>JAVUPR010000411.1:2920000-3520000 GCA_036785695.1 Gentiana straminea | reverse complement strand
TCCCTTTATAACGAGTAGAAATTTGTGTTTTTTCTTTGGTAACGAGTTCGAATTCATGTTTTCTTCTTATTAACGAGTTCAAATTTGTGTTTTTCTCTGGTAACGAGTTGTCCTTCGGATAAAAAATGTTTTTTTCCCTAATAACGAGTTGACATCGCCGAAATTTGTGTTTTCCCTTTATAACGAGTAGAAATTTGTGTTTTTCTTTGGTAACGAGTTCGAATTCATGTTTTCTTCTTATTAACGAGTTCAAATTTGTGTTTTTCTCTGGTAACGAGTTGTCCTTCCGAAAAAATGTCTTTTTCCCTAATAACGAGTTGACATCGCCGGAAATTTGTGTTTTCCCTTTATAACGAGTAGAAATTTGTGTTTTTTCTTTGGTAACGAGTTCGAATTCATGTTTTCTTCTTATTAACGAGTTCAAATTTGTGTTTTTCTCTCGGTAACGAGTTGTCCTTCCAGAAAAAAAAATGTCTTTTTCCCTAATAACGAGTTGACATCGCCGGAAATTTGTGTTTTCCCTTTATAACGAGTAGAAATTTGTGTTTTTCTTTGGTAACGAGTTCGAATTCATGTTTTCTTCTTATTAACGAGTTCAAATTTGTGTTTTTCTCTGGTAACGAGTTGTCCTTCCAGATAAAATGTCTTTTTCCCTAATAACGAGTTGACATCGCCGGAAATTTGTGTTTTCCTTTATAACGAGTAGAAATTTGTGTTTTTTCTTTGGTAACGAGTTCGAATTCATGTTTTCTTCTTATTAACGAGTTCAAATTTGTGTTTTTCTCTGGTAACGAGTTGTCCTTCCAGAAAAAAATGTCTTTTTCCCTAATAACGAGTTGACATCGCCGGAAATTTGTGTTTTCCCTTTATAACGAGTAGAAATTTGTGTTTTTCCTTTGGTAACGAGTTCGAATTCATGTTTTCTTCTATTTAACGAGTTCAAATTTGTGTTTTTCTCTGGTAACGAGTTGTCCTTGCAGATAAAATGTTTTTTTCCCTAATAACGAGTTGACATCGCCGGAAATTTGTGTTTTCTCTTTATAACGAGTAAAAATTTGTGTTTTTTCTTTGGTAACGAGTTCGAATTCATGTTTTCTTCTTATTAACGAGTTCAAATTTGTGTTTTTCTCTGGTAACGAGTTGTCCTTCCGAAAAAAAAATGTCATTTTCCCTAATAACGAGTTGACATCGCAGGAAATTTGTGTTTTCCCTTTATAACGAGTAGAAATTTGTGTTTTTTCTTTGGTAACGAGTTCGAATTCATGTTTTCTTCTATTTAACGAGTTCAAATTTGTGTTTTTCTCTGGTAACGAGTTGTCCTTGCAGATAAAATGTTTTTTTTTCCCTAATAACGAGTTGACATCGCCGAAAATTTGTGTTTTCTCTTTATAACGAGTAAAAATTTGTGTTTTTCTTTGGTAACGAGTTCGAATTCATGTTTTCTTCTTATTAACAAGTTCAAATTTGTGTTTTTCTCTGGTAACGAGTTGTCCTTCCAGAAAAAATGTCTTTTTCCCTAATAACGAGTTGACATCGCCGGAAATTTGTGTTTTCCCTTTATAACGAGTAGAAATTTGTGTTTTTTCTTTGGTAACGAGTTCGAATTCATGTTTTCTTCTTATTAACGAGTTCAAATTTGTGTTTTTCACTGGTAACGAGTTGTCCTTCCAGAAAAATGTCTTTTTCCCGAATAACGAGTTGACATCGCCGGAAATTTGTGTTTTCCCTTTATAACGAGTAGAAATTTGTATTTTTTCTTTGGTAACGAGTTCGAATTCATGTTTTCTTCTTATTAACGAGTTCAAATTTGTGTTTTTCTCTGGTAATGAGTTGTCCTTGCGGATAAAATGTTTTTTTCCCAATAACGAGTTGACATCGTCGAAAATTTGTGTTTTCTCTTTATAACGAGTAAAAATTTGTGTTTTTCTTTGGTAACGAGTTCGAATTCATGTTTTCTTCTTATTAACAAGTTCAAATTTGTGTTTTTCTCTCGGTAACGAGTTGTCCTTCCGGAAAAAAATGTCTTTTTCCCTAATAACGAGTTGACATCGCCGGAAATTTGTGTTTTCCCTTTATAACGAGTAGAAATTTGTGTTTTTTCTTTGGTAACGAGTTCGAATTCATGTTTTCTTCTTATTAACGAGTTCAAATTTGTGTTTTTCTCTAGTAACGAGTTGTCCTTCCAGAAAGAAATGTCTTTTTCCCTAATAACGAGTTGACATCGCCGGAAATTTGTGTTTTCCCTTTATAACGAGTAGAAATTTGTGTTTTTTATTTGGTAACGAGTTCGAATTCATGTTTTCTTCTTGTTAACGAGTTCAAATTTGAGTTTTTCACTGGTAACGAGTAGTCCTTCCAGAAAAAAATGTCTTTTTCCCGAATAACGAGTTGACATCGCCGGAAATTTGTGTTTTCCCTTTATAACGAGTAGAAATTTGTGTTTTTTCTTTGGTAACGTGTTCGAATTCATGTTTTCTTCTTATTAACGAGTTCAAATTTGTGTTTTTCTCTGGTAACGAGTTGTCCTTCCAGAAAAAATGTCTTTTTCCTTAATAACGAGTTCACATCGCCGGAAATTTGTGTTTTCCCTTTATAACGAGTAGAAATTTGTGTTTTTTCTTTGGTAACGAGTTCGAATTCATGTTTTCTTCTATTTAACGAGTTCAAATTTGTGTTTTTCTCTGGTAACGAGTTGTCCTTGTAGATTAAATGTATTTTTTCCCAAATAACGAGTTGACATCGCTGGAAATTTGTGTTTTCTCTTTATAACGAGTAAAAATTTGTGTTTTTTCTTTGGTAACGGGTACGAATTCATGTTTTCTTCTATTTAACGAGTTCAAATTTGTGTTTTTCTCTGGTAACGAGTTGTCCTTGCAGATAAAATGTGTTTTTCCCTAATAACAAGTTGACATCGCCGGAAATTTGTATTTTCTCTTTATAACGAGTAAAAATTTGTGTTTTTTCTTTGGTAACGGGTTCGAATTCATGTTTTCTTCTTATTAACAAGTTCAAATATGTGTTTTTCTCTGGTAACGAGTTGTCCTTCCGAAAAAAAATGTCTTTTTCCCTAATAACGAGTTGACATCGCCGGAAATTTGTGTTTTCCCTTTATAACGAGTAGAAATTTGTGTTTTTTCTTTGGTAACGAGTTCGAATTCATGTTTTCTTCTTATTAACGAGTTCAAATTAGTGTTTTTCACTGGTAACGAGTTGTCCTTCCAGAAAAAATGTCTTTTTCCCGAATAACGAGTTGACATCGCCGGAAATTTGTGTTTTCCCTTTATAACGAGTAGAAATTTGTGTTTTTTCTTTGGTAATGAGTTCGAATTCATGTTTTCTTCTTATTAACGAGTTCAAATTTGTGTTTTTCTCTGGTAACGAGTTGTCCTTCCAGAAAAAATGTCTTTTTCCCTAATAACGAGTTGACATCACCGGAAAATTGTGTTTTCCCTTTATAACGAGTAGAAATTTGTGTTTTTTCTTTGGTAACTAGTTCGAATTCATGTTTTCTTCTTATTAACGAGTTCAAATTTGTGTTTTTCTCTGGTAACGAGTTGTCCTTCCAGAAAAAATGTCTTTTTCCTTAATAACGAGTTCACATCGCCGGAAATTTGTGTTTTCCCTTTATAACGAGTAGAAATTTGTGTTTTTTCTTTGGTAACGAGTTCGAATTCATGTTTTCTTCTATTTAACAAATTCAAATTTGTGTTTTTCTCTGGTAACGAGTTGTCCTTGTAGATTAAATGTATTTTTTCACTAATAACGAGTTGACATCGCTGGAAATTAGTGTTTTCTCTTTATAACGAGTAAAAATTTGTGTTTTTTCTTTGGTAACGAGTTCGAATTCATGTTTTCTTCTATTTAACGAGTTCAAATTTGTGTTTTTCTCTGGTAACGAGTTGTCCTTGTAGATTAAATGTATTTTTTCCCTAATAACGAGTTGACATCGATGGAAATTTGTGTTTTCTCTTTATAACGAGTAAAAATTTGTGTTTTTTCTTTGGTAACGAGTTCGAATTCATGTTTTCTTCTTATTAACGAGTTCAAATTTGTGTTTTTCTCTGGTAACGAGTTGTCCTTCTAGAAAAAAATGTCTTTTTCCCTAATAACGAGTTGACATCGCCGGAAATTTGTGTTTTACCTCTATAATGAGTAGAAATTTGTGTTTTTTCTTTGGTAACGAGTTCGAATTCATGTTTTCTTCTTATTAACGAGTTCAAATTTGTGTTTTTCACTGGTAACGAGTTGTCCTTCCAGAAAAAATGTCTTTTTCCCGAATAACGAGTTGACATCGAGGGAAATTTGCGTTTTCCCTTTATAACGAGTAAAAATTTGTGTTTTTTCTTTGGTAACGAGCTCGAATTCATGTTTTCTTCTTATTAATGAGTTCAAATTTGTATTTTTCTGTGGTAACGAGTTGTCCTTCCAGAAAAAATGTCTTTTTCCCTAATAACGAGTTGACATCACCGGAAATTTGTGTTTTCCCTTTATAACGAGTAGAAATTTGTGTTTTTTCTTTGGTAACGAGTTGGAATTCATGTTTTCTTCTTATTAACGAGTTCAAATTTGTGTTTTTCTCTGGTAACGTGTTGTCCTTCCGAAAAAAATGTCTTTTTCCCTAATAACGAGCTGACATCGACGAAAATTTGTGTTTTCCCTTTATAACGAGTAGAAATTTGTGTTTTTTCTTTGGTAACGAGTTCGAATTCATGTTTTCTTCTTATTAACGAGTTCAAATTTGTGTTTTTCTCTTGTAACTAGTTGTCCTTGTAGAAAAAATGTTTTTTCCCTGATAACGAGTTGACATCGCCGGAAATTTGTGTTTTCCCTTTATAACGAGTAGAAATTTGTGTTTTTTCTTTGGTAACGAGTTCGAATTCAGGTTTTCTTCTTATTAATGACTTCAAATTTGTGTTTTTCTCTGGTAACGAGTTGTCCTGGCAGATAAAATGTTTTTTTCTCTAATAACGAGTTGACATCGCCGGAAATTTGTGTTTTCTCTTTATAACGAGTAAAAATTTGTGTTTTTTCTTTGGTAACGAGTTCGAATTCATGTTTTCTTCTTATTAACGAGTTCAAATTTGTGTTTTTCTCTGGTAACGAGTTGTCCTTCCGTAAAAAAAATGTCTTTTTCCCTAATAACGAGTTGACATCGCCGGAAATTTGTGTTTTCCCTTTATAACAAGTAGAAATTTGTGTTTTTTCTTTGGTAATGAGTTCGAATTCATGTTTTCTTCTTATTAACGAGTTCAAATTTGTGTTTTTCACTGGTAACGAGTTGTCCTTCCGAAAAAAATGTCTTTTTCCCAAATAACGAGTTGACATCGATGGAAATTTGTGTTTTCCCTTTATAACGAGTAGAAATTTGTGTTTTTTCTTTGGTAACGAGTTCGAATTCATGTTTTCTTCTTATTAACGAGTTCAAATTTGTGTTTTTCTCTGGTAACGAGTTGTCCTCCCGAAAAAAAATGTCTTTTTCCCTAATAACGAGTTGACATCGCCGGAAATTTGTGTTTTCCCTTTATAACGAGTAGAAATTTGTGTTTTTTCTTTGGTAACGAGTTCCAATTCATGTTTTCTTCTTATTAACGAGTTCAAATTTGTGTTTTTCACTGTTAACGAGTTGTCCTTCCTGAAAAAATGTCTTTTTCCCGAATAACGAGTTGACATCGAGGGAAATTTGCGTTTTCCTTTATAACGAGTAGAAATTTGTGTTTTTTCTTTGGTAACGAGTTCGAATTCATGTTTTCTTCTTATTAACGAGTTCAAATTTGTGTTTTTCTCTGGTAACGAGTTGTCCTTCTAGAAAAATGTCTTTTTCCCGAATAACGAGTTGACATCGAGGGAAATTTGTGTTTTTCACTGTTAACGAGTTGTCCTTCCTGAAAAAATGTCTTTTTCCCTAATAACGAGTTGACATCACCGGAAATTTATGTTTTCCCTTTATAACGAGTAGAAATTTGTGTTTTTTCTTTGGTAACGAGTACGAATTCATGTTTTCTTCTATTTAACGAGTTCAAATTTGTGTTTTTCTCTGGGTAACGAGTTGTCCTTGCGATAAAATGTTTTTTTCCCTAATAACAAGTTGACATCGCCGGAAATTTGTGTTTTCTCTTTATAACGAGTAAAAATTTGTGTTTTTTCTTTGGTAACGGGTTCGAATTCATGTTTTCTTCTTATTAACGAGTTCAAATTTGTGTTTTTCTCTCGGTAACGAGTTGTCTTTCCGTAAAAATGTCTTTTTCCCTAATAACGAGTTGACATCGCCAGAAATTTGTGTTTTCCCTTTATAACGAGTAGAAATTTGTGTTTTTTCTTTGGTAACGAGTTCGAATTCATGTTTTCTTCTTCTGAACGAGTTCAAATTTGTGTTTTCACTGGTAACGAGTTGTCCTTCCAGAAAAAAATGTCTTATTCCCGAATAACGAGTTGACATCGCCGGAAATTTGTTTTTTCCCTTTATAACGAGTACAAATTTGTGTTTTTTCTTTGGTAACGAGTTCAAATTCATCAAATTTGTGTTTTTCTCTGGTAACGAGTTGTCCTTCCAGAAAAAATGTCTTTTTCCCTAATAACGAGTTCACATCACCGGAAATTTGTGTTTTCCCTTTATAACGTGTAGAAATTTGTGTTTTTTCTTTGGTAACGAGTTCGAATTCATGTTTTCTTCTTATTTACGAGTTCAAATTTGTTTTTTTCTCTGGTAACGAGTTGTCCTTCCAGAAAAAATGTCTCTTTCCTTAATAACGAGTTCAGATCGCCGGAAATTTGTGTTTTCCCTTTATAACGTGTAGAAATTTGTGTTTTTTTCTTTTTCTAACGAGTTCAAATTCATGTTTTCTTCTGATTAACGAGTTCAAATTTGTGTTTTTCTCTGGTAACGAGTTGTCCTTCCAGAAAAAAATGTCTGTTTCCCTAATAACGAGTTGACATCACCGGAAAAATGGGTTTTCCCTTTATAACGAGTAGAAATTTGTGTTTTTTCTTTGGTAACGAGTTCGAATTCATGTTTTCTTCTTATTAACGAGTTCAAATTTGTGTTTGTCACTGGTAACGAGTAGTCCTTCCAGAAAAAATGCCTTTTTCCCGAATAACGAGTTGACATCGCCGGAAATTTGTGTTTTCCCTTTATAACGAGTAGAAATTTGTGTTTTTTCTTTGGTAACGAGTTCGAATTCATGTTTTCTTCTTATTAACGAGTTCAAAATTTGTGTTTTTCTCTGGTAACGAGTTGTCCTTCCAGAAAAAATGTCTTTTTCCTTAATAACGAGTTCACATCGCCGGAAATTTGTGATTTCCCTTTATAACGAGTAGAAATTTGTGTTTTTTCTTTGGTAACGAGTTCGAATTCATATTTTCTTCTATTTAACGAGTTCAAATTTGTGTTTTTCTCTGGTAACGAGTTGTCCTTGTAGATTAAATGTATTTTTTCCCTAATAACGAGTTGACATCGCTGGAAATTTATGTTTTCTCTTTATAACGAGTAAAAATTTGTGTTTTTTCTTTGGTAACGAGTTTGAATTCATGTTTTCTTCTTATTAACGAGTTCAAATTTGTGTTTTTCTCTGGTAACAAGTTGTCCTTCCAGAAAAAAATGTCTTTTTCCCAACGAGTTCACATCGCCGGAAATTTGGGTTTTCCCTTTATAACGAGTAGAAATTTGTGTTTTTTCTTTGGTAACGAGTTCGAATTCATGTTTTCTTCTTATTAACGAGTTCAAATTTGTGTTTGTCACTTTGGTAACGAGTAGTCCTTCCGGAAAAATGCCTTTTTCCCGAATAACGAGTTGACATCGCCGGAAATTTGTGTTTTCCTTTTATAACGAGTAGATATTTGTGTTTTTTCTTTGGTAACGAGTTCGAATTCATGTTTTCTTCTTATTAACGAGTTCAAAATTTGTGTTTTTCTCTGGTAACGAGTTGTCCTTCCAGAAAAAATGTCTTTTTCCTTAATAACGAGTTCACATCGCCGGAAATTTGTGATTTCCCTTTATAACGAGTAGAAATTTGTGTTTTTTCTTTGGTAACGAGTTCGAATTCATATTTTCTTCTATTTAACGAGTTCAAATTTGTGTTTTTCTCTGGTAACAAGTTGATCTTGTAGATTAAATGTATTTTTTCCCTAATAACGAGTTGACATCGCTGGAAATTTATGTTTTCTCTTTATAACGAGTAAAAATTTGTGTTTTTTCTTTGGTAACGAGTTTGAATTCATGTTTTCTTCTTATTAACGAGTTCAAATTTGTGTTTTTCTCTGGTAACGAGTTGTCCTTCCAGAAAAAAATGTCTTTTTCCCTAATAACGAGTTCACATCGCCGGAAATTTGGGTTTTCCCTTTATAACGAGTAGAAATTTGTGTTTTTTCTTTGGTAACGAGTTCGAATTCATGTTTTCTTCTTATTAACGAGTTCAAATTTGTGTTTGTCACTGGTAACGAGTAGTCCTTCCAGAAAAAATGCCTTTTTCCCGAATAACGAGTTGACATCGCCGGAAATTTGTGTTTTCCCTTTAGAACGAGTAGAAATTTGTGTTTTTTCTTTGGTAACGAGTTCGAATTCATGTTTTCTTCTTATTAACGAGTTCAAAATTTGTGTTTTTCTCTGGTAACGAGTTGTCCTTCCGAAAAAATGTCTTTTTCCTTAATAACGAGTTCACATCGCCGGAAATTTGTGATTTCCCTTTATAACGAGTAGAAATTTGTGTTTTTTCTTTGGTAACGAGTTCGAATTCATATTTTCTTCTATTTAACGAGTTCAAATTTGTGTTTTTCTCTGGTAACGAGTTGTCCTTGTAGATTAAATGTATTTTTTCCCTAATAACGAGTTGACATCGCTGGAAATTTATGTTTTCTCTTTATAACGAGTAAAAATTTGTGTTTTTTCTTTGGTAACGAGTTTGAATTCATGTTTTCTTCTTATTAACGAGTTCAAATTTGTGTTTTTCTCTGGTAACGAGTTGTCCTTCCAGAAAAAAATGTCTTTTTCCCTAATAACGAGTTCACATCGCCGGAAATTTGTGTTTTCCCTTTATAACGAGTAGAAATTTGTGTTTTTTCTTTGGTAACGAGTTCGAATTCATGTTTTCTTCTTATTAACGAGTTCAAATTTGTGTTGTTCACTGGTAACGAGTTGTCCTTCCAGAAAAATTGTCTTTTTCCCGAATAACGAGTTGACATCGAGGGAAATTTGCGTTTTCCCTTTATAACGAGTAGAAATTTGTGTTTTTTCTTTGGTAACGAGTTCGAATTCATGTTTTCTTCTTATTAACGCGTTCAAATTTGTGTTTTTCTCTGGTAACGAGTTGTCCTTCCAGAAAAAATGTCTTTTTCCTTAATAACGAGTTGACATCACTGGAAATTTGTGTTTTCCCTTTATAACGAGTAGAAATTTGTGTTTTTTCTTTGGTAACGAGTTTGAATTCATGTTTTCTTCTTATTAACGAGTTCAAATTTTTGTTTTTCTATGGTAACGTGTTGTCCTTCCAGAAAAAATGTCTTTTTCCCTAATAACGTGTTGGTCCGTTGAAAAGGCTTTGGTTAAGTTTAGAGGGGGGGGGGGGTGTGAATAAACTTAACACTTAAAACTTTGAAGTTAACAAATTTTGCAACTTCGGCGGTGTCTTGATACTTCGATGTCTGCGATACCTCGATAGCCTGTCGATAAATAGTAGTCTACTGATAGTTGAGTTTGCTGAATTTGTGCGGCGGAATTATATCAAAATTAAGCCTTAATACTTGTTGTTAAATATGATACTAAGTATTAGATCTCGGTAGTGCAAGTGTGTGATTTCGGTTGCTAGATTCGGTAGGTTGATATGTAAAATAAACTAAGTGCAGAAAGTAAATGCTGAAAGTAAGTAGGCAGATTTTATAGTGGTTCCAGGTGGTGTAATCCTGTCAGTCCACTCTTCTCCTGTGATGTTGGAGGTAATCCACTAGAGATCTTTGATATAGCTGTTACAAAGATTCCTAAGTTGCTTGTCCTTCACCAATAACTAAGGCTTCACAAACTGAAAACTGGGAACAGGTAGGATTGCTGCTCCTGAGTCTTCCACTTGGTCCTTGAAGGGTAGGATTGCCTCTTCACCAGCTCCACCACAAACAACAGTCTTTCACACAACTGTGCTTCACTGTCTTCAGCAGGTTCTTTATAAAATAAAGATTGAATCAAATGAATGATTCAGTTGTAGCAGCTTGATTAGGATGATATAATCAGCAGCTTGCAGACTTCAAGTGTGTATACTTGATGTAGCTTGAATGCAGAATACACTTGAAGAATTTCTCTGGATCAGTAGCTTTAAGTTCAATAGGTTCAGCAGGGTGTTTTTCAGCTCAGTAAAATATCTCTTCAATGTTTGTCAATTTTCATCATCTTGTTTCTAAGTTGAAAGTCCTCTATTTATAGGCAAGAATGCATGTGACTTGTATTTGAAATTCTAATGTAACCGTTCCTTGTTTTTGTCCCATCTGATTTGCATTCATCACTTGTTCATAGGACCGACACTTTGTCGAAATTCCTTTTTGACAAGCGATCATCCACCCTTTGACTTATAACCATTGGATAAAGATCTGAATCATCCCAACGTTCTTTTAATCTCAGCCTTTGATTTCTTTGATAAGTCAGAGGTAGTTGGATGTCCTTATCCATGTAATCTTCCAATATAATCTTGAATTAACCGAGGTATATTATCAGCAGGTTCATCAGTCTGCTGAGATACCTATCAGTCTGCTGAACTTGCAATTTGCTGTTTATACAATACAATGCAGCTGACTTCTTTTATCTAAATTTTATTTGTGAAGTTAGATTACACCTTTTTAATTATAACCAAGTTCCAAACATCATCCAACTTATGGAACTTAGACCTTCTTCACAAGGTACATGTAATCAGTTTAGGTCATCACAGACTTGCCTAAATTCTGATTCCATATCCTTGACTTAAATTACTAAGTTTGATCCCTTAGCCTTCACGTAATCGAGTTTGAGCCCTCGGCCTTCGGTCTTCGGCGGGCTCCGGACTAGTCTACGACCTCTCTACCCTGCGATATGGATCGGTCTGCGATATGAATCATCGGCGACCTTTACGGTGCTTGTTTGATCAAACCTATTCATAAATCAAACTCTAATAAACCTATACATTTGATCTAGACATCTTTTTGCCTTTGCACTATAACAACTAGTCGGCACTCATCATCAAAACATAGAAATAGGTCCAACAATTTCCCCTTTTTGGTGATGATGCCACTACCCTCACCTAACAAAGACAAAGCAAAAAGATAAAAACAAAAACGAACAAATATAGTCATCTTTCATTATAATAATTTGTTCAAAGATATTACGATCTAGAATCGGCAAAAACATAATGCGGTTAAAGTATCTTTGATCTACTTGTCTTCTTTCTCTTTCTTGTACGGCCTTCTCCACTTGTTCTTGGTAGGCCCGGATTTCTTCTATCATGTCCCTCATCCATTCATTTTCAATCGGTGTAAAATCAATGTAGGGATTGACCTCTTTCCACCACTTCCATGCTTCAGGCAGGGAGAAGATTAATTTGATTCACTCTGAATCCAAACTTCATGTAAAGTTCCTTGAATTCATCAAGTGAGTCCTTTGCTTTTGTGATAGGCAAAGTCCGATCACCTCTGCCACTTCTTCCACCTCTTCCACCTCTGTAATTTGCCCTTAAGGCTTTGACTCTTGCTTCCCAAAATTTTAATCCCAAGAAAGAGTTTAGACCTTCATGATATCCCTTGTCATGATAAGGTTTCCTTGTTATAGTATTCTTTCTTGTATTGTTTGAGGAGATCATCAGTAAGTTGAACTCTGCCAGGTGCAGGTTGTCTGTAAGCATTAGTCTCATCCTCCCATCTTTTCTTTGCAAAGAGTCTTGCGGCCTCTTTTGCTACTCTTCGTTTTGGCCCTCTTCCCCCTTAGTGACATCATCAACAAACCGGGACATTAGGCCATGAACACCCTCCTGAGAGATTACCAGATTATTTAGTTGTCATTCCATAATCTCAGTTCTGGTATCAATTGCAGTAATCCTTGATTGCAGGGTCTCTTCCAGTAGATTGATCCTTTCAGTAACTTTAGGATCCAATCCAGCAAGTTGGGATGTTCCAGCAGCCTCAGCAGGCTTAGGTGTATCAGCAAGCTTGTCAAGTTTCTGATGAATGGATATAAATTGATCTTTCAGAACCTTCTCTTTTGCTGTGTTTCCTACCTTGATTTCCTTCACATCTAGTATCAGATTATTCACAGCATTTTGAGTAGATGTGAAGTTTGAAGCAACTGTATCAGTAGATTGTCTGTTTTCATTCACCAGTTTCATCAGTTCTTCAAATCTCTCTTCCTGTCTATCCAGTTGAGTTCTTAACTGTTGCATATCATGCCTCACAGTTCTTAACTCATTCAAAACTTCTACTGGTATCTCACCAGTCATTCTTCCTCCAGTAGCCTCATCAGCAGGATTGTATTGTGGCCTCTGATTGCTCACAACCAATGCCCAACTCCTATCTAATCCAGCAGGATTAGGTCCTTGATATTCTTCCAAGATAGGATCAAGGGTTTCTTCAAAAATGGGTACAAATGCCTGTGGGGGATCAACATCAACATTTTCTTCTTCAGGCATTTGGAACTCCTCATCACTAAAGTCACAGTCCAGCAGCTGCTCATCCATATTAACAGCAGTCTGCTGACCATCTTTCCCTTCGGTGGTCTTGTCTCCGGTAGGCTCCACTACGGCGGCCTCTTCAACAACGGGGGTTTCCTCCATACCCAAAATAGGTTCCAACCTTTGTCCGGAGTCTTTTTAAGACTCAACGACACTGTACCTCTGTTCCAACCTTTGTACGTGAGTCTTGTTTGTAGCCCAAAGAACTGTACCTCCTCTTCAACTCTTTGTGGATTGAATATAGCCTCATTATCCACTTGGAATCCTTCAGCATGACCAATCTTGTTTAGGATAACGGCAGTTTTAGTAAGAATGCCCTCAAAGTCAAATCCATCTTGATATTCATTAGATTCTTCTGAGCTGGCACTAGGTTCACTATAATCAGTAACCTTCTCTTCATCCAAATCCTCACTCTGTTCAGCTTCAGTTTGTGCAGTAGGCTCTACAACATGGAATGTAAAAGATTCATCAGCTAGCCTACCAGCACTTAAATTAACTCCTTCATTGATCAATGCCTCCAGATCATCCATGGTGAGATCTTGTAGATCCTCATCCATCTCTCCGATCTGCTTGGCCCTCGGCGGACTTACCGATATCGATGTGGACCGTTGTGCGGTGTGGTTCTATTAATATTGCAGTCCCACTGGTTCCTTCTGTCCAGAGGGAAAATCACCTCTAGAATCTGATGATGATGATGAATCATCATTGTCATCTCTTGGATCCCTAAACTTGATACCCTCATCTTTCTGTTGTTCATCAAATAAGTCCATCAATCTAGATTGCAGCAGAGTGGTATGAACTAGGTCCAACAAATTCTCTACTCCCAACTTGTCAAAAGCCCATTCTTCAAAGTCTGTCATAGGTTCAGCAGCTGGCTTTTGTCTCTTGTAGAAACCAAACTTCCATTGGAAATAGTCAGCAACTTGCTGAAGTTTGGGATCTACATACTCTTATGTTTTCTTCTTTTCTTTCACATGCCTTTCAAAAGGCATGAAAGATCTTCTGGGAGCAACTTCAGTGCCTTGTTGACCTCCAAAGGTTCCAACAAGTAGATTCATTGTTTCTTCAACAGATGTTTGAAAGTCAGTAGGTTGCTGAGGTGGTATATTTGTACCTACTACTTCCATCTGTACAACACTTGGTTCCCCCTGACTTACATGCTCATCAGCAGGGTTAGCAGCAGACTGCTCTTCCCCCTGAGTTCTTGCAACTCTTGCAGGGTCTTCAACCAATTCTTCAATTACCACAGCAGGTTCAGGTTCAGTGGTTTGCTGTGGGTCTTCAGTAGATACTACAGCAGGCTTAGGGTCAGTAGACTGCTGTATATCTCCAACAAATTGCTCAACAACAACCTGTGCAGCTTCAGTAGACTTAACAACCTCTTCTGGTGACGAGTCAGTAATTTCCACAAGCTTGATGATAGTTAAGGGCTCAGCCTCAATAGTCTCTTCTTCCTTTTCTACTGATGCTTCTTCTTGGACTCTTTGTGCCTCCAAAATTTTTAATTCCTTTCCTTTGCCATACTTTTTCTTTGTGGCAATCTCCTTCATCCTCTTGGAGAGGGGTTCATCATCATCAGTTCTAGTAGACTTTCTCTTTCTACTAGCTTCCTTCTGTTGTTCCCTCAGAATCTCAACAACAGTTTTTCTTGCAGCAACAGCAGGGTCAGTACCTTCAAATTCAGCTGGACCCTCAGCAGACACAACAGTCTGTCTGTTTGCTTCTTTGTCTTCTTTGGCTTTAAGATCTCAGTGATCTTCCTTGTATCTACAGCCTTTCTTTTCTCAGTGGTCTTCTTTGGTGCAGCAGGTTTAGTAGATTTCTTCTTAGTTTGCTTGACTCGCTCACCACCGAAGCATCACCATCATCTCCATCACTATCATCATCGGCGGCGGGTCGGCAACATCTTCATCATCATCTAGACCGGGAATAGCATAATCAATTTCCTTCTTGTATCTAGGGCGATTAATCTTCTCGGTTCAATATCGGGAACCTTCGGTGATTCGAAATAGGGGTCGAACCATTAGTCCTAAGGGTAAGGCCTTGGATTTCCTTTTCCCATCTTTTTCTTCCTTGGCTACCTTCTTCATGTAATGAATGAAGTAACCAGCCCAATCAAACTTCATGCTTCTGCAAATGATCATCATCAGCTCTATCTTGGGTCCTGATAGAGTGTCATACTTCCAACCAGTCCAAGTATGTTCTTTGCAATGAGTTTGCTCAGCAGACTGTACTCATTCCCAATATGTCTGCAATTGATGCCTGTAATGGATTTGGTGGCTGCATTTGTTTTGATTTGATCAACAAAAGCCATCTTGGATAGTCCCATTGCTTCAGGATTTACTGGACCATCCACTACTTCCTCAAATCCAAAAACTTCCCTCAGTAGACTAGGGGAAACTTCAATCTCCTCAGCATTCACAGTTGTCTTGAATGCTTCACTTCCTTCTTCCACAACCATGTTTTTCCAGAAATCAATAACATTTGTGTATGAAATTGTTTCCAACCTTATATTGAGTATATTTTCCAATCCTGCAAACCTCCTTATTCTTCTACCAATATTGATGGCCAATTCTGTCTTGTTTGCATCAACAACGAAGCCTCTAACACTTTGGCTTGATTCAATCTGGACATCAATCTTTTCCGCCATTGTTAAGAGAAAAATGAGATGAAGAAGATGGATTGTAAATCTGTGTTCACACAGTGTGAATTTTGTAATGATAAAGCAGATTTTGCAAGTAGAGAAGATCTGCTGAGTGTAGGTCTGTATAAATAGACAGACGGTAGTTGTAACTGTTAGTGCACGTACATCCATGTCAACCACGATTAATCTGAGTGAATTCTGTCTTGACACGTGTTCCATAACTCCTCCATAATGCTTTGTAACCGTTGGATCGTGTTAACTATGGTAATAAAGGATAGGATAAATATCCCGCCAAACTAATTTTTTACTTTAATAAAGTTTGACTGTGTAACGTTCCATTCAGCAGGGTTGTCCTCAGCAGGGTTGGCTCAGCAGTCTGCTGATAAGGATGCTTCAGCAGGCTGCTGACAAAGTGACTCTGTTGATCCTTGATTTCTTCTTGTTTTATTCAATTGATAATACAAGATGAAGTTTAATATCAATGACTGATCTGTCAAGTGAGCTCACCCAACATGACAAAGACCAATCCCCTTGGCAACCTCATTTGCTCAATTGTCCAAACATAAGTACATGGAATTGTTGATACCAATGACTAATCTGCTAAGTGAGCTCACCCAACATAGCAAAGACTAATCCCCTTGGTGAATTCCAGTACATTGCTGAATATCAGTCAACTTTTATAATTCCAAGTTCAGTCCTTAATTTGGAAAATCTTTCACTATCAAGTGGTTTAGTGAAAATATCAGCATGTTGATTTTCAGTAGGGATATATAGAACCACCACATCTTTCTTTTCAACATGATCTCTTATAAAATGATGTCTCACATCAATGTGCTTGGTTCTTGAGTGCAAAACAGGATTTTATGTGATTGCAATTGCACTTGTGTTGTCACACATAATTGGAATTTCCTTTTCTTCAATTCCATAATCCCTTAATTGTTGTCTTAGCCATAGTACTTGTGCACAACAACTTCCAGCAGCTGTATATTTAGCTTCAGCAGTGGAAGTTGATATTGAATTCTGTTTCTTGCTAAACCAGGAGACCAGTCTACTTCCCATTAACTGACAAGTTCCTGTAGTGCTTTTTCTTTCAATTTTGCATCCAGCATAATCAGAATCTGAGTAGGATATAACTTTGAAGCTTCCATCCTTGGAATACCATATCCCTACTCCCAAAGTCTCCTTTAGGTACTTGAGAACTCTCTTGACTGCACCTAAATGACTTTCTTTGGGTTTAGATTGAAATCTTGCACAAACACCTACAACAAAGGATATATCGAGTCTGTGGCGATGGGTACGACGGACCGCCTATCATCCTTCGTATAAAGTCGATCAACATCTTTGCCTTCTTTATCTTCATCCAATCGATGTTTGTACTCATTGGAGTTGATATCTTAGTCTTTGTTTTCCATACCAACTTCTTCAAAGAACTCCTTGGTGTACTTGGTTTGATGAATGAAGATTCCATCTTTCATCTGTTTAACTTGCAATCCCAAAAAGTAGTTCATCTCTCCCATCATACTCATTTGGAATTTACTTTTCATTAGATTTGCAAACTTTTCACAAAGTAAATCATTTTCGAACCAAATATTATGTCATCTACATAAATGTACCACGGAGGTCTTTGTTTCCTTCACCGATTCGAAAAGTGTCTTGTCAATGGTGCCTTTTGTAAAACCATTGTCCACCAAGAATTGAGATAGAGTAGTCTCATACCATGCTCTTGGTGCTTGTTTCAATCCATAAAGTGCTTTGTTAAGTCTATACACTTTATCTTCTTGATCTTTAACTTCAAATCCAGGAGGTTACTGTACATACACTTCCTCCTCTAGAATGCCATTCAGAAATGCACTTTTGACATCCATTTGATATACTTTAAAGTTCTTATATGCAGCATGTGCTAAGAATAATCTAATAGCTTCCAATCTTGCAACAGGTGCATAAGTTTCATCAAAGTCTATTCCTTCTGCTTGAGAATAGCCTTTTGCAACTAGTCTGGCCTTATTCCTTACAATGGTACCAGATTCATCAAGTTTATTTCTGTATACCCATTTAGTACCAATGATATTTGCATGACTTGGCCTTTCAACTAGTGTCCAAACTTGATTTCTTTCAAATTCATTCAATTCTTCTTGCATAGCAATTATCCAATCTGGATCTAAAATTGCTTCTTCAACAACTTTAGGTTCCATTTGAGATAGAAAACAAGTAAACATAGCTTCCAGTTGTCTTCTAGTCCTTACACCTTGCTGTACATTGCCAATAACTTGTTCAGCAGGGTGATTCCTTAACCATTGTGGATTCTGGTTAGTTTGGTTATCAGGAACCTCATCTTCGGTAGGGTCTGCTGTAGCTTCTTCAACAACAGGGGGTTCAGCAGATCCTTGAATAGCTTCAGTTGTTGCATCAGTAATGTCACCAGCAGGGTGTTCAGCAGGATCAGTGACTTGTTGATTCTCAACAGGTTCACAATCTTCATCTTCCATACCAGTGAACTTAGGTTCATCAAACACAACATGGATTGTTTCTTCATGTTTCAGTGATCTCTTGTTCAGTACCCTGAATGCCTTACTGACTGAAAAATATCCTAAGAAAATTCCTTCATCTGATTTTGGTTGGAATGTCTTCAAATGAACCTAGTGATTTAGTATAAAACATTTGCTTCCAAATGGATGGAAATAGGATATATTTGGTTTCCTTCCATTCTAAATCTCATAAGGTGTCTTCAGCAGCTTCTTGTTCACTGATGTTCTGTTTTGTGTATAGCATGCTGCATTAACTGCTTAAGCCCAATATCTTTTAGGTAGCAATGCTTCACATATCATTGTCCTTCCTGCTTCCTTTAAAGTCCTGTTTCTTCTTTCAGCAACCCATTTTGCTGAGGTGTACCAGCAGCAGCAAGTTGATGTAGTACACCATTCTGTTCACATTATTCTCTTATAACTTTGTTGAGAAATTCAGTACCCTGATCTGATCTTATTTTTATTACTGTAAAACTTTCTCATTTTGTAATCTCTTTAAAAGATTAGGCATGCTTTTGAGTGTTTCACTTTTCTTGTTCATAAAAACCACCCAAGTGTACCTTGAATAATCATCCACAACCACTAAAGTGTATTTCTTTCCAGTTACACTTGTTGGAGTTATTGGTCCAAAAAGATCCATATGCATAAGCTCCAACACTCTATTAGTTGATTGTTTAGTTTTTGACTTGAAGCTTGACTTTATCTGTTTACCCTACTGACATGCATCACATATAGCATCCTTTTTGAATGTGATCTCAGGTAAACCAATCACCAGCTTCTTCTTCACCAACTAATTGATATCATCAAAGTTTAAATGATTCAACTTCTTGTGCCATAACCAATTGAGTTCAGACTTGGTATGTACAATCAGGCAGGTTTCTGGAACTGCAGGTAGACCAATCCACAACATACATGTTTTGTTGTCTTCTACCAACAAGTACAACTTGATCACCTCTTTCACTAATGACAATACAGTTGTTTTTGTCAAAAGTGACCTTGTATCCTATATCACAGAATTGTCCAGTGCTCAGCAAGTTGTAGTCCAGTCCTTCCACATAAGCAACATTCTTGATTGTAAGTCCATTTCTCACAAGTGTTCCATATCCTCTTGTGTGTCCAGGTGTATTCTTATTGCCAAAATTCACCCTTGGACCATCTTTTGCCACAAATTTTAATAAACAGTGCTTATTCTTTGTCATATGTCTGGAACACCCACTGTCAAAGTACCAGACACCCTACAAAACAAAGTTAATACATTTTAGGTACCCAAACCTGTTTGGGTCCATAGTGGTCAGTAGTAAGCATGACTTTTGGTAAGTTTCCATAAGGTCTTCTCCTAAAAGTGTCATACTTTGGTTCATACATGTATTCCACACATCCATAAGTTCTAACAGTAGGTTGTGTAGGATTCACATATGTTTTCTGGCCTTTTGGTTTATAATGTTGTTTGAAGTGACTTTTGATGTTAGAAGCATTAGTATAACCATTTGTTTGTTGTCTGTTAGGAACAACCCTGTAGTATGGAGTCTGCTGAGATCCTGCTGAGGCCTTTTATAAGTCCTCTGCTGAGTCCTTTGCTGATTCCATTGCTTAGGTTTTACCCTAGCAGCATGGTTATACTGGTTGTTTCTATCAGCAGGTGCAGGAATATTCCAATCATCATCAGTAGGGAACAATCTACCTTTCCCCCTGGGATATGTATCCCTTGAATGATTAACATTTTTAGATTTGGGATTCTTATCTTTGGAATATTTCTGACCTTTACCTTTTTGTGGTCCAGTAGACTTGGTAGCAGGTCTGCTATCAGTAGGTCCTGAAGGTCCAGCAGTCCTATTTTTAGATTTGTTCTTTTTGTTAGGAGCTGTTGACTTCTTTGACTTCTGATTTTGCTTCTTTGAAGTATTCTCAGTAGGTTTTACTGCCTCAGCAACCTTACTTGGAGTTGGATCTTGTGCTGGTACAAACTTAGGACCAATTCTGGTGCTAGGTTCAGTAACCTTACTGGATCCACTCTTTTTGGATTGTTGAGTTCCAAATCCAAGCCTGTTTTATCACCATAAGGCTTTCCGGATTTGTATGCGGTAGTGGAGCAAGATGGTTCGGCGGATTCGAGGGCAGGGATGATCGACGAGCTTACACCGATTCTCGTCCAACATCTTTTTCCTTACCTTTGAGAACTCTTAATTCAGCTTTCAATCTTCCAACTTCTAATTCAAGAGCTTCTTTTTCGGCCTTCACAATCTCATAACCAGATTGTATTATCCTCAGTTGATTAAGGATGGCATCCAAAGTCTCATTATTGTCAGAATTTCTAGGATTTGAACCACAAGTTGATTCACAATCACTTCCAGCAGGAGTATTGATGGATACGGTATTGTATACCTCCTCGCCATCCATATTGGCCATCAAAGCATAATCTTCCATATCGGCAACCGATCTTTGTGTCATCGATTCATTTCCTTTTTCGATTCCATTTCATACCCGATTCATCTTCGAACCATAGCCTTCTTGCCATGTCTTCTTTGTTGACTCTTGGTCTTCGGTAGGTCCGGACAATCGGTCTAAAGTGTCCGGCTTCTTGCGGTTGAAGCAAAGATAATCGGGTTCCTTACTTTGTTTTAACTCGGGACGGTCGGGTTTGAAGTGTCCTGGTTTCTTGCAATGAAAGCACGGATAGTCATTATCTTTCTTTGATTCTTCTTTCTTTCTTTCAGTAGGCCTTTTTGTGAAGTTCCTTGCGGGGGCCTTTCTGTCTTCATCATCCCGATTTTCTTGCTCGGGAGGGCAATCTGTTCCTGCATCTTATCCAGCAGATCATCTTGTCCTCCATATGTTTCTTCTTGATGTGAAGCAGCCAATGTAGTGGTTTTTGGCTCTTCTTTTTCGGTTTCAGGTACAAGCTTTTTGCTAAATTCATAAGCCTTGAGATCTGAAAACAACTTGAAGGTGTCTTCTTCATGCAAATTTCTCATTTCTTCTATTGCAGTCACCTTCATTTTCCAAACATCGTTTGCAGGTAGAGCCTCCAAGATTTTGGTGTTTATTTCTTCTTTTGAATAACTTACACTCAGCAGGGTAAGTTCATCCAGGATTGCATTAAATCTTGATTCCATTTGCTCAATGGTTTCATTTGGCGACATCTTGAACTTTTGAAACCTCTTTTTGACCACACTTGATTTTATTCTTCTTTATTGCATCGGTGCCTTCACGGATCAATCGTATCTTGTCCCAAAGTTCCTTTGCGGTTTGCAATCTTTAACCTTCATGTACATATTGCTATCCAAGGTTCTATAAATGATGTCAATAGCAATATTGTTAAGGTTTGCTCTTTTTCAGTCTTCTGCATTCCATTCTCTTTTTGGTTTAGGAATGTACTCAGTTGTATCACCCACTGTTATTGCCTTGGTAATCTCCAGTGGTCCATCAGTTAGTACATCCATCATCTCATCATGAGTTGCAGGAAGGTAAGCCTGCATTCGACGTTTATACTCATCCAATCTATCTAGAGAACACATCAGCATAGTTCTAGCATACTGAGTGTTATCCATGATGCAAGTCTTTGAAAATCAGTAACTTGAAAGAAAGTTTCAAAGAATTTTCACAAGCACAACAAGTAGGATTTCTTCAGAACAGAAGCACTGCTCCGATACCAATTGTTGGTCCCTTGAAAAGGATTTGGTTAAGTTTAGAGGGGGGGTGAATAAACTTAATACTTAAAATTTTGGAGTTAACAAATTCTGCAACTTCAGCAGTCTGCTGATACTTCAGTAGTCTGCTGATAAACAGTAGTCTACTGATTGTTGAGTTTGCTGAATTTATGCAGCGGAATTATATCAAAATTAAGCCTTAATACTTTTTGTTAAGTATGATACTAAGTATTAGATACTCAGTAGTGCAAGTGTGTGATTTCAGTTGCTAGATTCAGTAGGTTGATGTGTAAAATAAACTAAGTGCAGAATGTAAATGCTGAAAGTAAGTAGGCAGATTTAATAGTGGTTCCAGGTGGTGTAATCCTGTCAGTCCACTCTTCTCCTGTGATGTTGGAGGTAATCCACTAGAGATCTTTGATATAGCTGTTACAAAGATTCCTAAGTTGCTTGTCCTTCACCAATAACTAAGGCTTCACAAACTGAAAACTGGGAACATGTAGGATTGCTGCTCCTGAGTCTTCCACTTGGTCCTTGAAGGGTAGGATTGCCTCTTCACCAGCTCCACCACAAACAACGATCTTTCACACAACGTGCTTCACTTGTCTTCGGCGGGTTCTTTATAAAATAAAGATTGAATCAAATAAATGATTCGGTTGCGGCGACTTGATTAGGATGATATAATCAGCAGCTTGCAGACTTCAAGTGTGTATACTTGATGTAGCTTGAATGCAGAATACACTTGAAGAATTTCTCTGGATCAGTAGCTTTAAGTTCAATAGGTTCAACAGGGTGTTTTTCAGCTCAGTAAAATATCTCTTCAAAGTTTATCAATTTTCATCATCTTGTTTCTGAGTTGAAAGTCCTCTATTTATAGGCAAGAATGCATCTGACTTGTATTTGAAATTCAAATGTAACCGTTCCTTGTTTTTGTCCCATCTGATTTGCATTCTGTCACTGTTCATAGGACTGACACTGTCAGAATTCCTTTTGGACAGTGCAGTCTATCCACCCTTTGACTTATAACCATTGGATAAAGATCTGAATCATCCCAACGTTCTTTTAATCTCAGCCTTTGATTTCTTTGATAAGTCAGAGGTAGTTGGCTGTCTTTATCCATGTAATCTTCCAATATAATCTTGAATTAACCGAGGTATATTATCAGCAGGTTCATCAGTCTGCTGAGATACCTATCAGTCTGCTGAACTGCAATTTGCTGTTTATACAATACAATGCAGCTGACTTCTTTTATCTAACTATTATTTGTGAAGTTAGATTACACCTTTTTAATTATAACCAAGTTCCAAACATCATCCAACTTATGGAACTTAGACCTTCTTCACAAGGTACATGTAATCAGTTTAGGTCATCACAGACTTGCCTAAATTCTGATTCCATATCCTTGATTTAAATTACTAAGTTTGATCCCTTAGCCTTCTGTAACTAAGTTTGAGCCCTCAGCCTTCAGTCTTCAGCAGGCTCCAGACTAGTCTACTGACCTATCTACCCTACTGATATGGATCAGTCTGCTGATATGAATCAGCAGCCCTTTACAGTGCTTGTTTGATCAAACCTATTCATAAATCAAACTCTAATAAACCTATACATTTGATCTAGACATCTTTTTTCCTTTGCACTATAACAGCTAGTCTGGGACTCATCATCAAAACATAAAAATAGGTCCAACAATTTCCCCTTTTTTGGTGATGATGCCACTACCCTCACCTAACAGCAAAGCAAAAAGATAAAAACAAAAACAGAACAAATATAGTCATCTTTCATTATAATCATTTGTTCAAAGATATTAAAGTCTAGAATCAGCAAAAACATAATGCAGTTAAAGTATGCTGATCTACCGTCTTCTTTCTCTTTCTTGTCTGGCCTTCTCCACTTGTTCTTGGTAGGCCCTGATTTCTTCTATCATGTCCCTCATCCATTCATTTTCAATAAGTGTAAAATCAATGTAGGGATTGACCTCTTTCCATCACTTCCATGCTTCAGGTAGGAGAAGATTAATTTGATTCACTCTGAATCCAAACTTCATGTAAAGTTCCTTGAATTCATCAAGTGAGTCCTTTGCTTTTGTGATAGGCAAAGTCCTATCACCTCTGCCACTTCTTCCACCTCTTCCACCTCTGTAAGTTGCCCTTAAGGCTTTGACTCTTGCTTCCCAAAATTTTAATCCCAAGAAAGAGTTTAGACCTTCATGATATCCCTTGTCATGATAAGGTTTCCTTCTGTTATAGTATTCTTTCTTGTATTGTTTGAGGAGATCATCAGTAAGTTGAACTCGCCAGGTGCAGGTTGTCTGTAAGCATTAGTCTCATCCTCCCATCTTTTCTTTGCAAAGAGTCTTGCAGCCTCTTTTGCTACTGCTGTTTGGCCCTCTTCCCCCTTAGTGACATCATCAACAAACCGGGACATTAGGCCATGAACACCTTCCTGAGAGATTACCAGATTATTTAATTGTCCTTCCATAATCTTAGTTCTGGTATCAATTGCAGTAATCCTTGATTGCAGGGTCTCTTCCAGTAGATTGATCCTTTCAGTAACTTTAGGATCCAATCCAGCAAGTTGGGATGTTCCAGCAGCCTCAGCAGGCTTAGGTGTATCAGCAAGCTTGTCAAGTTTCTGATGAATGGATATAAATTGATCTTTCAGAACCTTCTCTTTTGCTGTGTTTCCTACCTTGATTCCCTTCACATCTAGTATCAGATTATTCACAGCATTTTGAGTAGATGTGAAGTTGGAAGCAACTGTATCAGTAGATTGTCTGTTTTCATTCACCAGTTTCATCAGTTCTTCAAATCTCTCTTCCTGTCTATCCAGTTGAGTTCTTAACTGTTGCATATCATGCCTCACAGTCCTTAACTCATTCAAAAATTCTACTGGTATCTCACCAGTCATTCTTCCACCAGTAGCCTCATCAGCAGGCTCCTCAACATTGTATTGTGGCCTCTGATTGCTCACAACCAATGCCCAACTCCTATCTAATCCAGCAGGATTAGGTCCTTGATATTCTTCCAAGATAGGATCAAGGGTTTCTTCAAAAATGGGTACAAATGCCTGTGGGGGATCAACATCAACATTTTCTTCTTCAGGCATTTGGAACTCCTCATCATTAAAGTCATAGTCCAGCAACTGCTCATCCATATTAACAGCAGTCTGCTGACCCATCTTTCCCTTTAGTGGTCTTGTCTCCAGTTGGCTCCACTACAGCAGCCTCTTCAACAACAGTGGTTTCCTCTGTTCACGGATTTATCTAATGCAAAATAAACAAGTAATAAAATTTATAAATCCGATATACCTCAAGTGCAAGGATCGTAGTAAAGAGGTTGATACCGGGTCGATCTTACGGGGAACTAACGATTGGTAATCCTAGTATTTGTTTAACTAACTATGTCACGAAAAACTAACCTAAACAGCGAATAAACTAAACAGGGAATAACTAAAACGAAAGATAACAATAAGTGAAACTGGACAGAAGAATAAATCTAAAGCCAGGGAAGATACGGGTTTCGAACAATTTAAACTACAACTAAACCTAAGATGCAATAAAAAGATTTGATTAAACTAAGCAATTCAAGTTCAAGGGATTTGATCAAGTTATAACGGACAAACGAGCAATTGATCCACCTATCCTATCAACATTCAATTCCAATTCAGATTATTTCGTGATTACTAACCAAGTTGTGATTCACCTCATCTAAAGTATGAACCCTAATTTCTTAGGTAGTCCATCTATTAATCTCTATCTTTCGATCTAAGATTAACGCTTTTTCTAACCAAAGGTGTAAACTTTAACGTTTCTAATCTAGAAATCTAACCTATTAACTCTCGTTATATAGATCAAATAACTATTCTTTTATCATGGTGATCTAACGTTTAGATGACTCTCATCAAATAAATCAATCAACAAAGCAACGATCTTTCGATATGAAATTGCATAGACAATAATAAACATGATAAAAGAAACAACTTATATAGAAAACTCACAAAATAATCAAGAACGGAACTGAATTGTTGAATCGGACGGCTTCACAACGCTCGTTCAAAAGGCTTTAGCCTCTAAGCATCCTCTTGAAACTTGGAAATGATGAATTAAAGTGCATAAAAACTATCTAAACTAGCCTAGAATTTAGAGTGCATAAACTGAAGAAAAACAGAGTAAAAATGCAGCCTAAGCCGCCCCTAGGATTAGGGTTTTGAGTATTGTGTAATTGGTATCTTCAATGTGGAAAAACACAGCTGTATTTATAGAAAATAAAGTCGGCTTGTGCTGAGGCGGTGGACGGACGCCCGTCTGGAAAGGGTGAATGCCCGTCTGGTCTTCATAAAAATCTTCGAGTCGGGCCGAGCTGGATCAGACGCCCGTCCTTCACAAAATTGGACGCTCGTCCACTAAAAATCTGAACATCCTGAACCAAATTTCCCCTCCTGGACGCTCGTTCACTTGATCAAACGCCCGTCCATTGTGGACGCCAGTTCAGGATTCTGGACGCCAGTCCAGGATCGACTTAATCTTGATTTCTTCATCTTTATCTCTTTTGATCACTCCCAATCATCATTATCTCTCTTATCATCCATGTAATTCGACTCTTATCTATTTTTGATCATCATTTGAGCATCAAACATGTACCTACAACACATCAAAACATCGCAAAACGTAATATCATCCAAATAATCATAAAATCAAGATTAAAACACCAAAATTAACCTATTTTGCGAATAACTCATTAAAAATATCATTTGCTCAATAAATCCATTAAACACTCATTTCTTATGCAAATTATACAAATATGAGGGAAATTATCATAAAATATAGCATTATAAATCGTATAAAATCACCCTTAACAACTCCCCACACTTAGCTTTTGCTCGTCCCGAGCAAAACAAAACGAAAATTAGGGCTCGAAACGAAAACAGACATCTCAGACAATATAGCATAGATCCAATAAATCAGAAGTTCACCACTGTGTGTGTGCAAAGCCATAGAAAACTTTCACTAAATCCAAACTTGAGAAACTCAAAGCAAAACTAGCTAATACCCCCTCGTTGACTAGCAATAAATGACACTCATAAGATGTACCCTACAAACGTAAAATATCCGAAAAGAATGATCGAATATATCTAGGGCCTTTCTGAAATACTCAGAGGATAATCCCTACAGCATATCTATCAGTTTCTACGGGGATAAGATAGACGATAACTTAGTCTTTCATTCATTTCATAACAATTCATTAGTTGATTTAACTATTTCACTTTTAAACACACATCAGAATGAGCTATTGCCCTGTTATAGCAGAATAGGATATTCGAGATATACCCTACCTTACTCCAATCATAAGGCAGCTTTTTCTGACTGTCGTGAGGTTTTAGTCATCATAGTGGTATAGGACATACGTGGTACACCCCATCGCACTCAAATCATTGACTAGCTTTCGACACACCCAATTAATACATTTAGAATTCAACTTTTTCATTTGACAATAAGTTACGTGTTACTTATCACATTCAAAACTTAGATATTCACAGTATAACATACTTCGGATCTAAATACAAACTATCATAAATCTCAAGATATATACGTAGCACTAAGCACATGACTTATAAGAAAATCAGAAATCACCCGTCAAAAGGGGTATAACTTTATAAATTAGCTCATCATTCACTATGGCTCGTGAAAAATAGATCTCAGGTGAAACAACTAACTTATCAAACATATGATATATAGCTTGAATGACTATAAAAATAATGAACATAGATTATGCATTGCTTACTCGGGACAAAACAAAAAACAAAAATGTCAGAAAATTTTGAAAATTCTAGCTCATTTTTAGCTCATTTTGCATAGAAACATACCGAATTAAGCAAATGTATAGATACATATCAAATCATTCCCCTCCCCCACACTTAAATAACAACATGTCCTCATGTTGTGCAGAATTAAAGAAAACATAAAAGTACTTAGCTGATTGTAGTCGATACTCGAATCGATGGTCAGGCCGGAGCCTACGTAGTGACAATTAGAACTCATAACCATACGATGTAGCTTGACAAAACCGCTAAAAATATACCTGCACTACTCGACAAACATGGAAAAACCTCAGGGAAAAACGGGGAAAGAGCATCGTAACAATGAAAAAGATAATAATAAAGTGAAATGGAATAGACGAAAAGAGTAATCAGTAAAACAATGGCAACCATCAAGGTACAAAACAAAGTAGGAGATCGCCTTATGGCCTACTTAATTCACATAAAAGAAATACGCCTACGGAAACCGACAGTGGCGTATAAAAAGAAAAATGCAGTGAATCGGTAACAGAAATAATAGGAGCAGTATCAAAGTACAACCATATCGAATAAGTACCAAATCAGAAAGTACAAAATCAAAATATCAATAAATCTCAAGGCTGCCTCGGCGTAGACTCATCAGTGGGAGGTACATAAGCCGTAGAAGTAGTCGATGAAGGTCCCGGCTGTGAAGTGGTAGCAGCAGTAGCAGTCGGTGCCTCCTCCTCCTCATCCTCATCCTCAGAATCTTCCTTCTCAACTCGAAGCACATCTTCAATCGCTCGCTCGATCTCATCGTGGAAAACAAAATCCTTCAAGCTAGGCGTGAAGATGCTCTCGTCCCTCGGCGGCCGGTCTTCGCTGATACACTTTAGAATCGTCAAAATGTTGTTCTGTGTATCCCGAATATCACCCATCCATTCCCGTAAACTGTTTGCCATGCTCAACCGCATCCTGACTGCGGGAGATAAAGTAGGAACGAATGAAACCGCGGGTGGTGCAGAAGTAGATCCCGGCTCTTGCGTAGCCTCAACACGTCCCGAAGTCATAACCTTTTCTCGTTGAATTGCCCTCGGGTTCTTCGGTTTAAGATCCGGCCTATACTACGGAACACCGGCATCCACACATAGGCTATGTATCAAGTGGGGAACAATCAAACACCGGGCATAGACTTGATGATTGGTCGCAATCTCATCAAATAAGGCTTGGCCGACATCGACATTCATCCCGAAATTCAACGCGTATAACATCCCTAAGTCACCAGTGTGGAAATGTGAGAGGTTGTTCTTTGGCAACAACCTACTCTGAATGAATCGACACTGGACCTTCCAGTCCTCTGACCAAGTTGTAGTCACTAACTCCTTACGATCTCCGCCCGGCCTCAGTGTCCACGGAACATCCGGGCACACCTTCAGACGCAACTTCTCTAACGGATCCTGGCCGGCATCCTGCCTCCTCTTAATCTCCTCCTTGTAGTCCAAACCCTCGAAAGGCGTCAACCCGTACCTGGCATTTATAACCTGCGGCATAAAAGGTACCTTGACATTCCTAACCATTACCACTCCGGTTTCCAAGTCCGTCTCTGCACAGTTGCTATAAAACTCACGAACTAGTGTATCATTCACCGGAGTAAGCGGTATTCTCATCAATGCATCCCATTTCCTATCCCTCAAAAGCTGCACAAACGCCGTATCAACCTTTGTTTCCATAACCGCCCGCTCTACCAACATCGTCCTTGACTGATAATGTTTGGTATAAACCTCGTAAGCCTTAGGGCTGATAAATCTACGAGCCAAAGGAATAGGAGGACCAGGAGGTCTAACAGTTGTCCTAACCTTTTCAGCTCGGGTACTCGCTTCCTCCTGTCTAGGTGCATCCTCAGTCTGTTCAACCCTAGATGATGCTCCACCTCTCTGAACCCTAGGCAGCCTTACTAGAGGCACATCTTCCTCAGTATCCGACTCGGATGTAGACTCATCTCGTAGTTGTGCCCTAGCTTGACTTTGTACAGCCCTAGGATGTTGGTCTCGTATACTTACACCTCGGTTTGGATCAACTACGGGAGGATCCACCGCTTTCCTCTTCTTACCAGATTCCCTGGCCACCCCCTTACCATAACGCTGTTGCACTCCCTTCTTATGGACCATGATTCAAGCCTAAACTAAACCAAAACAATCCCAAATCAAAGCAAGTTACCCGTTTAACGTCCAAATCGGGATTTCAAATCAACAAAACAACACCAACACAATCACAAACCAACCATCATCACCAAACAACCCATTCATCATCCATCATCATCACCACAGCAACAACACAGCAAGAAACAAGAACCAAAACAAGGAAAAAAAAACAAATAAGGTGCCACTCACATAAAGGAGTCGAGCCGAAGATCGAACTCCAGAAAACGTGAATTAACTATTGAAAAGTTGCTAGAAACTTACCAAATATGACGAAAGGTAAATGATGAAGGTGATTTGCAGCCCTAACAGTCCCAATTTGAGCCCAAAATTCGACTTTTTCACCCAAAAATTCGGACCAATGATGGCTCTGATTCATCAAAATGGTTGTTGATTGAGGAAGAAGGCTTAGAAAAGTGAAAAGAGGGGATCAAAAGCGGTCTATAGCAACTTAAATCGCCCAATTTGGTGTAATATCGAAGGATTTAGGTCAAAAGGAGTGCAAAAGTCGGTTTTCGCGATTTGAAATTCTGAAAAAGTGAAGGTTCATGGCTGAGGGGGTATATATAGGCAGGGTCTGGACGCTCGTCCAAATCCGCGGACGGGCGTTCAGTAAAGAACATATGAACTGGAAGGGCGTCCAGTGTAACAGACGCTCGTCCAAGCGTTCAAATTAAATACAGGATTGGAGGGAGAATTTCAGACGGACGTCCAGGCATAGTGGACGCTCGTTCAAGAATTGGCCATGGCGGATGGGTGTCCAGACTTCTGGACGGGCGTCCAAGACAGAGAAATGTACAAATTATAAAATTTCATACAATTCAAATCCAAATTTGCACTTTCTCATTAAACTTAAAGAAAACTTCAAAAATTACAAATGAAAAACGACGAGTTACATAAAATCACTAGAAAATAGGTAAAAACAATAGAAAATAGTGGGTTGCCTCCCACCGAGCGCTTTTTGTTTTACGTCGTTTGCTCGACGAAACAACCTAACACGCTAGTCATCGTAAATTTCCGACCAATCCACAACTCGGATAAGACGGCGGAGCATATCAATCGCCGGAGGGAAGTCATACTCATCCTGCAAACCCCAGTCCTCACCAGCTACCTCAACACCCCGAAAATGTTCAGCTTGCAGCACTAGCGCTAAATCTGTCAGCATCGGATCATTCAAGATTGTGTATGGACGTCCTAGAGCTGCCTACAACTCCTCAGTAGTGAAATCTCCACCTCCCGAACAGCGGGGAACGATAATGACATAGGTGACAGTCCTGATGCGGGTACTAATATCAAAGTCTACATCCAGAATGCTAGTCCCTCCCGGGCCGTCATCTACAGTAATAAGTGGGATCCTCCTAAGGAAAGGTAACTCCTCTGGTAGAACTCCGAAATCCATATCTAAAATACTGCTAAACTGACAGATACAAATAAAAGCTTAATAAGGCTAAAAACTTAAACAACTAGAGCAATAGAAAAGTATAAAACAAAAGTAACTAATATAAAAAGGGATATCTAGGATGCCTCGTAGTGGCGCTTTTGGTTAATGTCGTTAGCTCGACACTATTTTAAGCTCAGCCTGGATCAGGCCATTTAACTTTTCTGCCAGCCACTACCTCGTGTAAACTTTGATCAGTAGTGTGGCTGCAGAAACAACACTTAACACATGGGGTGAAATCTTTGATAGCTTTCCAAATACGTTTAAACTGCCCCATGGTCGACTTCTTCTTCTTCTTCTTCGATTATTCTGATGACGTTTCACTTACGCTCCCTCTCAAACTCTTCCATATCCCAACTACCTGCTAGAACTTCTTCAGATCGACCACTACCGTCATCCTCTGAAAACAGGTCGGGTGAAAACTCGTCAAATTCTTCGACTTCTGTAGTACCACACCCGAGGATCTCGAGGAAACGAACAATCAAAGGCTTTTCCTTGGGTTCACCAATGTAGTGCTTACACCTTTGACCATTTACTCGAAATGGTTGGTCACCATAACCGCGTAGTTCTTAAACGCCTCCATGAATAATTTGGAGAATCTCAAAGGGGCCGGACCATCATGTCCTTAACTTTCCAGGAAACATATGTAACCTGGAATTATACAAAAGAACTTGTTCCCCGACTTGAAATTCTCTCTTCTTAATCTTGGCGTCATGGAGGAGTTTCGTCTTTTCCTTACTGATCCTGGCACTTTCGTAAGCCCGGAGTCCGAATTCGTCTAATTCATGCAAGCATTTGCGATCGATGCTTACCACAAGATTGGGAATCAAAGTTTAGAAACTTTGTAGCCCAATAAGCTCTATGCTCTAACTCGACTGGCAGATGACATGGCTTACCATAAACCATTTGATAAGGAGATGTACCCATAGGAGTCTTATAGGCGGTTCTGTATGCCCATAGTACATCATCCAATTTCAAACTCCAGTCTTTTCTATGACTATTGACCGTTTTTTCTAGGATTTTCTTAATGCTTTGGTTGCTTCTTTCAACCTGACCACTAGTCATCGGGTGATATGGTGTGCCTGTCTTATGACGAACACCATACTTTTCAAGCACTTTTTCTAAGGGTCGGTTGCAAAAATGCGTTCCTTCATCACTGATCAAGGCTCGAGGACATCCAAATCTCACAAAAATGTTTTTCTTTAAGAATTTCATGACCGTCTTATGATCATTGTGAGTTGTGGCTTGTGCCTCCACCCATTTGGACACGTAATCCACACAGACCAAGATGTATTTGTTACCACAAGATGATGGGAATGGCCCCATAATATCGATGCCCCATACATAAAAGACTTCGCATTCTAATATGGGTTTCAATGGCATGTCAAAACGCCTTGTCAGAGTACCGGTTCTTTGGCATCTATCACACGCTTTATAGAAGGCTTCTGAATCCTTAAAGATCGTAGGCCAATAGAAACCGGATTGGAAGATCTTAGCAACGGTTTTCCAAGGACCAAAGTGACCTCCAGTGGGTCCACTGTGGCACTGCTCAATAATATCGCGCTGCTCAGATTCTGGAACACATCTTCTAAGCAAACCATCTTTACAGATCTTAAACAAATAAGGTTCATCCCAAACAAAAGATTTCAAATCAGAAAAGAACTTTTTCTTCTCCTGATAGGACAATTCTGGATCAAGATATCGGGAATGAAGGTAATTGACAATGGAAGAATACCATGGAACATCTGGAGCGCAGCCATCGATAAGCATAATGTTTTCTAGAGGAAAGTAAAGATCTTTATCATCTGGATCACCCTTTTCCTCACTTAACATTCTCGAAACGTGATCCGCCACAACGTTTTCACTGCCTTTTTGTCTTTAATTTGAACGTCAAACTCTTGTAGGGTCAGTATCCAACGCAGTAGGCGCGGTTTGGCCTCTTTCTTAATCATCAGATACCGCAAAGCAGCGTGATCAGTCCACACAACCACTTGAGCTCCTAACAAGTAACTGTTAGGAAATCACTAGTTTAACGCAGCGGAATTTAAAATTTGATTTCCTTTTCTAGATCGTTCTTCGTTTAATGCAATAAACACGTTAAGTAGTTTGACGGTTATACCTTGGATGATCTATAAGATCGTCGCTTTGACCGCCAACGGAGAGTAGTTCAATGCGCAAGCCGTCCACGCGTCCGGCCTCTATCGCTAATCCACACGAACCCCTCGCCGGAATCCTCCTTGGATTGCTATCGGAAAAACTCCGGCGCTAGACCGGACCTTTTCTTCCCTCACAAACTCACTATGGAAGGCTCTCTTATTTTACACAAGAACTATGAGCTCTTGCAATTGTGTTGTACAAAAGAGCTTGACACCCACCTCCTATATATAGTAGAAGGTGGCGCCCCAATGGTGTGTAGGAGAAGAAAACCTTTTTCCAATAAAATAAGGAAAATCAACTAGATTGATTTATCTCTTTAATTATAATTTATTTTGCCAATATCATATATTGATTATAATTATCTTATTACCATAAATCTATTTTTTCAAAATCAATTAATATCTTATATTAATATTATGGCAATCTTATTAATTAAAGTGCACAATCCAAGTGTATCTTATACACTCAAAAGTGGCGCCCCATATGCCAATTAATTGGCTTCCGGAATATTCTTTAATTAATCTAATTTGTATATAATTAATATCTTGTATTTTATTTATTCATAATAAATAAATACCACCATATTAATTTACCACTATAACCTTTATAGTCTAGAGATAAACTTTCCCTATTTGGTTATCAACTATAACCGCATTTTAATCCGACTCGATGTCCATATGTGTGTGACCCGATAGGCTTCCGAATATGTTGGCCGTAGACACAAAGAGCAATTTACTAAAATGCCCTTCATACCTAACGATCACGGGATAGCGTCTAGCAACACACCGTGACCGCCAATTATCGGAAGAGTCAAAAGCAATGACTACTACCTTTCATGTGAAGTAGTTACCGTGTAAGTTACAATCCTATCGCTGTAATAATATCCATACGATCGTATCTCGAGTGTCAATACATTGACGATCGTATCTTATAATCTGGATATCATGCTCTCTCGAAATAACACATTTACTCCCACTTTGCAAAGATTCTCGAGAGCTAGACATTCCTTATAAGAAGGCCATTTCGGATATTCGATCCCAATCATAGGATACGCGATTCCCGGACGACCAATCATGTATACTCCGCATGCTTCAATATCATACCCAATCACTACCGCATGATCGCCCCGTGGTTAGGAGAAATCTCAATAGTGTCAAAGCATGACAATCCACACCGTGATGCCATGAAGACTCCGGTCAAAAGGATAATTACACAACCGCCACATATGTGACACTTAATGTAAGTGGGTCGCCTAACGTACGCATTCTCTAATACACGTCCACGTACAGTCCAAGTGTCTCTACACTTCGATAGACGAGATCTATCCCTACCTTCTAAAAGGTAGAAGACATCCAATACGTGCTAGTCTGATTATACTATCAATGTCCCATTTGATAATATGTAAGACTAGAGACATTTAAGCACCAACCTTGTTATAGTGATTAGAGATCTCATCAACCATAATCACTATCATGGTTTCTCTATCACAGATTGATACTAGGGACGTTACTATATATATACAACAAATAATATGAAGATAAACAATATATAATAACATAAGTGCTTTTATTAATCATAATAAAGTTATTACATGAACTAAATAGACTGTAAATGACCCGACCCGGTCGGATCCGGTCCAACCCGATTGGATTTAGGACACCTTTCCAACAATCTCCCACTTGGCCTAAAGCCAATCACCCATATGCCTAAGCCCGTGCAAGTGAACATGTTTCTCATGCTTAGCTTGAGACAATGCCTTGGTCAACGGATCGCCTATGTTATCATCCGTGTGGACTTTCTCTATCTTTACATCTCCTCTATCTACTATCTCTCTAATCAAGTGATAGCGCCGTAGCACATGTTTGGACTTCGATGAGACCTTGGTTCCTTTGATCGAGATATCGCTCCATTATTATCACAAGACACAGGCACCGGACCTTCAATGGAGGGAACCACACCAAGTTCGCAATGAACTTCTTCATCCAAATCGCTTCCTTCGCCGCCTCCGAGGCTGCTATGTATTCGGCTTCCGTTGTAGAGTCCGCGTAGTCTCCTCGCTTGGAACTCTTCCACCACCGCTCCGCCGTTAAGCGTGAAAACAAATCCGATTGTGACTTAAAGTCATCCTTGTCGTCCGGAACCGGCATCTCGTGTAACCTCGTAATACTAAATCATCATTCCCGAAAACCAGGAACATATCCCTAGTACGTCTCAAGTACTTGAGGATATTCTTAACAAAGAATCCGGTGACCATCACCGGATTGACCGGTACCTACTAGTCATACTAAGAGGGTACGAGACATCCGGTCTTGTGCATAACATGGCATACATGATAGACCCGATCGCCGAAGCATAAGGGACTTTATTCATTTGTGCCCTTTCCTCCTCTCGTCTTAGGACTCATTCCCTTTGACAGTAGACCCCATGTGACATGGGCGCAATCCTTTCTTGGATCGCTCCATGCCGAATCTCTTCAAGATCTTGTCTATATAGGTGGATTGCGACGGACAAGCAACCTTTTAGATCTATCTCTATAGATCTTTATTCCTAGAATATAGGTCGCATCACCCAAGTCCTTCATTGAGAAGTTCTTGGATAACCAAGATTTGACTCGATTGTAACATAGGCACATCATTCCCTATGAGCAATATGTCGTCTACATAAAGCACTAGGAACACAATGGCACTCCCACTAACCTTCTTGTAAACACAGGGCTCATCTTCGTTCTTGATGAAATCAAACCGTTTGATTATCTCATCAAAGCGAAGATTCCAACTCCGAGAAGCTTGCTTTAATCCATAAATGGATCTTTGCAATTTACATACCATCCCGGCGTCATTGGTCGTGAAACCCTCGGTTGTGTCATATACACTTCCTCGACAGTTCCCGTTAAGGAAAGCCGTTTTCACATCCATCCGCCGCATTTCGTAATCATGGTATGCCGCAATAGCGAGCAAAATTCTAATGGATTTTAACATGGCAACAAATGTGCGAAAAGGTTTCGTCATAGTCAACTCCTTGTCTTTGCTTATAACCTTTTGCCACTAACCTAGCCTTGTAGGTAGTCACGTTACCGTCCATGTCGGTCTTTCTCTTAAAGGCCCATTTACACCCTATCGGAACTATTCCCTCAGGTGGATCAACTAAGTCCCAAACTTGGTTGTCTTTCATGGATTCCATTTCGTAATTCATGGCTTCCACCATTTCTCTTTGTCATGCCTTAATAGCACTTCCTCATAAGTTCTAGTGGTCCTCATCTTCCATGAGATACATGCCGTTGTACCTTTCGGGTTCACGGCGTTCCCCGGTGGATCTTCGAGGTGCTAGTGTGTCTACGAGTAGAGGGTGACGTCACATTTGTATGTGGTGTCTCCTCTACTTCCATCAACGGACTGTTATCCGTAAAGTGGTTCTCGAATTTCTTCAAGATCAATCTTACTCCCACTGACCCTATCCAGAATAAACTCTTTCTCTAGAAAGTGGCTAGTCCTGGCAACAAACACCTTTTGTTCCTCATGATGGTAAAATTGGTACCCTTTGGTTTCCCTAGGATAACCCACAAACAGACATTTGTCAGATCTAGGTTCCAGTTTGTCAGGCATGGTCCGTTTCACATAAACTGGACATCCCCAAGGTTTCATGTAACCTAGTGTTGGTTTCTTCCTTTTGAACACTTCATATGGAGTGGAATCAACCGTCTTTGATGGAACTCGGTTCAGTGTATATGATGCGGTTTCAAGAGCATAACCCCAAAACGATTTTGGAAGAACTGCATAGCTCATCATGGATCGCACCATGTCTAACAAGGTGCGGTTCCTCCTCTCAGACGCGCCATTCATCTGTGGCGTCCCAGGAGGGGTCCATTCAGGTAGAATCCCATTCTCCTTCAAATAGTCTTGAAACTCTCCATCTAGGTATTCTCCACCTCGATCGGATTGAAGTGTTTTGATTTCTTTCCCTAGTTGTTTCTCCACTTTACTTCTGAACTCCTTGAACTTTTCAAAGGCTTCAGACTTATACTTCATTAAGTATATATAACCATAGCGAGAATGGTCATCAGTGAAGGTGATAAAATAAGAGTATCCTCCTTTGGCTTGAATTGACATTGGGCCACATACATCGCATGTATGAGCTCAAGCAATTCATTGGATCTTATCCCTTTGCCACTAAAAGGTGACTTTGTCATCTTGCCAAGTAAACAAGCTTCGCATGTATCAAACGATTCATAATCGAATTGATCCAACATTCCATCTTTATGGAGTTTGGAAATGCGATTCGATTTATATGGCCAAGTCTACAATGCCATAAGTAGGATTCATTCAAGTCATTTGTTTTGGCTTTCTTGTTATTTATATTAAGTACGTCAACATTCATATCTAATATGTAGAGACCATTGCTAAGTATGCCGCACCATAAAAGATTCCATCACGTGAAAAAGAACAACATTTATTCTCAAACGTAAAAGAAAATCCATCAACATCTAATGCGTAAATAGAAATAATGCTCTTCGTAAGAGCAGAACAAAATAACAGCTTATTGAGTTCTAGTACTAGCCCACCGGGCAATGAAAGAAAATAAACTCCTACGGCCAAGCAAAGAACACTTGCTCCATTTCCAACGCTTAGGTCCACCTCTCCTTTCCTCGCATCTCTAGTTCTTCTTAGTGCCTCGCATATTCGTACAAATATGAGAACCACAACCATCTAATACCCAAAGTGGTTAGACTTAGAAAAAGTAATGTTGATCTCAATCATAAATATACCTGAAGTCGAAGCATCGAATGCTTCTTCTTGGTACTCAAGAAGCCCTTGCGCTTCTCCTCCAATGTCCGGTCTCACCGCAATGGAAGCAAGCATCCTTGGATTTGTCTTTTGCTATCTTAGGCGTTGGCTTAGGTGCAGCCTTCGCCTTCTTGGACTTTTTCTCGGGCTTTTGCCTTGCCCTTGCTTGAAGTGACCAAAGCAACACTTGCTTTCCCTTCCCTACGGTGCCCTCGCCAGCTTTCAACATGTTCAATAGCTCCGCTAGGGAGCAATCTATCTTGTTCATGTGATAGTTCATCACAAACTGCGAGAATGAATCGGGTAGAGATTGTAGAATCAAGTCAATACTCAACTCTCGTTCCAACTTGTCGCCCAGCTTCCCAAGCCTCTCTATGTACCCGATCATTTTAAGCACGTGTGACTCCACAGCAGTCCCAGATGCCATCTTACAGCTAAACAGGGCCTTCGAGACCTCGTACCTCTCACTGTGAGACTGAGAAGCATAAAGTTCCTTCAGGTGGACCATGATAGAGTAGGCGTCCATAGACTCATGTCGTTTCTCAGCTCGTCGGAGTGTCATAGAAGCAAGCATGATACATGTAGCATCGCATCGTCGAACGGCTTGTTGTACTTCTCGACAATATCTGCAGCCGAACCCTCAGCGGGCTTTTCCGGTAGGGCCTCATCCAAGACATAGCCAATCTTCTCATGCCTCAACGATTTTGAGGTTTCTTTCCCAATCGAGAAAATTAGTTTTGTCAAGCTTGTTTTCGATGATAAAACGAAGGTTCAATTTGTTTGACATTTTCTACAACAATAAATAAAGATAGAATAAGTAAAAGCTCATGTATAAAAAACCCTAAATTTGCACTAAAAATTTTATAAGGTTTTACTCCCACTAGCCAACTATTCCCTATTGGCTTTCAAGAATTTAATTAATTCTTTAGTGGCTGGGATCCCATCTAATTGCCTCAATCCCCGACGGTGGTCGATCAATCTCGGCAATTTCGAAAGGTAGGTACTCCTACCGTCCGCATCGCATGCGACTCCCGGCCGACTAGTCAACTCTTTGACGTCTCACATCTCTTTGTGATAGTCAACCCCTTGTCTCTAAAGTCGACGGCCCCGACGGTGGCCAATCACCGAAAGACTTTAGTCGAGTCATAACCCAATATTCATGAGATCTCGTGACGATCATATCTCGATAATAACGATATACCCGTGGTAGGTCAACTCCCGACGGTGGTCGATCGGTTGATCCGAACAAAGGCTCTTCACCGTCATTATAATATTGGGAGACAACTTTGGCTCGATTTTTGGCGTGGGAATAATTTTAAATTAATTCACTTAATTAATTTGGTTTAATTATGGTCTCATCTACTATGTGCATATTACTACTATATCATATAAAGTAAAACATACACAACAATCCGCGCACAAAATAACCGGTATGATCATGGACTTTTCCTAGGTGCGGTTTCGAATACAAACTGACGAAACCGCGGGTCACAAAGTAAGGGTATCTGCAACCGTCAATAGGATCTTTATTGCTGTACGCCAATGGGTTCTTTATCTCTCCTTGGTCTTCAACTTCTTGCTCCATTCTTGTTACATAATAAATAATTACACCCGCCGCACACGGGGGGAGCTAACGGGAATAGGATAATTGCAAAAAGTAAACTAGGTCACGTTCTTCATAACGGCCTAGGACAATTTTTCAAAAACCAACATAAAGAAAACATTCCCATCTATCCTATTGGTCGAGTCCATGATCAATCGGGGTCCATATAATCACATTATATCTACACATCTAATCCATACAATTTTATCTTATGAAAAAGATTAAATTCAAATTTTATCTACTACTATTCATGCGTCTTTATTTTATCACGTCAAATAATTAAATAACTTTTAATTAATTATGTGACTTAATCAAAAATTAAAATTAACATTTAATTTTAAATCGATTTCAATTTTAATTAAATTTGAACTATTCAAAATATAGAATTAAAATTATAAAGTCTCCTATTTGTTTCATTTCCAAAACTAAATTTAGCTTAGGCCTGGCCACTTTCCAAAATCAAAATTATGAAAGTGGCCTAGGCCTAGGCTTTTACAAATCAAATATTTGAAAAAGGGCCTAGGCCTATTCCAAATCAAATATTTGGAAAGGCCAAATTATTTTAGTCTAGGCCTGGCCACTTTCCAAAATCAAAATTTTGGAAGTGGCCTAGGCCTAGGCCTTTTACAAATCAAATATTTGAAAAGGGCCTAGGCCTATTCCAAATCAAATATTTGGAAAGGCCAAATAATTTTGGTTTAGGCCTGGCCACTTTCCAAAATCAAAATTTTGGAAGTGGCCTAGGCCTAGGCCTTTTACAAATCAAATATTTGAAAAGGGCCTAGGCCTATTCCAAATCAAAATTTGGAAAGGCCAACATGCCATATGGTTTCCCAATGGTCCAAACTATTTGAACCATTGGTTGGCCATATGACACAACTAAACAAACGAGATATCTATGCACAATAAAATATCACAAAACGAAAAGGGTTGATCTCCCCCATTGGAAGAGAAGAGCCGACGGACGGCAACCCTAGGGTTACCGCCGCCGCCGCAGAGGAGGGGGCGCCGCCAGTCGGCCGACCCCCTCATGAACCCTAATTTTTTTTTTCAACGTTTCGTGATTTAAATCTTGCATCTATTGATCAAATACTACGCAATTAAATTATGCTTATTGCTTAAGCTCGAAGTCTGGCTCTGCTACCACTGTTAGGAAATCACTAGTTTAACTCAGCGGAATTTAAAATTTGATTTCCTTTTCTAGATCGTTCTTCGTTTAATGCAATAAACACGTTAAGTAGTTTGACGGTTATACCTTGGATGATCTATAAGATCGTCGCTTTGACCGCCAACGGAGAGTAGTTCAATGCGCAAGCCGTCCACGCGTCCGGCCTCTATCGCTAATCCACACGAACCCCTCGCCGGAATCCTCCTTGGATTGCTATCGGAAAAACTCCGGCGCTAGACCGGACCTTTTCTTCCCTCACAAACTCACTATGGAAGGCTCTCTTATTTTACACAAGAACTATGAGCTCTTGCAATTGTGTTGTACAAAAGAGCTTGACACCCACCTCCTTTATATAGTAGAAGGTGGCGCCCCAATGGTGTGTAGGAGAAGAAAACCTTTTTCCAATAAAATAAGGAAAATCAACTAGATTGATTTATCTCTTTAGTTATAATTTATTTTGCCAATATCATATATTGATTATAATTATCTTATTACCATAAATCTATTTTTTCAAAATCAATTAATATCTTATATTAATATTATGGCAATCTTATTAATTAAAGTGCACAATCCATGTGTATCTTATACACTGAAAAGTGGCACCCCATATGCCAATTAATTGGCTTCCGGAATATTCTTTAATTAATCTAATTTGTATATAATTAATATCTTGTATTTTATTTATTCATAATAAATAAATACCACCATATTAATTTACCACTATAACCTTTATAGTCTAGAGATAAACTTTCCTTATTTGGTTATCAACTATAACCGCATTTTAATCCGACTCGATGTTCATATGTGTGTGACCCGATAGGCTTCCGAATATGTTGGCCGTAGACACAAAGAGCAATTTACTAAAATGCCCTTCATACCTAACGATCACGGGATAGCGTCTAGCAACACACCGTGACCCCCAATTATCGGAAGAGTAAAAAGCAATGACTACTACCTTTCATGTGAAGCAGTTACCGTGTAAGTTACAATCCTATCGCTGTAATAATATCCATACGATCGTATCTCGAGTGTCAATACATTGATGATCGTATCTTATAATCTGGATATCATGCTCTCTCGGAATAACACATTTACTCCCACTTTGCAAAGATTCTCGAGAGCTAGACATTTCTTATAAGAAGGCCATTTCGGATATTCGATCCCAATCATAGGATACGCGATTCCCGGACGACCAATCATGTATACTCCGCATGCTTCAATATCATACCCAATCACTACCGCATGATCGCCCCGTGGTTAGGAGAAATCTCAATAGTGTCAAAGCATGACAATCCACACCGTGATGCCATGAAGACTCCGGTCAAAAGGATAATTACACAACCGCCACATAGTGTGACACTTAATGTAAGTGGGTCAGTCTAACGTACGCATTCTCTAATACACGTCCACGTACAAACCAAGTGTCTCTACACTTCGATAGACGAGATCTATCCCTACCTTCTAAAAGGTAGAAGACATCCAATACGTGCTAGTCTCGATTATACTATCAATGTCCCATTTGATAATATGTAAGACTAGAGACATTTAAGCACCAACCTTGTTATAGTGATTAGAGATCTCATCAACCATAATCACTATCATGGTTTCTCTATCACGATTGATACTAGGGACGTTACTATATATATACAACAAATAATATGAAGATAAACAATATATAATAACATAAGTGCTTTTATTAATCATAATAAAGTTATTACATTAACTAAATAGACTGTAAATGACCCGACCCGGTCGGATCCGGTCCAACCCGATTGGATTTAGGACACCTTTCCAACAGTAAATACGAAACTTGTCCATAGCAAAGACTACGGCCAATAATTCCTTTTTAGTAGTAGTATAGTTAACTTGAGAAGGATTCAATGTGTGACTGGCGTAATAGATTGGTTGGAACTTCCCTTTGATTCTTTGCCCTAAAACAGCACCAACTGCATAGTTTGATGCGTCGCACATAAGCTCAAAAGGTAGATTCCAGTCTGGCGATATAAGAATTGGAGCAGAGATTAAACGGTTTTTGAGCTCCTCAAACGCCTGCTTGCAGTTTTCATCAAAATTGAACTCAACGTCTTCTTTAAGTAAAGTAGACAGGGGCTTGGCTATCTTGGAGAAGTCTTGAATGAATCTTCTGTAGAAACCGACATGTCCAAGAAAGCCTCTCACTTCACGCACATTCTTAGGATAACTCATCTTCTCGATAGCTTCTACTTTTGCCCTGTCAACTTCTATACCTTTGGCGGAGATCTTATGGCCAAGAACTTTTCCCTCATCAACCATTAAATGGCATTTTTCCCAATTGAGTACTAAGTTCTTTTCCACACATCTGGATAACACTTGATCTAGATTGTCAAGACAGTCGTCGAAGGACAGACCAAAGACCGAAAAATCGTCCATAAAGATTTCCATACACTTTTCTACTAGCCCGTCAAAGATAGCCAGCATACATCTTTGAAATGTAGCTGGGGCATTGCAGAGACCAAATGGCATTCGCCCGTAAGCGAATGTACCATAAGGCGGTGTGAAAGTGGTCTTTTCTTGGTCGACCGGATCAATGGGTATTTGAAAATATCCCGAATATCCATCCGAAGCACGCGAATGCGTGCCCCGCCAGACGCTCAAGCATCTGGTCAATGAATGGAAGGGGAAAGTGATCTTTCATGGTTACCTCATTGAGCTTTCGATAATCGATGCAGACTCTGTAACCAGTGACAAGTCTCAACGCTATTTCCTCTCCCTTCTCATTCTTCTCAATCGTAATTCCACCTTTCTTGGGAACTACTTGAGTCGGGGAAACCCATTCACTATCAGCGATGGCATAAATGATGCCCATGTCCAGAAGTTTGATGATTTCCTTCTTAACCACCTCTTGCATATGAGGGTTGAGCCTCCTCTGGGGCTGTCTAACACATTTCGCACCCTCATTTGTCTTGATCTTGTGCATACAGATGTCCGGAGATATCCCTCTGATATCTCCTACTTGCCATCCAAAGGCTTTTTCATTTTTCCTTAAGACATTGATTAATTTCATTTCCTCTAAACGAGACAGCTTGGCATATATAATCAAAGGAAGCTTGTCACCTTCTCTTAGAAACACATACTTAAGATGTTTGGGCAACGGCATCAACACCAAATCTGTAGGGGGTCTTCTAAACTTGATTTGAGCTTTCCACCTTTCAACTCAACATCGCTGAGTTCACTTAGCGGTCCCACTGCCAACGCTTCTCCTTTCAACAACTCATCCTTAAATTCAGCTTCTAACTGCTCTAGACTTACCACACCATGATTATTCAAATTATCAACCGCCGCTCATACTCGGTTGCCACAGCCATGACTTGCTTTTCCATCAAATCATCGAAGTCATCGGACGTATCCTCAATGGAAAAACCGGTTGGAGGACCGAGGGTACTTGAATGGATTTGGAGACATTATAGCTTACCTCTTGATCACCAACACGTATCGTCACTCGCCCACCATCGCAAATCAATGAGGGCTCTAGCCGTAGACGACGAAAAGGTCTTCCAAGAATCGGGGGACATTTTCATCTTTTTCAATGTCTAAGACGTACCGGTCAACGGGAAAGGTAAATCTTTCGATTTGAACTAGTATGTCTTTTAAGATTCCCGCCGCTTTCTTAGAAGATCTATCAAGAAATTGCAAATTCATGGTAGTGGGTTCTAGAAGATCAATTAAACCCACTTTGTTTGCACACGTACAATGGCATGAGGCTTATAGATGCACCCGGTCACACAAAGAGTTAGGGAAGACCAGGCCTCCCATTAACACTGTAAGCACGAACTTTCCAGGGTCACCTCTCTTGGTTGGTAGGTGTTGGTCCCTTGAAAAGGCTTTGGTTAAGTTTAGAGGGGGGGGGTGAATAAACTTAACACTTAAAACTTTGGAGTTAACAAATTTCGCAACTTCGGCGGTCCTCGATACTTCGAGTCTGTCGAGACTTCAATAGCTCCGCCGATAAACGGTAGTCTCGATAGTTGAGTTTGCTGAATTTGTGCAAATGCGGAATTATATCAAAATTAAGCCTTAATACTTGTTGTTAAATATGATACTAAGTATTAGATACTCGGTAGTGCAAGTGTGAGATTTCGGTTGCTAGATTCGGTAGGTTGATATGTAGGATAAACTAAGTGCGAAATTAAATGCAAAGTAAGTAGGCGATTTTATAGTGGTTCCGGGTGGCGTAATCCTGTCGGTCCACTCTTCTCCCGTGATGTTGGAGGAAATTCACTAGAGATCTTTGATGTAGGCTTACAAAGATTCCTAAGTTGTTTGTCCTTCACTAATAACTATGGCTTCACAAACCGAAAACGGGAACGGTAGGATTGTTTGCTCCCGAGTCTTCCACTCGGTCCTTGAAGGGTAGGATTGCCTCTTCACCGGCTCCACCACAAACAACGGTCTTTCACACCCAACGGATGCTTCACTGTCTTCGACGGGTTCTTTATAAAATAAAGAATGAATCAAGTAAATGATTCAGTTGCAGCAGCTTGATTAGGATGATGTAATCAGTAGCTTGCAGTCTTCAAGTGTGTAATCTTGATGTAGCTTGAATACAGAATGCACTTGAAGAAATTTACTAGATCAGCAGCTTTATGCTCAGTAAGTTCAGCAGGGTGTTTTTCAGCTCAGAGTTATCACTTAAAGTTTATCCAAAATTCATCGTCTTTTTCTGAGTTGAAAGTCCTCTATTTATAGGTAGGAATGCATGTGACTTGTATTTGAAATTCAAATGTGACCGTTCCTTGTTTTTGTCCCATCCGATTTGCGTCCTGTCACTATTCATAGGATCGACACTTTGTCGAAATTCCTTTTTGACAAGGTGCGATCCACCCCTTTGACTTGTATCCAATGGATAAAAATATAAATCATCCCAACGTCTTTTTAATCTCGGCCTTTGATTTCCTTGATAAGTCGAGGGTAGTTGGCTGTCCTTATCCATGTAATCTTCCAATAATCTTGAATTAATCGAGGTATAATATCGGCGGGTTCATCGGTCTGTCAAGTACCTATCGATCATTTGAACGACAATTTGCTTGTGTATAAAATGTAATGCGGTGATTTCTTTTATCTAACTTTTATTTGTGAAGTTAGATTACACCATTTTAATTATAACCAAGTTCCAAACATCATCCAACTTATGGAACTTAGACCTTCTATACAAGGTATATGTAATCAGTTTAGGTCATCACAGACTTGCCTAAATTCTGATTCCATATCCTTGACTTTAAATACTAAGTTTGAACCCTCAGCCTTCAGTCTTCAGTCTTCAGTCTTCAGCAGGTTCAAGACTAGTCTACTGACCTATCTACCCTACTGACCTAGACCAGTCTGCTGATATCAACCAGCAGTCCTTTACAGTGCTTGTTTGATCAAACCTATTTATGAATCAAACTCTAATAAACCTATACATTTGATCTAGACATCTTTTTGCCTTTGCACTATAACGACTAGTATGGCACTCATCATCAAAACTAAGAAATAAGTCCAACAATTTCCCCTTTTTGGTGATGATGCCACTACCCTCACCTAATCGGCAAAGCAAAAAGATAAAGACAAAAACAGAACAAGTATTCATCTTTCATTAAAATCATTTGTTCAAGGCTATTACAAACTAGATACAGCAAAGATAAAGTAATGTAAGTATGCTGATCTATTGTCTCTTTTCTCTTTCTTGTCTAGCCTTCTCAGCTTGCTCTTGATAGGCTCTGATCTGTTCTATCATATCCCTCATCCATTCATTTTCAATCAGTGTAAAATCAATGTAGGGATTAACTTGTTTCCACCAGTTCTAAGCTTCAGGCAGGATAAGATTGATATCATTCACTCTGAATCCAAACTTCATGTACAGTTCCTTGAATTCATCAAGTGAGTCCTTTGCTTTTGTGATAGGTAAGGTCCTATCACCTCTGCCACTTCTTCCACCTCTGCCTCCTCTGTAAGTTGCCCTTAAGGCTCTGACTCTTGCTTCCCAAAATTTCAATCCCAAGAAAGAATTTAGACCTTCATGAAATCCCATGTCATGATAAGGTCTTCTTCTGTTATAGTATTCTTTCTTGTATTGTCTAAAGAGATCATCAGTAAGTTGCACTCTGCCAGGTGCAGGTTGCCTGAAGGCATTGGTATCATCTTGCCATCTCTTTTGTGCAAAAAGTCTTGCGGCCTCTTTTGTCTTTGCAGGTGATTGGCCCTCTTCCCCTTAGTGACATCATCAACAAAACGGGAAATGAGGCCATGAATACCCTCCTGTGAGATGATCACTCTATTCAATTGACCTTCTATAGCTCCAGTTCTTGTATCAAGTGAAGTAATCCTTGATTGCAGGGGCTCCTCCGTGGGCGATTCTTTCGGTAAGTTTGGGATCGGGCATAGCGAGGTTGTTGTGCACGAGCGAGCAGCTCGGCGAGGTTTAGGTGTAGCAACAAGGTTGTCAAGTTTCTCATGAATGGAAATGAATTGGTCTTTCGAAACTTTTCTTTGGCGTATTTCCAACCTTGATGCCCCTCACATCTAATATCGGATCATTCACGGCATTTTGAGTAGATGTGAAGTTTGAAGCAACCGTGTGGCGATTGATTGTCCGTTTTCATTTACCATCTTCATCGCTTCTTCAAATCTCTCTTCCTGTCTATCCAGTTGTGTCCTTAACTCGTTGCATATCAAGCCTTACGGTTCTTAACTCATTTAGTACTTCAACGGTACTTCACTTGGTCATCCTTCCACCGGTGGCTTCATCGACGAGGCTCCTCCACATTATATTGTGGCCTCGATTGCTCACTACCATTGCCCCGCTCCTATCCAAGATACGGGGGGTTAGGTCCTTCATATTCCTCCAGGATAGATCAATGGCAGGTTCCTCAAAAACAGGTACAAATGCCTGAGGGGGGTTAACATCAATATTTTCTTCTTCAGGCATCTGAAACTCCTCATCACTGAAGTCAAAGTCCAGCAGCTGCTCATCTTCATTACCAGCAGTCTGCTGACTATCTTTCCCGTCAGTGGTCTTGCCTCCAGAAGGCTCCACTACAGCAGCCTCATCAACAGCAGGGGTTTCCTCCAAACCCAAATCGGGTTCCAACCTTTGTCCAGTCTTTGTTTGAGACTCGGCGGCTTTGTACCTCCCGTTCCAACCTTTGTCCGGTGTCGTTTGTAGCCCAGCAACCTGTACCTCCTCTTCAATTCTCTGTGGATTGAATATAGCCTCATTATCCACTTGAAATCCTTCTGCATGACCAATCTTGTGTAGGATGATGGCAGTTTTAGTAAGAGTGCCCTCAAAGTCAAATCCACCTTGATATTCAATGGACTCTTCTGAACTGGCACTAGGTTCATTGAAATCAGTAACCTTTTCTCCATCCAAATCCTCACTCTTTTCATCTTCAGTTTGTGCAGTAGGTTTTACAACATGGAATGTACTTGGTTCATCAGCTAGCCTACCAGCACTCAGATTGATTCCTTCATTGATCAATGCTTCCAGATCATCCATGGTGAGATCCCGTAGATCCTCATCCATTTCTCCGGTCTCGCGGCCCTCGACGGACTTACCGATATTAGTGGACTGTTGTGCAGGTGGTTCAATGATTAATGCAGTCCCACTGGTTGCTCCTGGTCCAGAGGGGAAATCTCCTCTAGAATCTGATGATGAGGAAGAATCATCATCACCATCTCTTGGATCTCTAAACTTGATACCTTCCTCTTTCTGTTGTTCATCAAACAAATCCATCAGCCTTGATTGCAGCAGGGTGGTATCAACTAGATCCAGCAGGTTCTCTACTCCCAATTTTTCAAAAGCCCATTCTTCAAAATCTGTCATAGGTTCAGCAGCTGGCTTTTGTCTCTTGTAGAAACCAAACTTCCATTGGAAATAGTCAGCAATTTTCTGAAGTTTGGGATCTACATACTCTTCTGTTTTCTTCCTTTCTTTCACATGCCTTTCAAAGGGCATGAAAGATCTCCTGGGAGCAGCTCCAGTGCCTTGTTGACCTCCAAAGGTTCCAACAAGTAAGTTCATGGTTTCTTCAACAGATGTTTGAAAGTCAGTAGGTTGCTGAGATTGTACATTTGTGCCTACTACTTCCATCTGTACCACATTTGGTTCCCCCTGACTTACATGCTCATCGAGCGGGGTTAGCGACGATCGCTCTTCCCCCTGAGTTCTTGCCACACTTGCAGGGTCTTCAACCAAGTCTTCAATTATCTCTTCAACTACCACAGCAAGTTGAGGTTCAGTGGTTTGCTATGGTTCTTCAGTAGATACTACAGCAGGCTCAGGGTCAGTAGACTGCTGTATATCTTCAACAGATTGCTCAACAACAACCTGTCCAGCATCAGTAGACTTGACACCCTCTTCAGGTGAGGAGTCAGTAATCTCCACAGGCCTGATTATAGTCAAGGGCTCAGCCTCAACAGCCTCTTCTTCTGCTTCTACTGGTGCTTCCTCTTGGATTCTTTGAGCTTCCAAGTTTCTTAATTCTTTTCCTTTTCCATGTTTCTTCTTTTTGGCAATTTCCTTCATTCTTTTGGAGAGGGGTTCATCATCATCTTTTCCAGTAGATTTTCTCTTTTACTAGCTTCCTTCTCGTTGTTCTCTCAAAATTTCAACAACGAGTTTTCCTTGCGGCTACGGCGGGGTCGGTAACCTCCACTTGACCCTCGGCGGACTCGACGATCTGTCTTTGTTTCCTTCCTTGTTTTCTTTGAAGGCTTTGAAACTTCAGTTATTTTCTTTGTATTTCCACCTTTTCTTTTCTCAGCAGCCTTCTTTGGCGCAGCAGGTTTAACAGATTTCTTTTTAGGTTGCTTAACCTGCTCACCACCAGCATCACCATCATCTCCATCATTATCATCATCAGCAGCCTCTCCAGCAACCTCTTCATCATCATCTAGACCAGGGATAGCATCATCAATTTCCATCTTGTATCTAGACTGATTTATCTTTTCAGGTGCTACATCATGGATCTCCAGATGATTCAGCAGGGTCTGAACCATCAAACCTAAAGGCAGGGCCTTGGACTTCCTCTTTCCCTCTTTGTCTTCCTTGAAGACCTTCTTCATATAATGGATGAAGTATCTAGCCCAATCAAACTTCATGCTTCGGCAGATGATAACCATCAACTCTATCTTGGGTCCTGATAGAGTGTCCATACTTCCAACTAGTCCCGATATTTTTAGCAATCAATTTGCTCGGCGATCGTATTCACTTCCAATATGTTTGCGCTTGATGCCTGGAACGGATTTGGTGGCTGCATTTGTTTTAATCGATCAACAAACGCCATTTTGTCCAATCCCATTGCTTCGGGATTGACCGAGCCATCCACCACTTCAACAAATCCAAAAACTTCTCTCGGCAACACTGGGGGGAAACTTCAATTTCTTGCCCATTCACAAGCGCTTTTAAATGCTTCGGTTCCTTCTTGTATCCGAATATTTCTCCGAAACCGACAACATTTGTATAAGAAATTGTTTCCAGTCTTATATTCAACACATTCTCCAGACCGGCATACCTTCTTATTCTTTGACCAATGTTAATGGCTAGTTCAATTCTGTTTGCATCTTCAACAAAACCTCTAACACTTTGGCTTGATTCTATTTGGACATCAACCTTTTCCGCCATTTGTAAGAGAAGAATTAGATGAAGAAGATTGAATCTCAAATATGTGTTCACACAGTGTAGAAATCGCAGTGATAAAGCAGATTTGCAAGTAGAGATTCTCATTTGTATGATAGCTTTGAATATATAGACAAGTGGGTGTTGAAACTGTCGGTGCACGTACATCCATGTCAACCATGATTAATCCGAATAAATGCGGCTTGACACGTGTTCCATAACGTATGATAACCGTTAGATCGTGTTAACTCGCGGTTATAAAGATAAAATAAATATCCCGCCAATATGCTTTTTGACTTTAATAACTTTGACTGAGTAACGTTCCATCCAGCAGGGTGAACCTCAGCAGGGTGGGTTCAGCAGTCTGCTGATAAATAGGCTTCAGGCGGCTTCCGTGGCGACATAAATACTCTGTTGATCCTTGTTTTCTTCTTGTTTTGTTCAATTGATAATAGAAGATGAAGTTTAATACCAATGACTGATCTGTCAAGTGAGCTCACCCAAAATGAAAAAGACCAATCCCCTTGGCAACCTCATTTGCTCAATTGTCCAAACATAAGTACATGGAATTGTTGATACCAATGACTAATCTGCTAAGTGAGCTCACCCAACATAGCAAAGACTAATCCCCTTGGTGAATTCCAGTACACTGCTGATTATCAGTCAACTTTGATAATTCCAAGTTCGATCCTTAATTTGGCAAATCTTTCACTATCAAGTGGTTTAGTGAAAATATCGGCAAGTTGATCTTCGGTAGGGATGTATAGAACCACCACATCTTTCTTTTCAACATGATCTCTTATAAAATGATGTCTCACATCAATGTGCTTGGTTCTTGAGTGCAAAACAGATTTTCTCGTGATTGCAATTGCACTTGTGTTATCACACATAATTGGAATTTCCTTTTCTTCAATTCCATAATCCCTTAATTGTTGTCTTAGCCATAGTACTTGTGCACGAACTTCCAAAGAAGAATGTATTCGGCTTCGGCGAGTGGAAGTTGAAATAGAATTATGTTTCTTGCTAAACCAGAAACCGATCTATTTCCCATTAACTGACAGGTTCCTGAGGTGCTTTTCCTATCAATCTTGAATCCAGCATAATCAGAATCTGAGTAAGATATGACTTTAAAGCTTCCTTCCTTGGAATACCATATCCCTACTCCCAAAGTCTCTTTTAGATACTTGAGAACTCTCTTGACTGCACCTAAATGACTTTCTTTAGGTTTAGATTGAAATCTTGCACAAACACCTACAGCAAAGGATATATCAGGTCTGCTGGCAGTTAGGTACAGCAGACTGCCTATCATTCTTCTGTATAAGGTCTGATCAACATCCTTGCCTTCTTTATCTTCATCCAATCTGATGTTTGTACTCATAGGAGTTGAGTTCTTAGTGTTGTTTTCCATACCAAACTTCTTCAGCAACTCCTTGGTGTACTTGGTTTGATGAATGAAGATTCCATCTTTCATCTGTTTAACTTGCAATCCCAAAAAGTAATTCATTTCTCCCATCATACTCATTTGGAATTTTCTCTTCATTAGATTTGCAAACTTTTCACAAAGTAAATCATTTTCAGAACCAAAAATTATGTCATCCACATAAATCTGTACCAGCAGGGTGCTGTCCCCTTCACTGATTCTGAAAAGTGTCTTGTCAATGGTCCCTTTTGTGAATCCATTGTCCACCAAGAATTGAGATAGAGTCTCATACCAAGCTCTTGGTGCTTGTTTTAATCCATAAAGTGCTTTGTTGAGTCTATACACTTTATCTTCTTGATCTTTAACTTCAAATCCAGGAGGTTGCTGTACATACACTTCCTCCTCTAAAATGCCATTCAAAAATGCACTTTTGACATCCATTTGATATACCTTGAAGTTCTTATATGCAGCATGTGCCAAGAATAATCTGATAGCTTCCAATCTTGCAACAGGTGCATAAGTTTCATCAAAATATATTCCTTCTGCTTGAGAATAGCCTTTTGCAACTAGTCTGGCCTTATTCCTCACAATGGTACCAGATTCATCAAGTTTATTTCTATATACCCACTTAGTACCAATGATATTTGCATGACTTGGTCTTTCAACTAGTGTCCAAACTTGATTTCTTTCCAATTCATTTAATTCTTCTTGCATAGCTATTATCCAATCTGGATCTGAAATAGCTTAGGCATAGAATGCATTTACTTCAGCATTCTGTCCGTTTTTGAGATTATTCAATCTTTGATTATTCTGGAGATTATTCTGGCCAGAAAATTGATTAAACCTTTGATTGTTCTGGCCATAGAATGCATTTACTTCAGCATTATGTCCGTTCATAGGACAGAATCTAGATGTGTGCCCCACCTCGTCACAATTCTGACATGTGACTTGATTATACTGTCCATGATCATGAACAGCATTCACTTGATAAGGTGCAGGGGGATTGAATTGACACTGGCCAATCATGTGGCCAGTCTGACAATAGCTCTCACAATATAGAACCTGAGGGTTATGTGGAAAGAAGAAGCTTGATTCGTCTGATTCGAAACGTGAGAAGTTGCCATCATGGCAATCAAACTTTGCATGTTGACTTCCTCAACCTTAGGAGGAGGAGGTGCTTGAATGGCTTGATAAGAGGGCGCGTAGTTGTATTTGGCAATGTCCTCGAACAGTGCCCACCCCTCATCAGGCGTTTTCTTCAAAAACGCCCCACCAGATGAACTATTGACCATGCCTTTTGTAAGCTCGGTCAATCCACTAAAGAAAGTGTTGACTTGCCTTTGCAAAGTGGCAAGCCATGGTGGGGACACTTTCTAAGCGAGAGACTTGAATCTTTTCCAACACTCGAAAAAGGATTCATTCTCTTTCTGATAGAAAGTGAAAATGTCGTTTAAACACTGGGCTGTCTTTGAAGGTGGGAAATATTGACTTAAAAATTCTTTTTCAAGTTCAGCCCATGGGGTAATAGATTCGGCGGGGAGAGAGGTATACCACTCTTTAGCCTCTTCCTTTAAAGAAAATGGAAACAGTTTCAGTTTTATAGCTTTCTCACTTACTCCTTGGATGCGTGTAGTACCGCATATCTCTAAGAATGTATGTAAGTGAGTATGGGGATTCTCTGACTGATAACTTTCACGGATTTTATCTAACAAAACAACAAGTAATAAATTTATAAATCCGGTATTCCCCAAGTGTAGGGAACGTAGTATAGTAGCTACAACCGGAGTCGAACTCACAGGGAATCGTCTTCGTCTAGTTTATATAAATTTCCTAAAGTTGTCACGAGAAAAATAAAACTAATCTACACTTAACAATTAAAGACTACTACTAGAATAACAAAACCAAAACAAACTAGTAGTTAAAACAATACGATAAACTGGACAGAAGATCAAAAATCTAAAGCCAGCGAGGATAGTTGCGGACCGAACTAACTAAGATAACTCTATTTTATAAACTGAAAAGACAATAAAATTTTAAGATTGCTACGAAGAATAAGCAACAATGATTTTTTCTCAATTGATTTAACAATGAACAAGCAATGATCCACCTATCTCGCAACGTTCAATTTCTTCTCTGGATTGTCTAGTGATTATTTAATAAAAATTGTGATTCACCTATCATAAGTATGAATTTCTAATCTCTTAGAAAAATTCACCTATCAATCTTTTTCGTCTATCGATACAAAAAGATTAACGCTTTAATTACCAAGGTGTGAAATTTATTCAATCTCATAATCTAGATTTTTAACCTAACAACTCTCGTTATTTATAGGTTAAAAATCCAATCTTTACTATGGGGACCTAAATTTAACGGCGATTCTCATCACATATCAAACATCACACAAGAATACATTCATCAATGAAATTGCATAACATCAATAAAAACATAATAAAGATACAACTTTAATTAAACTCACAGACAATCCAAAGTTGAGATCAAAACGTTGCTGAGACGGTTTCACACGCTTGTTCCAGAAGTGCCTAGCCTCTGCTCATATCCGTACGAACGAAAAAAAATAAAAATAAAAATAATATGTTGCTCGGTCGACCGAAGGTGTGCACTCGGTCGACCGAGTGCTTCTCCTTTTTTTTTTTTTTGATTTTCTGTCTCGGCTCTGTTCCCAGATGATTTTTTCGTGTTCTGTGCTGCTGCTGAATGCCGTCCTTTTATAACCTTCTTCGAGCTAGAGTAACAATTATCCCTTTTTTTCTTTTCTTAAAATAATAAAACCCTAATAAAAATATGATAATTCCAATTTTGCCCTTCTAGATATATCTTCAATTAAAATGCAGCTCAAAACCCTTCAGCTCGTTGACTCGTCCACGATATGCTCGTTGTACCTACAATAATAAAAACGTGCAAAGTGTAACATCACATATATAAAGATATTTACCAATAAAATCACATAATTAACCCGAATTTGCACTTAAATATTTTCAAAACTCATTTGCTCAATAAATCAATTAAACGCTTAATTTCTATGCGAATTATACGAATATGGAGAGAATTGCTACAAAATATAACGATATAAATCACATAAAATCACCCTTAACAACTCCCCCACACTTAGCTTTTGCTCGTCCCGAGCAAAACAAAACAAGATAAAAGCTCGGGAAAAATATAGACACTTCAGCACATACAACGCATAGTCAATAAACAATATGTTGCTCAGTCGACCGAAGGTGTGCACTCGGTCGACCGAGTGCTTCTCCTTTTTTTTTTGATTTTCTGTCTCGGCTCTGTTCCCAGATGATTTTTTCGTGTTCTGTGCTGCTACTGAATGCCGTCCTTTTATAACCTTCTTCGAGCTAGAGTAACAATTATCCCTTTTTTTTCTTTTCTTAAAATAATAAAACCCTAATAAAAATATGATAATTCCAATTTTGCCCTTCTAGATATATCTTCAATTAAAATGCAGCTCAAAACCCTTCAGCTCGTTGACTCGTCCACGATATGCTCGTTGTACCTACAATAATAAAAACGTGCAAAGTGTAACATCACATATATAAAGATATTTACCAATAAAATTGGGGCTGTCTAACACATTTCACACCCTCATTAGTCTTGATCTTGTGCATACAGATGTCCGGAGATATCCCTCTGATATCTCCTACTTGCCATCCAAAGGCTTTTTCATTCTTTTTCAAGACGTTGATTAATTTCATTTCCTCTAAACGAGACAGCTTGGCAGATATAATTAAAGGAAGCTTGTCACATTCTCTTAGAAACACATACTTCATATGTTTAGGCAACGGCTTCAACACCAAATCTACAGGGGGGGTCTTCTAAACTAGATTTAAGGTCTCCACTTTTCAACTCAACATCGCTGAGTTTACTGTGCGGTCCCACTGCCAAAGCTTCACCTTCCAACAACTCATCCTTAAATTCAGCTTCTAACTGCTCTAGACTTACCACACCATGATTATTCAAATTATCAACCAGTCGCTCATACTCCGTTGCAACAGCCATGACTTGCTTTTCCATCAGATCATCGAAGTCATCAATTATCAATTTGAACTAGTACGTCTTTTAAGATTCCCGCTGCTTTCTTAGAAGATCTATCAGCGAATTGCAAATTCATGGTAGTGGGCTCTAGAAGATCAATTAAACCCAGCTGTTTGCACACAGACAATGGCATGAGGCTTATAGATGCACCCAGGTCACACAAAGAGTTAGGGAAGACCAGGCCTCCCATTAACACTGTAAGCACGAACTTTCCAAGGTCACTTCTCTTGGTTGGTAAGTCTTCATAGTTGATCATTGAACAATCCTCACCGATCAGCCTCTCCATGTCTGACAATTTCCTTTTTGAAGAAACAACATCCTTGATGAATTTTGTATACTTAGGCATCTCAACCAAGACCTCGGATAATGGAAGATTTACTTGAGTATTTTTCAAAAGATTCAGCACCTTTTCATACTTCTTATCTTCACTCAAAGGGATGTTGCTCTTCCTTGGTGGAAATGGAAGCTTTTTCAGATCGCTCTCAGAAAAGATTTTCTTTGAAGATGCACTGACAGCTTTGTCTTCCAGATCCTTCCACCGAACAGCTTTTTCAATCTTTTTATTAGTCAGGGGATCAGCCTCCTGACTTCCGCTTGATTCTTCACTCCTCAGGGGATCAGCCACCTGAGGACTTCCAGCTTTTTCACCTCTCAGGGGATCAGCCACCTGAGTATTCGTTTTCGGCCAAGGGGAGTGTAGGTGCTCAGCTTCCCCTCCTACCTTATCAATGGCAGGAGGGGCTAGTGGTTTCCCTGGTGGGAAAGACCACTAACTTGAGTACCACTTCTCAGATTCATCGTACTGGCCTCTTCTCTACCGTATGGAATTGAAGGTACGAGGTCAGTACACTGGCCATTGTTCAAGTCGGCTTGAGAAACTTGACCACCCTTTGGATTCTTCTCGGTGAAACTGGGCAACTGCCCTGGAGGTCTAGAAGCTTAACTTGTTAAGGCCATATTTATATGATTATTAAGGGTTATATTTCATTATTATTTCCCCACATTTGCATATTTACATGAGAATTAAGGGTTTAAGTGTAATTATTTAGTAAGGATGATTTTAATATGGTTATTTGCAAAATTGATTATTTTATGTGTTAAATTAATGGAATTATTATTATTTGAGTTTTATTACATTTTGCAATGTTTATTTATCCTTTAGGAGGCTGAATTTCGAGTGCTAAAGAGGATAAATGAAGCTCAAGTTGAATTATTCAAGATAGAGTTGGAATTGGCTTGAAGAAAATGGATAAAGATGAAGAGATCCGATCCTAAGCATTGCAAACGAGCGTTTGCATCCCGTCCATTCCAGACGGGCGTCCACTGATCTTGGACGAGCGTCCAGAAGTGAACTGGCGTCCATGCAGCGTCCAGAATCGTATTTTACATTCAGAGTCTTCAGACAGAAGCCAAACGCACGTTCATGCTCCGTCCAGGCATTCTGAACGGGCGTCCGGTTGTTCAAACGAGCGTCCGGTGCCGACTTAAACCCTAACCGACTTAGCACTCTATAAATACAGCAGCAGCCCCAACCCTAATTTCATACTTTTTCATAGCCGCAATTTTCACAAAAAAAAACTGCGCCCCAAAACCACTTTTACACAGAGATGCAAATCTCCAATCCGACAATCTTCTCCAATATGATTGTTGGCTAGAAACCTTGCAGTGAGTCGACGGAGGAAGCTCATCAACAACAAAACCAACTAGAGGAGTTCGATACTTGATGTTTAGTGAGTTTATTTCATAGTTTTTCATTATTTTGGATCTGTTTTGTATTGTTTAAGTTTTGTTGAATTAAGATTTGATGAAACGATCTATGTTTAATTGATGCTTGAATCAATATATGAAAGTATGTTATTTAAGTTTGATTTCATTCAAAGTAATGCATCTAATCATTTTGTAAGAGATTAAGCATGTTTAGTTGAGTAAAAAGCTTGGAAACAATCTCGTGATTTCGTTTTGATTGCATGTTTAGTTTGTTTGAAAAGATAAACGAAACCTTAGAAATTTGATTGAAGATATTTGATCAAATTCGTGAAAAATCACTACTAAAAACTATGTCTTTAGATCACCATCTAGTTGGGGGTTGTTTGTTGATGGGTGGATTCGTTGCCTCGCTGTGTTTTCCTTTAATTGTTTGAATCAAATCGTTTAGATTAAGTTTAGTTTAAGTTCTAGTTTTATAAACCCTAATTTCCTGCTGTTTTCCTGCACTTTTCTGCTTCAATTCATAGTCAGACGCTCGTCCGCAATAGCAGACGCCCGTCCGTTAGATTAAGCTTTCAGACGCTCGTTCACTTTAGTGAACGCTCGTCCGTCTTTTCGTTTTCTTATTTTCTCGCTTGTTTTTATTCTGTTTTAGTTTTAATTCTTAGGTTTAGGTTTTAGTTAGTTTCAAATTAGTTTAGATAGATAATTGTGACATAATCGATATAGGTTTATACTTGAATTCGATAAACATTCCATTCCCTTAGGACGACCCGTTAACATCCTTTACTACAGATCCTTATACTTGGGGTGTTTCGGTTTATAAATTTTAAAACTAGTTTTTTACCGAACAAGTTTTTGGCGCCGTTGCCGGGGAATCGGTAACGGTTGTCGGATTCTTTTAGGTATAAACTTTTATATCGATTCTAATTTTAATTCGTAGGTCTAAATTTTAGAATTATGTTTATTTTTGTTTTCGTTTTACCTTGTTTTATTTAATTTTATTTTCCTTCAATTATTTTCTTTAATTTTTGATAGTTATATTAGTTTCTATAATTTTAGATTTGTTTTTTCGTAATTTTAGATTAGCCTTTATTTATTTCCGTACGTTCTTTTTAGTTTCCTTAATTATTTCTATTTCGTTTTTAAGTTTTAAGCCTTAGTTTTAGATTTTCGAAGTCTGGACGAGCGTTTAATAACTTGAACGCCCGTCCACTTCAATCCTGTTCCCCCGAACGACCGTTCATAAATCTGAACGAGCGTTCAGCTCTGAACGAACATCCACTAACACTGGACGCCGATTCGATCCGTTCAATCATCACTTCTTTTCTATCTTCTCTTCTCTTCTCTTTTCTTTTCTCCCTCTAAACCATCAAACCTTTTCTAAACCTGTTCTAATCAACCCTAAGGTTGATTTTTTTTCCTTTTCTTTTCTTCTGGTTTATGCAAACGAGAAGTAAGAAGGGACTTCTGATCTTCGATCCTGAACCTGAACGATCTATCCTAAGAAGGAGACTTCTTCCCGATCTTGACGCCATGGCGAGATCAAGATGCGGTTCAAAATCCTCCTAATCCAAATCCGGACCCTCAAGCTCAATTAGCTCTAATTCGCAACAAATGCAAGCTCAAAACGGTAGAATCAACAAGTGGCATAAATCAACAACTTCAACAATTTCGCCGAACCGGCTTAATCAATCGAACCGGGACCCCTACACCCCATATCTAAATCAAGACTTTCTCGAGGGGCATAGACCTATTCGTCCTCCTGACATGGGAGGAGTGAACTTTGATCTAAAGAACGGAGTAGTTGCTCTAGTTCAAATAGCTCTTTCCATGGTACTTGCTCAGGAAGATCCACACGACTTCTTGTCCACATTCGTACAAATCGTGAAGCCAGGCCATTATCCTGGTGTTGATTCTGAGATAGTCAAGTTAAAGCTATTTCCTTTTGCTTTGAAAGGTGAAGCAAGTCGGTGGTTTAAATCGTTGGCACATCATTCTCTCCATACATGGAATGATGTCAAAAGAGCCTTCGCTCTTAAGTGGGTTTCACCAGGCAAGATTATGGAGATGAAACGGGAAATAGCTACGTTTGAGCAAGTTGGAGGATGAGGCTGTTAGCAAAGCTTGGGAGAGATTGAATCTCTTGATGAGGAAATGCCCCAATCACGGATATGACGGACATGAGTTGCCGGAACTGTTCTATAGAGGTGTCTCTCAACCTAATAGAGACTATCTTGACTCCACACTCATGGATCCTTCTTAGGGGAGGTGATGAGATCGCCTACGAGTGGTGAGACCATCGCCAAGAACAATATGTGGTCGACTCCCAAGAAGACCAATGTTGTTAAGAAAGAAGGTACGCAAGCGGTCCCCGATACAAAGCCGTTGGTTGCTCGGATGGAATTGATAAGCAAGCGGTGGCCAATCTTCGACGCACCTTCGATCTTGGAATGCGAGTAGGGACGGAGATGACGGAAGAAATAAATCTAATGGATAATCAAAACCAACCCTTCCGAAACTTCAATCAAAGCCGAACTACTCGGGATTTCAACGACAAAACTTCAATCAAGCCAAGTTACCACCGGCCCTTCAAATTCGAATTCTTTCAACTCAAACTATCAAAGGACGGCTCCTAACTCCCAAAGGCCGCGGGGTGGATGGAACCAAACTCAAAATCATACCACCTCGTGTCCCTCAACACAAATTTGATGAGTGGTAGACATGGTGAAGACCTTGTCTACTAGCGTTAAAGCTATTAAGAGACAAGTTGGTCAGATAGCAGACCAGCAAGCAAGCAGACCTCACGGTAAACTTCCGAGTTATACCGAGAGAAACCCAAAAGCTGATGTGAATGTTTGCACCGCCATTACACCACAATGGGAGTATGGACGGGAAGAAGAGCTCAATGAAGTAACGTTGAGAAGTGGTAAAAAGGTGGACCCGGCAAGATGTCGGGAAACGAGTAGCCCTCGCCGACGCCATGAGTTCGGGAGGGGGAAATCGAAACAACATGGCGAAGAAAGCAACGATGAGGAGCTTAGTGACAATTCTTCGGAGGACGAAAATAATTCTGATGATGAGGAAAGAAAGGAAAGTCAAGGGGCGGTACCCCTGACTAAGAAAAAGGAAGAAAAGTTCGTAAGATGGAAGGATAAGGAGGATGAGGCGATAAAGAATCAAGCTACAGGGAATGATAAAGCCCTTCCTTATCCACCAAAAAGGAAAGAGAAAGCCCTCACTAATGACAAGCGGTATCTTTGGAGTGAGGAGGATGCTTAGAGACACTCAAGTTAGTATGCCCTTAGCCGAGGTATTAACCGAAATGCCTAAATGCTCTAAGTATCTTAAAGAATTCTGTGGGAGTAAGAGAAAGCTTCGGGGGATGGTTGAAGAAGTGCTACGCGAAGATTGCGCGATGGTTTCACAGAAAGTCGCTGTTAAGCGAGGTGACCCTGGCAGACCTTCAATCTCCTGTGAGATCGAAGGCCATTTGTTCGAAAATGTCTTAGGCGACTCAGGGGCCTCTATTAATGTGATGCCATTAAACGTATGCAAAAAGCTCGGGTTAGATAAAAGGATGCGGGAACGCCCGGTTTCTCTTCAGATGGTAGACAGATCTAGCCGGTCTACAGCCGGTTGTGTAGCTAATGTTCTCCTTCAAGTTGAACATTTAGTCTTCCCTACCGACTGGGTTATTCTAGACTATCCACCTGATAAGGAGATGCCTCTAATTCTAGGCCGAACCTTTTTAGACACTTCTAACGCTCTCATCGACTTCTGCAAAGGACAGATTACTCTTAGAGTCGATGACACATCCGTCACCTTCACACGAGGGACAAGTCCTGAAAGAACCATAATTGATGAAATATCGTTTGTTGAAGCAATTTACGAGGATGAAAAAGATGCCTACTCTGAAGAAGCAGAGGAGTTGACAGAGATAGGTGTTTTTGAAGTCATAGACATTGAAGATCAAGCTGACTGCGGACCATCTTCTAATTCATTTCAAGCCGTAGGCATTGACGAGTCATCTTCACTCGCTCACACCGAGCCTGTTAGTGAGTTAGAAGCATGGAGATGCCCAGCAACAAACGATGATCTCAAAGAACTGAGTCAGGTAGACTTCATCCCTGGTGAAGAAGAAGCTCTGATGGGTAGTTGGGACGAGGTAGACTTTTGGAGAGAGACTACTCATTGGGAAGTAGATGATTGGGAAGAGTCGGCGAAGAGCTTAAAGATGAAGAGTTAAGAAAAATGATCGATCACAAGAAAAAGGAAGCAAGTGTTGACCGGAGGATTCCGATGGATGATTTGATCCAGTACCTTTCTGGGGTTGAGCCTCGGGAAGATGAGTTATTCTTTAGTCAACCACTCCAAGCTCATAAAGAGAAAGGTGGCCCGTTAAAGTCTAGTATTGAGCCACCACCTACTGATTTAGAGCTCAAACCGCTTCCGAAACACCTTAAGTATATCTTTCTTAAGGATGGAGATAAATTGCCTTTGATCATTTCTTCGAAACTCGACCACGAGCAAGAAGCACAAATGATAGAAGTGCTTAAAAAGAATATCCTCGCGTTCGGATGGCAAGTGGGTGATATCCGAGGAATCGGCCCGTATGTATGCATGCATAAAATCCGAACGGAGGAGGGAGCTAAAAAGGTTAGACAACCTCAGAGAAGGCTGAATCCGCATATGCAGGAGGTTGTCAAGAAAGAAGTGATAAAGTGGCTTGACATGGACATCATCTATGCAATCGCCGATAGCGAGTGGGTTAGCCCTACTCAAGTTGTACCAAAGAAGGGCGGAATCACAGTCGAAAAGAATGAAAAAGGGGAGGAAGTTGCCTTACGACTCGTGACAGGCTACAGAGTCTGTATTGACTATCGTAGACTTAATGAGGTTACTGCCAAGGACCACTTTCCCTACCCTTCATTGACCAACTTATTGAACGACTGAGTGGTCATAAGTATTATTGTTTCCTTGATGGCTATTCTGGCTACTTCCAGATAGCCATTGATCCTAATGACCAAGAGAAGACAACTTTTACGTGTCCATCTGGTACTTTTGCTTTTCGCAGAATGCCATTCGGCCTATGCAATGCACCCGCGACCTTTCAACGGTGCATGTTAGCCATTTTTGATGGACTTGTGGAGCAATGCATGGAGGTCTTCATGGATGACTTCTCAGTCTACGGCGATAGCTTTGATGAAATCTTAAAGAATCTAGATATGGTACTCCAACGGTGTGTTCGAAAAAAATCGGTGCTTAACCGGGAAAAATGCCATTTTCTAGTAGACGAAGGAATCGTTTTGGGACATAAGGTGTCCAATGCTTTGGTATTCAAGTTGATAAGGCTAAGGTCGAAGCCATTGAAAGAATGACGTACCCTAAGACAAAGTGAAAGAGGTACGAGGTTTTCTAGGTCATGTTGGCTTCTACAGGCGTTTCATTAAAGATTTTTCTACCATCGCCAAGCCTTTATCAAATCTTTTGAAAGATGATGTAGATTTCTTGTTCGATGCGAAGTGCAAAGAAGCTTTCAATTGTCCGAAAGACAAGCTTATCGTTGCCCCTATTTTAGTTGCACCCGACCGGACCAAGCCTTTCGAGTTGATGTGCGATGCCTCTAATTACGCCGTAGGCGCAGCTTTTAGGTCAAAGAGTTGATAAAAGGTTCGGGCCCATTTATTATGCGAGCCGCACCTTGAACCCGGCTCAATGCAATTATACCACAACTGAGAAGGAATTCTTAGCCGTTGTTTTTGCCATTGACAAGTTTAGAAGTTATCTTCTAGGGTCTCAAGTTGTTGTATGGACCGATCATGCAGCCCTACGCTACCTTATGGACAAAGCAGATGCAAAACCAAGGTTACTTCGAAGGATTTTGATTTTACAAGAGTTTGACCTTGTGATTAAAGATAAGAAATGTAGTGAGAATATTGTGGCTGATCATTTATCTCGCTTAGTAAATGAGGGTGCAGAGAATCACAATGATATAGGCATTGATTTTCCGACTGAGCAATTGATGAAGCTTGAAACGGTTAGGCCGTGGTATGCTGACTACGTCAACTATTTAGCGAGTGGTCATTTAGAGGACATGACGTATCGGGAGAAGAAAAAGTTCTTTTCGATCTTAAATATCTCGTATGGGAAGATCCTTATTTGTTCGAGTCCGTAAAGACGGATTGCTTCGAAGGTGTGTTCCGGAGCATGATCGGTGGGATATCCTAGAACAATGCCATAGCGGTCCTACCGGAGGTCATTATGGAACACCGAAGACGGTTGCAAAGATCCTTCAAGCCGGATTCTACCGGCCGACTCGTTTAAAGATGCAGAAGCCTTTTGTAAAGGTTGTGATAGGTGCCAGGGACCTGGACGGCAGAGTAGTAGGATGGAAATGCCACTTAAGCCCATTCTTGAATGCGAAGTTTTCGACGTTTGGGGCATAGATTTTATGGGACCCTTTCCATCTTCGTGCGATAATAAATATATCCTCGTTGTGTCGACTATGTTTCCAAGTGGGTTGAAGCCATAGCTACTGTTTAGGGTGATTTTACATGATTTATAACGTTATATTTTATAACGATTTCCTCCATATTCGTATAATTTGCATAGAAATTAAGGGTTTAATCGAATTATTGAGCAAATGAGTTTTAAAAGTGTTTAAGTGCAAATTTGTGTTGTTTATGTGGTTTCATTGATAAAAATCTTTGAATATGAGATGTTACATTTTGCACGATGTTATCATGAATGTAGGTACGCTTGCATGTTAAATGAGGAGCTTAAACGAAGATCGGATGAAGGTTAAGAAGAAAGCTCGATTCGAATGAAGAAAGCTCGATTCGATTCGGCCCAAACTTGGTGACCAAGGTTTTCAAAATATGCCACGTAACATTATATTTTGAGGCCTAAAAGATGGATTTTGAGGAAAAGAAGAAGATGCCACGAGTTTACGAGATCAACGGATCAATATTTTCCAACGCACTTCTACCGTAACCTGTTTTTCGATGGAAATTTGACCCGACTTAGAGGCATTTTCAGGGGAAGAGTTCTTCATGAAAGTTGTAGATCTTCAAATGAGCTTTCCAACGCATTTTGAATCACGTCAATCGGAGGTCTACAACTCAAGTTATGATTTTTTTTACCGGACTGCTGGAATTACGGACGAACCGGGAGAATTCCTAGCATATTCCTAGCATATTCCTTGCATGTTACTTGCATTTTCCTTGCACATGGTATGTAATGATACCTTGTAACTACCTCCACATGTTTTTGGTGACTCACCATCACCTCCTCCTTATATCACCTCCCTTATACAACCTTCTCCCCAAAAAAAAAAAAACAACCTTCCCAAATACCATGTGCCCAAGATTCCTCCCCAACAAACTTCACATGCTAATACATGACTCACCACCTTCACATGCTAACTAATCATCACCTCCACATGCTAGCAATCACTCCAAACTCATCATTACACCCACCAACTTCTAACAAACTTCTTACCTCCCTCATTTACACCTCCCTCAAAGGCTACCTCCCTCGTTTACACCCCTTTCTCATATGCACCTCCCTCATATATATCTTCCCTATATAAACCCTCCAATCTCCATCCTTAATACTTGCCCCTTCTTGGCCACTCTAGGCCAAGAATTCTCCCATCTCCTTTTCTTTTCTTCTTATGTTTTTATTTTCGTTTTGGGCCCGTGTATGTATACATATGTCTATGTATGTATATATACATGTATATGTGTATAAATAAATAAAGTAGTACTGTTGTAATGCTGGAACCACCTTGGTGAAACTACCATCACCGGAATAAATAAGGATTTATGCATTTTTCGTAAGCTTTCTTGTTCTTCCTTCATGTTTAGAATTGTTTAAAGTGCAATGTGTATGAACAATACGTGTGTTGCATGCTAATCGAATTTAAACATACGAAAGTTGATAAATTCATAGATTACCGTGAAGGAGAGTGATAATATTTTTCCAACAAGCGAGAGTTGAGGGAGAATATTGTTAGATTAGGATAATTTTTATCCAAATCTTTGATCCATAAATGCTTTAGTTGTACCGAAAGGGGGACTAATTAAAAGGCGATGAACCGAGAGAGGAAACGCCTCTTTAGTAGATTATAATCCAAGACTTACGAATGAGTGTGCCTTTCTTGTTAATTTCGGTGGGGTGGTGAAACAATGGTGCGTTCTAGTTGTTTTAATTGTTTATCCGCCTAGAATAAGAAACACGTTCACTTTGGTATTTACAAACCACTTATCCCTTGGGTTCGACCTCGTACTCCCGTAGCTATTCTAACAATCGATCCGGTCCACTTGCCGGTTAGAGAGTTGGTTTACCCACGGTTTTGCGAGTCTTTTATAAATGTATTTTTGTGTGGGTGAATTTCGAGCTCAACGAATTTTGGCGCCGTTGCCGGGGATAAGTGTGCTATTTGTAATATCTTCGTGTGTGTGTTTTCTCGTTTTTCGTTTAAAAAAAAAAAAAAAAAAAACTCGGTAAATACCGAGTGGCGTCGGTAATTACCGAGAAAGAAAAAAAATATTTTTGTTTTCATGTTGTTTTCGATTTTGGTTGTTTGTTTTTGTTAGTCGAGCTCCCGACTATAATTAAGCCCTACTAGGACGGTTACCTAGATATCTTTTCTTTTTTTTTTTCGTAGTTTATTTCTCGTTTTGTTTCTCTTGGTTTGTCGAGCAAACGACGTTAACCAAAAGCGCTACCGGGAGGCAACCCGTAAAAATATTAATTATCTTTTTAAAAAAAAAACAACAACAACTAAATCCCGAGATGAATGTTTGAATATCATTTAACGAGGGAACGATTAGGTGGTTATCCGAAAATCCCGAGATATAACAAAGAGAAAATTCAAATACATCATCTCTTGGACTTAGGTTGTTGAACCCTTGAGGATCTGGGTATAAAAGACTCACTACATTTCATTTTATGATCTAGTAGGAATATCTGACTATGAATTGATGATATATGCTCATGTGATACTCTCTATGATACGTATATGCTTAGATGTCCTGTATTTTCCCTGTGTGGTGATTTTTCCATCTAAACAATTATTTCTTGAGCTTGTATCGAACTTTTCTTCGCGATATGTTATATTCCCCCGTGTCCCCGAGATATTTCTGTGTTTGTCAAGTGTGCATGATATTTTCGATAGCAATTGTGAGTTTCAGATGATGCCAGTTTTCCGGTGGATGGTCCACGCCTACGCTTTCATCGAGCATTTCGGAGCGATTCTAGGCCACTTCCGGAATTGCCACTTTCGAACCACAATCGGCTAAGTGTTCTTTTTCTTTTTACATTCTCGCACAACTTGAGGACATGTTGTGATTTAAGTGTGGGGGAGGGAATAGTCGGTTATATGTATCTACCATTTGCTTAAATTATTTTGATTCTATGCTAAATGGGCTAAATTTTCATATTTTTGTTTATTCCCGAGTAAACAATGCATATCTTTGTTCGTTATTTTTATAGTCATTAATGCTATATTCCGTATGTTCGATAAGTTAGTTGTTTCACCCAATATATTTTTCACGAGCCATAGTGAATGATGAGCTAAATTATAAAGCTATACCCCTTTTTGATTAGTGATTTTTGATTATCTTATAAGTCATGTGCTTAGTGCTAACGTACGTATCGTGAGAATTATGATAGTTTGTGTTTATAGCCGAGTATGATATATTGTGAATATCGAACGTTTGAATGTGATAAGTGAAACATAACTAATGTTCTTGCACAATAATTAACAAATAAATCATTGCTTGAGGTGTTATGCTCGGTAGGTTTGAATTGCTTTTAGCATGTTAACCACCGCCCGCCGTAAATCTCGAAAAAAGTAATCAATTGTGTGTGTCGAAAGTCGGTCGATGATTTGAGTGCGGTAGGGCATTATCTCGAAATGTCCTATACCACTATGATGACCAAAAGCTCACGACAGTCAGAAAAAGCTGCCTTATGATTTGAGTAGATAGGGGATTATCTCGAAATGTCCTATTCTAGTATGACGGGCAAAAGCTCATTCTGATGTGTGTTGAAAAAAAAAAGAAAAAAAAGTGAAAAAAAAAGTGAAATAAAAATCGAAAAAATTTATTATTATGAATAAGTTAAGGACTTAGTTATCGTATACCTTATCCCCAGTATAATGTGACAGATATGTTGTAGGGATTATCCTCTGAGTATATCAGAAAGGCCCTAGATATATTCTATCATTCTTTTCAGGATATGTCACGTTTTGTAGGGTACACTTATAAGTATCATTTGTTACTAATTTGAAGGGGGTATTTGCTAGTTGCTTGAAATTTTCGAGTTTGGACTTAGTGGAAGTTTTCTATGGCTATGCACACACACCAGGGTGAACCTCGATTTATTGAATATATGTTGTATTTGCTTGAGGTGTCTATCTTTTCCGAGCCTTGATTCTTGTTTTGTTTTGCTCGGGACGAGCAAAAGCTAAGTGTGGGGGAGTTGTTTAGGGTGATTTTACATGATTTATAACGTTATATTTTATAACGATTTCCTCCATATTCGTATAATTTGCATAGAAATTAAGGGTTTAATCGAATTATTGAGCAAATGAGTTTTAAAAGTGTTTAAGTGCAAATTTGTGTTGTTTATGTGGTTTCATTGATAAAAATCTTTGAATATGAGATGTTACATTTTGCACGATGTTATCATGAATGTAGGTACGCTTGCATGTTAAATGAGGAGCTTAAACAAAGATCGGATGAAGGTTAAGAAGAAAGCTCGATTCGAATGAAGAAAGCTCGATTCGATTCGGCCCAAACTTGGTGACCAAGGTTTTCAAAATATGCCACGTAACATTATATTTTGAGGCCTAAAAGATGGATTTTGAGGAAAAGAAGAAGATGCCACGAGTTTACGAGATCAACGGATCAATATTTTCCAACGCACTTCTACCGTAACCTGTTTTTCGATGGAAATTTGACCCGACTTAGAGGCATTTTCAGGGGAAGAGTTCTTCATGAAAGTTGTAGATCTTCAAATGAGCTTTCCAACGCATTTTGAATCACGTCAATCGGAGGTCTACAACTCAAGTTATGATTTTTTTTACCGGACTGCTGGAATTACGGACGAACCGGGAGAATTCCTAGCATATTCCTAGCATATTCCTTGCATTTTCCTTGCATTTTCCTTGCACATGGTATGTAATGATACCTTGTAACTACCTCCACATGTTTTTGGTGACTCACCATCACCTCCTCCTTATATCACCTCCCTTATACAACCTTCTCCCCAAAAAAAAAAAACAACCTTCCCAAATACCATGTGCCCAAGATTCCTCCCCAACAAACTTCACATGCTAATACATGACTCACCACCTTCACATGCTAACTAATCATCACCTCCACATGCTAGCAATCACTCCAAACTCATCATTACACCCACCAACTTCTAACAAACTTCTTACCTCCCTCATTTACACCTCCCTCAAAGGCTACCTCCCTCGTTTACACCCCTTTCTCATATGCACCTCCCTCATATATATCTTCCCTATATAAACCCTCCAATCTCCATCCTTAATACTTGCCCCTTCTTGGCCACTCTAGGCCAAGAATTCTCCCATCTCCTTTTCTTTTCTTCTTATGTTTTTATTTTCGTTTTGGGCCCGTGTATGTATACATATGTCTATGTATGTATATATACATGTATATGTGTATAAATAAATAAAGTAGTACTCGTTGTAATGTAATGCGGAACCACCTTGGTGAAACTACCATCACCGGAATAAATAAGGATTTATGCATTTTTCGTAAGCTTTCTTGTTCTTCCTTCATGTTTAGAAATGTTTAAAGTGCAATGTGTATGAACAATACGTGTGTTGCATGCTAATCGAATTTAAACATACGAAAGTTGATAAATTCATAGATTACCGTGAAGGAGAGTGATAATATTTTTCCAACAAGCGAGAGTTGAGGGAGAATATTGTTAGATTAGGATAATTTTTATCCAAATCTTTGATCCATAAATGCTTTAGTTGTACCGAAAGGGGGACTAATTAAAAGGCGATGAACCGAGAGAGGAAACGCCTCTTTAGTAGATTATAATCCAAGACTTACGAATGAGTGTGCCTTTCTTGTTAATTTCGGTGGGGTGGTGAAACAATGGTGCGTTCTAGTTGTTTTAATTGTTTATCCGCCTAGAATAAGAAACACGTTCACTTTGGTATTTACAAACCACTTATCCCTTGGGTTCGACCTCGTACTCCCGTAGCTATTCTAACAATCGATCCGGTCCACTTTGCCGGTTAGAGAGTTGGTTTACCCACGGTTTTGCGAGTCTTTTATAAATGTATTTTTGTGTGGGTGAATTTCGAGCTCAACAGAATTTTGGCGCCGTTGCCGGGGATAAGTGTGCTATTTGTAATATCTTCGTGTGTGTGTTTTCTGTTTTTCGTTTAAAAAAAAAAAAAAAAAACTCGGTAAATACCGAGTGGCGTCGGTAATTACCGAGAAAGAAAAAAAATATTTTTGTTTTCATGTTGTTTTCGATTTTGGTTGTTTGTTTTTGTTAGTCGAGCTCCCGACTATAATTAAGCCCTACTAGGACGGTTACCTAGATATCTTTTCTTTTTTTTTTCGTAGTTTATTTCTGTTTTGTTTCTCTTGGTTTGTCGAGCAAACGACGTTAACCAAAAGCGCTACCGGGAGGCAACCCGTAAAAATATTAATTATCTTTTTAAAAAAAAAACAACAACAACAACTAAATCCCGAGATGAATGTTTGAATATCATTTAACGAGGGAACGATTAGGTGGTTATCCGAAAATCCCGAGATATAACAAAGAGAAAATTCAAATACATCATCTCTTGGACTTAGGTTGTTGAACCCTTGAGGATCCGGGTATAAAAGACTCACTACATTTCATTTTATGATCTAGTAGGAATATCGACTATGAATTGATGATATATGCTCATGTGATACTCTCTATGATACGTATATGCTTAGATGTCCCGTATTTTCCCCGTGTGGTGATTTTTCCATCTAAACAATTATTTCTTGAGCTTGTATCGAACTTTTCTTCGCGATATGTTATATTCCCCCGTGTCCCCGAGATATTTCCGTGTTTGTCAAGTGTGCGGGATATTTTCGATAGCAATTGTGAGTTTCGGATGATGCCGCTTTTCCGGTGGATGGTCCACGCTCATCGCTTTCATCGAGCATTTCGGAGCCGATTCTAGGCCACTTCCGGAATTGCCACTTTCGAACCACAATCGCCTAAGTGTTCTTTTTCTTTTTACATTCGCACAACTTGAGGACATGTTGTGATTTAAGTGTGGGGGAGGGAATAGTCGGTTATATGTATCTACCATTTGCTTAAATTATTTTGATTCTATGCTAAATGGGCTAAATTTTCATATTTTTGTTTATTCCCGAGTAAACAATGCATATCTTTGTTCGTTATTTTTATAGTCATTAATGCTATATTCCGTATGTTCGATAAGTTAGTTGTTTCACCCAATATATTTTTCACGAGCCATAGTGAATGATGAGCTAAATTATAAAGCTATACCCCTTTTTGATTAGTGATTTTTGATTATCTTATAAGTCATGTGCTTAGTGCTAACGTACGTATCGTGAGAATTATGATAGTTTGTGTTTATAGCCGAGTATGATATATTGTGAATATCTCGAACGTTTGAATGTGATAAGTGAAACATAACTAATGTTCTTGCACAATAATTAACAAATAAATCATTGCTTGAGGTGTTATGCTCGCAGGTTTGAATTGCTTTTAGCATGTTAACCACCGCCCGCCGTAAATCTCGAAAAAAGTAATCAATTGTGTGTGTCGAAAGTCGGTCGATGATTTGAGTGCGGTAGGGCATTATCTCGAAATGTCCTATACCACTATGATGACCAAAAGCTCACGACGCCGAAAAAAGCTGCCTTATGATTTGAGTAGATAGGGGATTATCTCGAAATGTCCTATTCTAGTATGACGGGCAAAAGCTCATTCGATGTGTGTTGAAAAAAAAAAAAAAAAAAAAAAGTGAAATAAAAATCGAAAAAATTTATTATTATGAATAAGTTAAGGACTTAGTTATCGTATACCTTATCCCCGCATATAATGTGACGGATATGTTGTAGGGATTATCCTCTCGAGTATATCAGAAAGGCCCTAGATATATTCTATCATTCTTTTCAGGATATGTCACGTTTTGTAGGGTACACTTATAAGTATCATTTGTTACTAATTTGAAGGGGGTATTTGCTAGTTGCTTGAAATTTTCGAGTTTGGACTTAGTGGAAGTTTTCTATGGCTATGCACACACACCAGGGTGAACCTCTGATTTATTGAATATATGTTGTATTTGCTGAGGTGTCTATCTTTTCCGAGCCTTGATTCTTGTTTTGTTTTGCTCGGGACGAGCAAAAGCTAAGTGTGGGGGAGTTGTTTAGGGTGATTTTACATGATTTATAACGTTATATTTTATAACGATTTCCTCCATATTCGTATAATTTGCATAGAAATTAAGGGTTTAATCGAATTATTGAGCAAATGAGTTTTAAAAGTGTTTAAGTGCAAATTTGTGTTGTTTATGTGGTTTCATTGATAAAAATCTTTGAATATGAGATGTTACATTTTGCACGATGTTATCATGAATGTAGGTACGCTTGCATGTTAAATGAGGAGCTTAAACAAAGATCGGATGAAGGTTAAGAAGAAAGCTCGATTCGAATGAAGAAAGCTCGATTCGATTCGGCCCAAACTTGGTGACCAAGGTTTTCAAAATATGCCACGTAACATTATATTTTGAGGCCTAAAAGATGGATTTTGAGGAAAAGAAGAAGATGCCACGAGTTTACGAGATCAACGGATTAATGTTTTCCAACGCACTTCTACCGTAACCTGTTTTTCGATGGCAATTTGACCCGACTTAGAGGCATTTTCAGGGGACGAGTTCTTCATTAAAGTTGTAGATCTTCAAATGAGCTTTCCAACGCATTTTGAATCACGTCAATCGGAGGTCTACAACTCAAGTTATGATTTTTTTTACCGGACTGCTGGAATTACGGACGAACCGGGAGAATTCCTAGCATATTCCTAGCATATTCCTTGCATGTTACTTGCATTTTCCTTGCACATGGTATGTAATGATACCTTGTAACTACCTCCACATGTTTTTGGTGACTCACCATCACCTCCTCCTTATATCACCTCCCTTATACAACCTTCTCCCCAAAAAAAAAAAAAACAACCTTCCCAAATACCATGTGCCCAAGATTCCTCCCCAACAAACTTCACATGCTAATACATGACTCACCACCTTCACATGCTAACTAATCATCACCTCCACATGCTAGCAATCACTCCAAACTCATCATTACACCCACCAACTTCTAACAAACTTCTTACCTCCCTCATTTACACCTCCCTCAAAGGCTACCTCCCTCGTTTACACCCCTTTCTCATATGCACCTCCCTCATATATATCTTCCCTATATAAACCCTCCAATCTCCATCCTTAATACTTGCCCCTTCTTGGCCACTCTAGGCCAAGAATTCTCCCATCTCCTTTTCTTTTCTTCTTATGTTTTTATTTTCGTTTTGGGCCCGTGTATGTATACATATGTCTATGTATGTATATATACATGTATATGTGTATAAATAAATAAAGTAGTACTGTTGTAATGCTGGAACCACCTTGGTGAAACTACCATCACCGGAATAAATAAGGATTTATGCATTTTTCGTAAGCTTTCTTGTTCTTCCTTCATGTTTAGAAATGTTTAAAGTGCAATGTGTATGAACAATACGTGTGTTGCATGCTAATCGAATTTAAACATACGAAAGTTGATAAATTCATAGATTACCGTGAAGGAGAGTGATAATATTTTTCCAACAAGCGAGAGTTGAGGGAGAATATTGTTAGATTAGGATAATTTTTATCCAAATCTTTGATCCATAAATGCTTTAGTTGTACCGAAAGGGGGACTAATTAAAAGGCGATGAACCGAGAGAGGAAACGCCTCTTTAGTAGATTATAATCCAAGACTTACGAATGAGTGTGCCTTTCTTGTTAATTTCGGTGGGGTGGTGAAACAATGGTGCGTTCTAGTTGTTTTAATTGTTTATCCGCCTAGAATAAGAAACACGTTCACTTTGGTATTTACAAACCACTTATCCCTTGGGTTCGACCTCGTACTCCCGTAGCTATTCTAACAATCGATCCGGTCCACTGCCGGTTAGAGAGTTGGTTTACCCACGGTTTTGCGAGTCTTTTATAAATGTATTTTTGTGTGGGTGAATTTCGAGCTCAACAGAATTTTGGCGCCGTTGCCGGGGATAAGTGTGCTATTTGTAATATCTTCGTGTGTGTGTTTTCTGTTTTTCGTTTAAAAAAAAAAAAAAACTCGGTAAATACCGAGTGGCGTCGGTAATTACCGAGAAAGAAAAAAAATATTTTTGTTTTCATGTTGTTTTCGATTTTGGTTGTTTGTTTTTGTTAGTCGAGCTCCCGACTATAATTAAGCCCTACTAGGACGGTTACCTAGATATCTTTTCTTTTTTTTTCTGTAGTTTATTTCTGTTTTGTTTCTCTTGGTTTGTCGAGCAAACGACGTTAACCAAAAGCGCTACCGGGAGGCAACCCGTAAAAATATTAATTATCTTTTTAAAAAAAAACAACAACAACAACAACTAAATCCCGAGATGAATGTTTGAATATCATTTAACGAGGGAACGATTAGGTGGTTATCCGAAAATCCCGAGATATAACAAAGAGAAAATTCAAATACATCATCTCTTGGACTTAGGTTGTTGAACCCTTGAGGATCTGGGTATAAAAGACTCACTACATTTCATTTTATGATCTAGTAGGAATATCGACTATGAATTGATGATATATGCTCATGTGATACTCTCTATGATACGTATATGCTTAGATGTCCCGTATTTTCCCCGTGTGGTGATTTTTCCATCTAAACAATTATTTCTTGAGCTTGTATCGAACTTTTCTTCGCGATATGTTATATTCCCCCGTGTCCCCGAGATATTTCCGTGTTTGTCAAGTGTGCAGGATATTTTCGATAGCAATTGTGAGTTTCAGATGATGCCAGTTTTCCGGTGGATGGTCCACAGTCTACTGCTTTCATCGAGCATTTCTGGAGCTGATTCTAGGCCACTTCCGGAATTGCCACTTTCGAACCACAATCAGCTAAGTGTTCTTTTTCTTTTTACATTCTGCACAACTTGAGGACATGTTGTGATTTAAGTGTGGGGGAGGGAATAGTCGGTTATATGTATCTACCATTTGCTTAAATTATTTTGATTCTATGCTAAATGGGCTAAATTTTCATATTTTTGTTTATTCCCGAGTAAACAATGCATATCTTTGTTCGTTATTTTTATAGTCATTAATGCTATATTCCGTATGTTCGATAAGTTAGTTGTTTCACCCAATATATTTTTCACGAGCCATAGTGAATGATGAGCTAAATTATAAAGCTATACCCCTTTTTGATTAGTGATTTTTGATTATCTTATAAGTCATGTGCTTAGTGCTAACGTACGTATCGTGAGAATTATGATAGTTTGTGTTTATAGCCAGAGTATGATATATTGTGAATATCTGAACGTTTGAATGTGATAAGTGAAACATAACTAATGTTCTTGCACAATAATTAACAAATAAATCATTGCTTGAGGTGTTATGCTCAGTAGGTTTGAATTGCTTTTAGCATGTTAACCACTGCCTGCCAGAAATCTCGAAAAAAGTAATCAATTGTGTGTGTCGAAAGCTGGTCGATGATTTGAGTGCGGTAGGGCATTATCTCGAAATGTCCTATACCACTATGATGACCAAAAGCTCACGACAGTCAGAAAAAGCTGCCTTATGATTTGAGTAGATAGGGGATTATCTCGAAATGTCCTATTCTAGTATGACGGGCAAAAGCTCATTCTGATGTGTGTTGAAAAAAAAGAAAAAAAAGTGAAAAAAAAAGTGAAATAAAAATCGAAAAAATTTATTATTATGAATAAGTTAAGGACTTAGTTATCGTATACCTTATCCCCAGTATAATGTGACAGATATGTTGTAGGGATTATCCTCTGAGTATATCAGAAAGGCCCTAGATATATTCTATCATTCTTTTCAGGATATGTCACGTTTTGTAGGGTACACTTATAAGTATCATTTGTTACTAATTTGAAGGGGGTATTTGCTAGTTGCTTGAAATTTTCGAGTTTGGACTTAGTGGAAGTTTTCTATGGCTATGCACACACACCAGGGTGAACCTCTGATTTATTGAATATATGTTGTATTTGCTGAGGTGTCTATCTTTTCCGAGCCTTGATTCTTGTTTTGTTTTGCTCGGGACGAACAAAAGCTAAGTGTGGGGGAGTTGTTTAGGGTGATTTTACATGATTTATAACGTTATATTTTATAACGATTTCCTCCATATTCGTATAATTTGCATAGAAATTAAGGGTTTAATCGAATTATTGAGCAAATGAGTTTTAAAAGTGTAAAAAGTGCAAATTTGTGTTGTTTATGTGGTTTCATTGATAAAAATCTTTGAATATGAGATGTTACATTTTGCACGATGTTATCATGAATGTAGGTACGCTTGCATGTTAAATGAGGAGCTTAAACAAAGATCGGATGAAGGTTAAGAAGAAAGCTCGATTCGAATGAAGAAAGCTCGATTCGATTCGGCCCAAACTTGGTGACCAAGGTTTTCAAAATATGCCACGTAACATTATATTTTGAGGCCTAAAAGATGGATTTTGAGGAAAAGAAGAAGATGCCACGAGTTTACGAGATCAACGGATCAATATTTTCCAACGCACTTCTACCGTAACCTGTTTTTCGATGGAAATTTGACCCGACTTAGAGGCATTTTCAGGGGAAGAGTTCTTCATGAAAGTTGTAGATCTTCAAATGAGCTTTCCAACGCATTTTGAATCACGTCAATCGGAGGTCTACAACTCAAGTTATGATTTTTTTTACCGGACTGCTGGAATTACGGACGAACCGGGAGAATTCCTAGCATATTCCTAGCATATTCCTTGCATGTTACTTGCATTTTCCTTGCACATGGTATGTAATGATACCTTGTAACTACCTCCACATGTTTTTGGTGACTCACCATCACCTCCTCCTTATATCACCTCCCTTATACAACCTTCTCCCCAAAAAAAAAAAAAAAACAACAACCTTCCCAAATACCATGTGCCCAAGATTCCTCCCCAACAAACTTCACATGCTAATACATGACTCACCACCTTCACATGCTAACTAATCATCACCTCCACATGCTAGCAATCACTCCAAACTCATCATTACACCCACCAACTTCTAACAAACTTCTTACCTCCCTCATTTACACCTCCCTCAAAGGCTACCTCCCTCGTTTACACCCCTTTCTCATATGCACCTCCCTCATATATATCTTCCCTATATAAACCCTCCAATCTCCATCCTTAATACTTGCCCCTTCTTGGCCACTCTAGGCCAAGAATTCTCCCATCTCCTTTTCTTTTCTTCTTATGTTTTTATTTTCGTTTTGGGCCCGTGTATGTATACATATGTCTATGTATGTATATATACATGTATATGTGTATAAATAAATAAAGTAGTATCTTGTAATGCTTTGGAACCACCTTGGTGAAACTACCATCACCGGAATAAATAAGGATTTATGCATTTTTCGTAAGCTTTCTTGTTCTTCCTTCATGTTTAGAATTGTTTAAAGTGCAATGTGTATGAACAATACGTGTGTTGCATGCTAATCGAATTTAAACATACGAAAGTTGATAAATTCATAGATTACCGTGAAGGAGAGTGATAATATTTTTCCAACAAGCGAGAGTTGAGGGAGAATATTGTTAGATTAGGATAATTTTTATCCAAATCTTTGATCCATAAATGCTTTAGTTGTACCGAAAGGGGGACTAATTAAAAGGCGATGAACCGAGAGAGGAAACGCCTCTTTAGTAGATTATAATCCAAGACTTACGAATGAGTGTGCCTTTCTTGTTAATTTCGGTGGGGTGGTGAAACAATGGTGCGTTCTAGTTGTTTTAATTGTTTATCCGCCTAGAATAAGAAACACGTTCACTTTGGTATTTACAAACCACTTATCCCTTGGGTTCGACCTCGTACTCCTGTAGCTATTCTAACAATCGATCCGGTCCACTGCCGGTTAGAGAGTTGGTTTACCCACGGTTTTGCGAGTCTTTTATAAATGTATTTTTGTGTGGGTGAATTTCGAGCTCAACAGAATTTTGGCGCCGTTGCCGGGGATAAGTGTGCTATTTGTAATATCTTCGTGTGTGTGTTTTCTGTTTTTCGTTTAAAAAAAAAAAAAAAACTCGGTAAATACCGAGTGGCGTCGGTAATTACCGAGAAAGAAAAAAAATATTTTTGTTTTCATGTTGTTTTCGATTTTGGTTGTTTGTTTTTGTTAGTCGAGCTCCCGACTATAATTAAGCCCTACTAGGACGGTTACCTAGATATCTTTTCTTTTTTTTTCTGTAGTTTATTTCTGTTTTGTTTCTCTTGGTTTGTCGAGCAAACGACGTTAACCAAAAGCGCTACCGGGAGGCAACCCGTAAAAATATTAATTATCTTTTTAAAAAAAAACAACAACAACTAAATCCCGAGATGAATGTTTGAATATCATTTAACGAGGGAACGATTAGGTGGTTATCCGAAAATCCCGAGATATAACAAAGAGAAAATTCAAATACATCATCTCTTGGACTTAGGTTGTTGAACCCTTGAGGATCTGGGTATAAAAGACTCACTACATTTCATTTTATGATCTAGTAGGAATATCTGACTATGAATTGATGATATATGCTCATGTGATACTCTCTATGATACGTATATGCTTAGATGTCCTGTATTTTCCCTGTGTGGTGATTTTTCCATCTAAACAATTATTTCTTGAGCTTGTATCGAACTTTTCTTCGCGATATGTTATATTCCCCCGTGTCCCCGAGATATTTCCGTGTTTGTCAAGTGTGCAGGATATTTTCGATAGCAATTGTGAGTTTCAGATGATGCCAGTTTTCCGGTGGATGGTCCACAGTCTACTGCTTTCATCGAGCATTTCTGGAGCTGATTCTAGGCCACTTCCGGAATTGCCACTTTCGAACCACAATCAGCTAAGTGTTCTTTTTCTTTTTACATTCTGCACAACTTGAGGACATGTTGTGATTTAAGTGTGGGGGAGGGAATAGTCGGTTATATGTATCTACCATTTGCTTAAATTATTTTGATTCTATGCTAAATGGGCTAAATTTTCATATTTTTGTTTATTCCCGAGTAAACAATGCATATCTTTGTTCGTATTATTTTTATAGTCATTAATGCTATATTCCGTATGTTCGATAAGTTAGTTGTTTCACCCAATATATTTTTCACGAGCCATAGTGAATGATGAGCTAAATTATAAAGCTATACCCCTTTTTGATTAGTGATTTTTGATTATCTTATAAGTCATGTGCTTAGTGCTAACGTACGTATCGTGAGAATTATGATAGTTTGTGTTTATAGCCGAGTATGATATATTGTGAATATCGAACGTTTGAATGTGATAAGTGAAACATAACTAATGTTCTTGCACAATAATTAACAAATAAATCATTGCTTGAGGTGTTATGCTCGGTAGGTTTGAATTGCTTTTAGCATGTTAACCACTTGCCCGCCGAAATCTCGAAAAAAGTAATCAATTGTGTGTGTCGAAAGGTTTGGTCGATGATTTGAGTGCGGTAGGGCATTATCTCGAAATGTCCTATACCACTATGATGACCAAAAGCTCACGACGATCGAAAAAAAAGCTGCCTTATGATTTGAGTAGATAGGGGATTATCTCGAAATGTCCTATTCTAGTATGACGGGCAAAAGCTCATTCTGATGTGTGTTGAAAAAAAAAAGAAAAAAAAGTGAAAAAAAAAGTGAAATAAAAATCGAAAAAATTTATTATTATGAATAAGTTAAGGACTTAGTTATCGTATACCTTATCCCCAGTATAATGTGACAGATATGTTGTAGGGATTATCCTCTGGAGTATATCGAAAGGCCCTAGATATATTCTATCATTCTTTTCAGGATATGTCACGTTTTGTAGGGTACACTTATAAGTATCATTTGTTACTAATTTGAAGGGGGTATTTGCTAGTTGCTTGAAATTTTCGAGTTTGGACTTAGTGGAAGTTTTCTATGGCTATGCACACACCAGGGTGAACCTCGATTTATTGAATATATGTTGTATTTGCTTTGAGGTGTCTATCTTTTCCGAGCCTTGATTCTTGTTTTGTTTTGCTCGGGACGAGCAAAAGCTAAGTGTGGGGGAGTTGTTTAGGGTGATTTTACATGATTTATAACGTTATATTTTATAACGATTTCCTCCATATTCGTATAATTTGCATAGAAATTAAGGGTTTAATCGAATTATTGAGCAAATGAGTTTTAAAAGTGTTTAAGTGCAAATTTGTGTTGTTTATGTGGTTTCATTGATAAAAATCTTTGAATATGAGATGTTACATTTTGCACGATGTTATCATGAATGTAGGTACGCTTGCATGTTAAATGAGGAGCTTAAACAAAGATCGGATGAAGGTTAAGAAGAAAGCTCGATTCGAATGAAGAAAGCTCGATTCGATTCGGCCCAAACTTGGTGACCAAGGTTTTCAAAATATGCCACGTAACATTATATTTTGAGGCCTAAAAGATGGATTTTGAGGAAAAGAAGAAGATGCCACGAGTTTACGAGATCAACGGATCAATATTTTCCAACGCACTTCTACCGTAACCTGTTTTTCGATGGAAATTTGACCCGACTTAGAGGCATTTTCAGGGGAAGAGTTCTTCATGAAAGTTGTAGATCTTCAAATGAGCTTTCCAACGCATTTTGAATCACGTCAATCGGAGGTCTACAACTCAAGTTATGATTTTTTTTACCGGACTGCTGGAATTACGGACGAACCGGGAGAATTCCTAGCATATTCCTAGCATATTCCTTGCATGTTACTTGCATTTTCCTTGCACATGGTATGTAATGATACCTTGTAACTACCTCCACATGTTTTTGGTGACTCACCATCACCTCCTCCTTATATCACCTCCCTTATACAACCTTCTCCCCAAAAAAAAAAAAACAACCTTCCCAAATACCATGTGCCCAAGATTCCTCCCCAACAAACTTCACATGCTAATACATGACTCACCACCTTCACATGCTAACTAATCATCACCTCCACATGCTAGCAATCACTCCAAACTCATCATTACACCCACCAACTTCTAACAAACTTCTTACCTCCCTCATTTACACCTCCCTCAAAGGCTACCTCCTCGTTTACACCCCTTTCTCATATGCACCTCCCTCATATATATCTTCCCTATATAAACCCTCCAATCTCCATCCTTAATACTTGCCCCTTCTTGGCCACTCTAGGCCAAGAATTCTCCCATCTCCTTTTCTTTTCTTCTTATGTTTTTATTTTCGTTTTGGGCCCGTGTATGTATACATATGTCTATGTATGTATATATACATGTATATGTGTATAAATAAATAAAGTAGTACTTGTTGTAATGCTTTGGAACCACCTTGGTGAAACTACCATCACCGGAATAAATAAGGATTTATGCATTTTTCGTAAGCTTTCTTGTTCTTCCTTCATGTTTAGAATTGTTTAAAGTGCAATGTGTATGAACAATACGTGTGTTGCATGCTAATCGAATTTAAACATACGAAAGTTGATAAATTCATAGATTACCGTGAAGGAGAGTGATAATATTTTTCCAACAAGCGAGAGTTGAGGGAGAATATTGTTAGATTAGGATAATTTTTATCCAAATCTTTGATCCATAAATGCTTTAGTTGTACCGAAAGGGGGACTAATTAAAAGGCGATGAACCGAGAGAGGAAACGCCTCTTTAGTAGATTATAATCCAAGACTTACGAATGAGTGTGCCTTTCTTGTTAATTTCGGTGGGGTGGTGAAACAATGGTGCGTTCTAGTTGTTTTAATTGTTTATCCGCCTAGAATAAGAAACACGTTCACTTTGGTATTTACAAACCACTTATCCCTTGGGTTCGACCTCGTACTCCTGTAGCTATTCTAACAATCGATCCGGTCCACTGCCGGTTAGAGAGTTGGTTTACCCACGGTTTTGCGAGTCTTTTATAAATGTATTTTTGTGTGGGTGAATTTCGAGCTCAACAGCTACCAAAACTAATGATCATAAAGTCGTGAAGAAATTCTTGCAAAAGAATATCTTTACCGGATTCGGCTGTCCGAGAGCACTCATTAGTGATGAGGGTACCCACTTTTGCAATGCGCCGCTTGATAAAATCCTTGAAAAATATGGTGTCAAACACAAAGTTGGTTCACCATATCATCCCCAAACCAAAGGCCAAGTCGAGGTAAGCAACCGAGCTTGAAAAGAATTTTAGAGAAGACCGTGAACAATAATCGATCTAATTGGAGTCTTAAGTTGGATGACGCGTTGTGGGCTTATCGTACGCATTTAAAACCCCGATGGGCACGTCACCCTTCCAAATGGTCTATGGCAAAGCTTGTCATTTACCCGTCGAACTTGAACAAAGAGCTTTCTGGGCAATTAAATTCTTAAATTTCGATAGCCAACTCTGTGGGGAGAAACGGTTGTTACAATTGAACGAGCTCGACGAATTCAGACTCAGAGCGTACGAGAATGCTAAGCTTAGCAAGGAAAGAACGAAGATACTCCATGACGCTAAGATCAAGGACCGAGAATTCAAAGTTGGTGAAATGGCTTTACTCTATAATACTAGACTTCACCTGTTTCCGGGTAAACTCAAGTCTAGATGGTCTGGCCCCTTTGAGATTCTCGAGGTTAATCCAAGTGGAGTAATTACTTTGAATGGGTATGGTAATCAAGCTTTTAAAGTGAATGGTCATCGACTTAAGAAATATTTTGGGCAACCAAAGGAAAAGCCGAGACTCTTTATTTCCAAAGAAGAGATGAGAGTACGGATGTCCGATTTGTGAAGAGATTCCATCTTATTTCTTTGAGTCGGATGATGACATTCCTACCTCTACCCGTGAGGAACCTTCTCCCGAGACTCCCGAGCATGTTAGCACACCTACGTCTATCATCCGCAAGAACACGAAGAAGAGAGTCGGTGTAGTTTGGAGAGAAAAATTTAATGATCTTATAGCACACTTGACTTGTTGTTGTGGTGAAAATCATTTCCGCCCCGGTGCTCGATTCGATGCGAGGTGGCGGTAGTCAAACCAAAGTGGCCCGATCCGGGTTGATCTTTTGAAATCTGTGTCAAGCTATTGACATTAAAAGAGCACTCCTAGGAGGCAACCTAGTTATTTGTTTTTTTTTCTTAGGTTGTTTTATTGTTTTAAGTAGTACTTTAGTTGATTATGTGTTGATGGTTATTCCTCCTACATTCATTGTAAGTGTTTTGTGTTATGTGTTGCTCATATACCCCGTGTACCCCGAGATTATATGGTATGTCGAGTGTGGCGGATACTTTTGAGCGAGGTTCGCAAGCTTTTATGTCCGGTGTTGTCTATTCGAGTTGTCGCGGTACATTCATGCTCCGGCTCGACCTCTCGCCAACTTTCATCCGACAACCACCGTTGAAACCACTAAGTTTTCTTTTTCTTTTATTCGCACATTCTGAGGACATAATGTGATTTAAGTGTGGGGGGGTAAATTGGGTATGTTTTTATGCTATATCCTTTGAAATATAAGTGAATGTTAAATTTCCACGAAATTTAAATTTTTGTTAGTCTCGAGCATGTGGTTGCAACTAAATGCTTGCTAGTTGTAGTTTTCTAACGATGATAGTATGTGACTTAGTGAGATAATTATAGCATGTCTTTACTTTCATGGAGCTAGTATTCATTTTTCACGTTCACGAGAGCCTTTGATATTGAAGCAAGATTTTTGAACTATATCCTTTCATTGTTTTAGTGATTTATCTTAGGAAGGTCAGTATAGTAACACCTTAGTTAGCCCGTGTGCTGTGAATATCATAAATTTTGAATGTGATAAGTGAGATGTAACTTATGTCTTAAAAAAAAGAATGAATAAGTAGTGAACTATTAATAAATACGTTTGTCGAAAGCTGGTTTATGATTTGAGTGAGGTAGGGTATACCACGTATGTCCTATACCACTATGATGACCAATAGCTCACGACAGTCAGGAAAAGCTACCTTATGATTTGAGTAAGGTAGGGGATTATCTTGAAATGTCCTACTCTACTATGATGGGTAAAAGCTCATTCTGATATGCGTCAAATTTGAAAAATTTGAAAATGATGAGTAAAAATAAAGTGAAGTCTTTGTTATCATGGATCTTATACCCGGTAGAACCGCATGATATGCTTGTAGGGATTATCCTACGAGTGCGTGGGAAGGCTTTGAGTGGAGCTATTACGCTATATCTAGGATAGTCATTGGATTTTTGAGAGGATATTTCTTTGAAAGGCTTGTTAAATTTGAAAAGGGCTTGTCACACATACACCGAATCTATCTCTCGTGATGGTATTGTTTGCTATAGTTGTTGTATCTTTTGTTACGTGAGTTAAAGATCTATGTGGATTGCATGAAAGTTGAGCTATAGTTTTGATTGTTTTGTCCGAGGACGCACAAAAAGCTAAGTGTGGGGGTGTTGTTAAGGCCATATTTATATGATTATTAAGGTTTATATTTCATTATTATTTCCCCACATTTGCATATTTACATGAGAATTAAGGGTTTAAGTGTAATTATTTAGTAAGGATGATTTTAATATGGTTATTTGCAAAATTGATTATTTTATGTGTTAAATTAATGGAATTATTATTATTTGAGTTTTATTACATTTTGCAATGTTTATTTATCCTTTAGGAGGCTGAATTTCGAGTGCTAAAGAGGATAAATGAAGCTCAAGTCGAATTATTCAAGATAGAGTTGGAATTGGCTTGAAGAAAATGGATAAAGATGAAGAGATCCGATCCTAAGCATTGCAAACGAGCGTCTGCATCCCGTCCATTCCAGACGGGCGTCCACTGATCTTGGACGAGCGTCCAGAAGTGAACTGGCGTCCATGCAGCGTCCAGAATCGTATTTTATATTCAGAGTCTTCAGACAGAAGCCAAACGCACGTTCATGCTCCGTCCAGGCATTCTGAACGGGCGTCTGGTTGTTCAAACGAGCGTCCGGTGCCGACTTAAACCCTAACCGACTTAGCACTCTATAAATACAGCAGCAGCCCCAACCCTAATTTCATACTTTTTCATAGCCGCAATTTTCACAAAAAAAACTGCGCCCCAAAACCACTTTTACACAGAGATGCAAATCTCCAATCCGACAATCTTCTCCAATATGATTGTTGGCTAGAAACCTTGCAGTGAGTCGACGGAGGAAGCTCATCAACAACAAAACCAACTAGAGGAGTTCGATACTTGATGTGTAGTGAGTTTATTTCATAGTTTTTCATTACTTTGGATCTGTTTTGTATTGTTTAAGTTTTGTTGAATTAAGATTTGATGAAACGATCTATGTTTAATTGATGCTTGAATCAATATATGAAAGTATGTTATTTAAGTTTGATTTCATTCAAAGTAATGCATCTAATCATGTTGTAAGAGATTAAGCATGTTTAGTTGAGTAAAAAGCTTGGAAACAATCTCGTGATTTCGTTTTGATTGCATGTTTAGTTTGTTTGAAAAGATAAACGAAACCTTAGAAATTTGATTGAAGATATTTCATCGAATTCGTGAAAAATCACTACTAAAAACTATGTCTTTAGATCACCATCTAGTTGGGGGTTGTTTGTTGATGGGTTGATTCGTTGCCTCGCTGTGTTTTCCTTTAATTGTTTGAATCAAATCGTTTAGATTAAGTTTAGTTTAAGTTCTAGTTTTATAAACCCTAATTTCCTACTGTTTTCCTGCACTTTTCTGCTTCAATTCATAGTCAGACGCTCGTCCTCAATAGCAGACGCCCGTCCGTTAGATTAAGCTTTCAGACGCTCGTTCACTTTAGTGAACGCTCGTCCGTCTTTCTGTTTTCTTATTTTCTGCTTGTTTTTATTCCTGTTTTAGTTTTAATTCTTAGGTTTAGGTTTTAGTTAGTTTCAGCCTTAGTTTAGATAGATAATTGTGACATAATCGATATAGGTTTATACTTGAATTCGATAAACATTCCATTCCCTTAGGACGACCCGATAACATCCTTTACTACAGATCCTTATACTTTGGGTGTTTCGGTTTATAAATTTTAAAACTAGTTTTTTACCGAACACTAACTGTTCAGCCAGTTGCCCGATTTGCCTCTCAAGGATTTTGTTTGTACTCATCAGGAGTTGGATACTTTTATTTTGCTCCTCCAACTTAGCTTCAAGATTGTTAGATTGGGAGGGGCCTTGAGAGTTTTGGAAATTTTGAGAGTAGGGCTGGCTGGGCCGACTTTGGAATTGAGAATTTGAATTGGAAGGCCAATTCTGATTGAATCTTTGAGTAGGATTGGAAAATTTTAAGTTTTGGTTCTGATTAAAACCAGGGTTTCTATTGAAATTTTGATTCGAATTAAAATTCGAATTAGGATTGAAACTGGAAGATTGATTAAACCCGTGGTTTTGGAAATTATTCTGGCCAGAAACTTGATTAGACCCTTGGTTGTTCTGGCCATAGAATGCATTCACTTCAGCATTCTGTCCGTTCATAGGACAGAATCGAGAAGTGTGCCCCATATTGTCACAGTTTTGACATGTGACCTGATTATACTGTCCATAATCATGAACAACATTCACTTGATAAGGTGCAGGGGGATTAAATTGACACTGGCCATTCATATGGCCGGTCGACGACGATTTTCGCGGTACGATGAACACCGAGGGTTCTGTGGAAAAGAAGAAGTTTGATTTATCGGATTTGAAACTTGAGATGCTGCCATCTGCTTCTGCAGCATGGCGATCAAACTTTGCTTGTTTACCTCCTCTACCTTAGGAGGAGGAGGAGGTGCTTGAATTGTTTGATAAGAGGGGGCGTAGTTGTACTTTGCAATGTCCTCAAACAGTGCCCATCCCTCATCAGGCGTTTTCTTCAGAAACGCCCCACCAGATGAACTATTGACCATGCCTTTTGTAAGCTCGGTCAATCCACTAAAGAAAGTGTTGACTTGCCTTTCCAGTGGCAAGCCATGGTGGGGACACTTTCTAAGCAAGAGACTTGAATCTTTTCCAACACTCGAAAAAGGATTCATTCTCTTTCTGATAGAAAGTGAATATCTCGTTCAAACATTGGGCAGTTTTGGAAGGTGGGAAATATTGACTCAAGAACTCCTTTTCGAGTTCTGCCCAAGTATTTATAGATTCAGCTGGGAGAGAGCTATACCACTCCTTAGCTTCTCCCTTCAACGAAAAAGAAAGAGTTTCAGTTTGATGGCATCCTCACTTACTCCTTGGATGCGTGTGGTGCCGCATATCTCCAAGAATGTATGCAAGTGAGTGTGTGGATTTTCCGACTGAAACCCATGAAAGATTGATGCATGCTGCATCATCTGAATGAGGCCAGGCTTTAGCTCGAAGGTCTGAGCATTAATGGCCGGTAGGATGATAGCCGGGTTGACTGTGACTGCGCCAGGCATGGCGTAGTCTACCAACGTACGTCTATCATTAGCAGCCATTATTACAAAATCTGTGATTTCCTCGGCTAACTGATCCTCGAGATCTTGCTCGGCTCTGTCTGCCAAAAACGCAGAACGGAAAATCCGCCTGTTTGGCCGGACTACGGTTCGCTCGGGGTCAGGGGTGTATAGTAACAGTCCCTTCTGACTCCGAGATTGCATAAATCAAAACCAAAAACAAGATGTCCGCACGAATTTCTTACAAAGGCTACACTAAACTCTAAAGTAAAAATAAAAAATAATAATAAAAAAACGTAAATAAAACAGAAAAAGAGACTATACTACAGAAAAGAACAGAGAACAGAAAAAAAAATATTTTTATTTTTATTTTTATAACACTCGGTCGACCGAGAGATCAGGTTCAGTCGACCGAACTAATTAATTAAATTTTTTTTAAAATTTTTTTTATTTATTTAATGTAAACAGCCAACTAAGGGCACTAACCTACGAAAAACTAATAACAAAAAAACTAGACAACCGCACCGATTCCCCGGAAACGGCGCCAAAAACTTGTCACGGATTTTATCTAACAAAACAACAAGTAATAAATTTATAAATCCGGTATTCCCCAAGTGTAGGGATCGTAGTATAGTAGCTACAACCGGAGTCGAACTCACAGGGAATCGTCTTCGTCTAGTTTATATAAATTTCCTAAAGTTGTCACGGGAAAAATAAAACTAACCTACACATAACAATTAAAGACTACTACTAGAATAACAAAACCAAAACAAACTAGTAGTTAAAACAATACGATAAACTGGACAGAAGATCAAAAATCTAAAGCCAGGGAGGATAGTTGCGGACCGAACTAACTAAGATAACTCTATTTTATAAACTAAAAAGACAATAAAATTTTAAGATTGCTACGAAGAATAAGCAACAATGATTTTTTCTCAATTGATTTAACAACGAACAAGCAATGATCCACCTATCTCGCAACGTTCAATTTCTTCTCTGGATTGTCTAGTGATTATTTAATAAAAATTGTGATTCACCTATCATAAGTATGAATTTCTAATCTCTTAGAAAAATTCACCTATCAATCTTTTTCGTCTATCGATACAAAAAGATTAACGCTTTAATTACCAAGGTGTGAAATTTATTCAATCTCATAATCTAGATTTTTAACCTAACAACTCTCGTTATTTATAGGTTAAAAATCCAATCTTTACTATGGGGACCTAAATTTAACAGCGATTCTCATCACATATCAAACATCACACAACAATACATTCATCAATGAAATTGCATAACATCAATAAAAATACAACTTTAATTAAACTCACAGACAATCCAAAGTTGAGATCAAAACGTTGCTGAGACGGTTTCACACGCTTGTTCCAGAAGTGCCTAGCCTCTGCTAATATCCGTACGAACGAAAAAAATAAAAAAAAATTAATATGTTGCTCGGTCGACCGAAGGTGTGCACTCGGTCGACCGAGTGCTTCTCCTTTTTTTTTTTTTTTTTTTTTTCTCGTCTCGGCTCTGTTCCCAGATGATTTTTTCGTGTTCTGTCCTGCTGCTGAATGCCGTCCTTTTATAACCTTCTTCGAGCTAGAGTAACAATTATCCCTTTTTTTCTTTTCTTAAAATAATAAAACACTAATAAAAATATGATAATTCCAATTTTGCCCTTCTAGATATATCTTCAATTAAAATGCAGCTCAAAACCCTTCAGCTCGTTGACTCGTCCACGATATGCTCGTTGTACCTACAATAATAAAAACGTGCAAAGTGTAACATCACATATATAAAGATATTTACCAATAAAATCACATAATTAACCCGAATTTGCACTTAAATATTTTCAAAACTCATTTGCTCAATAAATCAATTAAATGCTTAATTTCTATGCGAATTATACGAATATGGAGAGAATTGCTACAAAATATAACGATATAAATCACATAAAATCACCCTTAACAATAACCGTGGAAAATAGATGCATGCTGCATCATCTGAATAAGTCCCGGCTATAGCTCGAAGGTCTGTGCAGTTATGGCTGGGATAACAATAGCCGGGTTGACTTTGACTTCGCCTGGCATGGCGTAGTCTGCCAACGTACGTCTATCCTCAGCAGCCATAATTATAAAGTTTTCGAATTCTTCGGCTAAACGATCCTCTAAATCTTGATCGGCTTCTTCAGAAGGAGCCGCCAAACGGATTTTCCGCCTGTTTGGCCGGACTATGGTCCGCTCTAAGTCAGGGGTATACAGTATTGGTCCCTTTTGACTTCGAGTTTGCATAAACCGAACCAAAATCAGGTGGTTGAAACCTAAAAACTAAGAATTTAACAACCTAAACTAAAAATTAAAGCCTAAGAAAAGAGAAAGAAATAAAATTAGTTACGACAGGGAAACAGACGGACGTCCAGAAAACTGGACGGGCGTCTGCCTAGAAATTGAGCTAGACGGGCGTCTGAAAGTCCAAACGCTCGTCTGATTAGTTGAAGAACTGGACGGACGTCCAAATTGGATGGACGCTCGTCCGACAAGTTAAAAACGGTTCAGAGTCAAGAAATTTAGAACAGACGGGCGTCCACTGGTCTAGACGCCCGTTTGGAAGCAGAAAAATGAAGCAGGAACAGAGAAAAACAGCAGGAAAAAGATAAGATGGGGAGAAAAACAGAAAGACAGAAAACAGATAGAAAGAAAGAAATAGAAAGAAAAACTAATCACGAGGGAACTACAAAGGAAAGACCTTAAACACTAAACTAAAACCCTAATTACCTAATTAAAAATCTACCTAAAATATGAACAAAAACGATTAAACACCGGAAAAACAAAAACAAACACTAGGCAACCGTTTGGCTCCCCGGCAACGGCGCCAAAAACTTGTTCACGGATTTATCTAATGCAAAATAAACAAGTAATAAAATTTATAAATCCGATATACCTCAAGTGCAAGGATCGTAGTAAAGAGGTGATACCGGGTCGATCTTACGGGGAACTAACGATTGGTAATCCTAGTATTTGTTTAACTAACTATGTCACGAAAAACTAACCTAAACAGCGAATAAACTAAACAGGGAATAACTAAAACGAAAGATAACAATAAGTGAAACTGGACAGAAGAATAAATCTAAAGACAGGGAAGATACGGGTTGCGAACAATTTAAACTACAACTAAACCTAAGATGCAATAAAAAGATTTGATTAAACTAAGCAATTCAAGTTCAAGGGATTTGATCAAGTTATAACGGACAAACGAGCAATTGATCCACCTATCCTATCAACATTCAATTCCAATTCGATTATTTCGTGATTACTAACCAAGTTGTGATTCACCTCATCTAAAGTATGAACCCTAATTTCTTAGGTAGTCCATCTATTAATCTCTATCTTTCGATCTAAGATTAACGCTTTTTCTAACCAAAGGTGTAAACTTTAACGTTTCTAATCTAGAAATCTAACCTATTAACTCTCGTTATATAGATCAAATAACTATTCTTTTATCATGGTGATCTAACGTTTAGATGACTCTCATCAAATAAAACAATCAACAAAGCAACGATCTTTCGATATGAAATTGCATAGACAATAATAAACATGATAAAAGAAACAACTTATATAGAAAACTCACAAAATAATCAAGAACGGAACTGAATTGTTGAATCGGACGGCTTCACAACGCTCGTTCAAAAGGCTTTAGCCTCTAAGCATCCTCTTGAAACTTGGAATTGATGAATTAAAGTGCATAAAAACTATCTGAACTAGCCTAGAATTTAGAGTGCATAAACTGAAGAAAAACAGAGTAAAAACGCAGCCTAAGCCGCCCCTAGGATTAGGGTTTTGAGTATTGTGTAATTGGTATCTTCAATGTGGAAAAACGCAGCTGTATTTATAGAAAATAAAGTCGGCTGTGCTGAGGCGGTGGACGGACGCCCGTCTGGAAAGGGTGAACGCCCGTCTGGTCTTCATAAAAATCTTTGAGTCGGGCCGAGCTGGATCAGACGCCCGTCCTTCACAAAATTGGACGCTCGTCCACTAAAAATCTGAACATCCTGAACCAAATTTCCCCTCCTGGACGCTCGTTCACTTGATCAAATGCCCGTCTATTGTGGACGCCATTTCAGGATTCTGGACGCCAGTCCAGGATCGACTTAATCTTGATTTCTTCATCTTTATCTCTTTTGATCACTCCCAATCATCATTATCTCTCTTATCATCCATGTAATTCGACTCTTATCTCTTTTTGATCATCATTTGAGCATCAAACATGTACCTACAACACATCAAAACATCGCAAAACGTAATATCATCCAAATAATCATAAAATCAAGATTAAAACACCAAAATTAACCTATTTTGCGAATAACTCATTAAAAATATCATTTGCTCAATAAATCCATTAAACACTCATTTCTTATGCAAATTATACAAATATGAGGGAAATTATCATAAAATATAGCATTATAAATCGTATAAAATCAACCTTAACATCCTCCATACCCAAAATAGGTTCCAACCTTTGTCCAGGTGCTGTTTGAGACTCAGCAGCCTGTACCTCATGTTCCAACCTTTGTGCAGGTGCTGTTTGTAGCCCAGCAACCTGTACCTCCTCTTCAACTCTTTGTGGATTGAATATAGCCTCATTATCCACTTGGAATCCTTCAAATGACCAATCTTGTTCGGGATAATGGCGCTTTTAGTAAGAATGCCCTCAAAGTCAAATCCATCTTAATATTCAATAGATTCTTCCGAGCCGGCACTAGGTTCACTATAATCGGTAACCTTCTCTTCATCCAAATCCTCACTCGTTCGGCATCGGTTTGTGCGAGGCTCTACAACATGGAATGTAAAAGATTCATCGGCTAGCCTACCAAAGCACTTAAATTAACTCCTTCATTGATCAATGCCTCCGATCATCCATGGTGAGATCCCGTAGATCCTCATCCATCTCTCCGCCCACGGCCCTCGACGAGACTTACCGGTATCGTGGACCGTTGTGCCGGTGGTTCTATTAATATTGCGGTCCCACCGGTTCCTCCCGGTCCGGAGGGAAAATCACCTCTAGAATCGATGATGAGGATGAATCATCATTGTCATCTCTTGGATCCCTAAACTTGATACCCTCATCTTTCTCGTTGTTCATCAAATAAGTCCATCAATGCGGATTGCGGCAGAGTGGTATCAACTAGGTCCAACAAATTCTCTACTCTCAACTTGTCAAAAGCCCATTCTTCAAAGTCTCGTCATAGGTTCAAGCGGTGGCTTTTGTCTCTTGTAGAAACCAAACTTCCATTGGAAATAGTCGGCAACTTGCTTTGAAGTTTGGGATCTACATACTCTTCGTTTTCTTCTTTTCTTTCACATGCCTTTCAAAAGGCATGAAAGATCTTCCGGGAGCAACTTCGGTGCCTTGTTGACCTCCAAAGGTTCCAACAAGTAGATTCATTGTTTCTTCAACAGATGTTTGAAAGTCAGTAGGTTGCTGAGGTGGTATATTTGTACCTACTACTTCCATCCGTACAACACTTGGTTCCCCCGACTTACATGCTCATCGCGGGGTTAGCGACGATCGCTCTTCCCCCGAGTTCTTGCAACTCTTGCGGGGTCTTCAACCAATTCTTCAATTACCACAGCAGGTTCAGGTTCAGTGGTTTGCTGTGGTCTTCAGTAGATACTACAGCAGGCTCAGGGTCAGTAGACTGCTGTATATCTCCAATAGATTGCTCAACAACAACCTGTGCAGCTTCAGTAGACTTAACAACCTCTTCTGGTGAGGAGTCAGTAATTTCCACAGGCTTGATGATAGTTAAGGGCTCAGCCTCAATAGCCTCTTCTTCCTTTTCTACTGATGCTTCTTCTTGGACTCTTTGTGCCTCCAAATTTTTTAATTCCTTTCCTTTTCCATACTTTTTCTTTGTGGCAATCTCCTTCATCTTCTTGGAGAGGGGTTCATCATCATCAGTTCTAGTAGACTTTCTCTTTCTACTAGCTTCCTTATGTTGTTCCCTCAGAATCTCAACAACAGTTTTTCTTACAGAAACAGCAGGGTCAGTACCTTCAAATTCAGCTGGACCCTCAGCAGACACAACAGTCTGTGCTGTTTGCTTCTTTGTCTTCTTTGGCTTTAAGATCTCAGTGATCTTCCCTGTATCTACAGCCTTTCTTTTCTCAGTGGTCTTCTTTGGTGCAGCAGGTTTAGTAGATTTCTTCTTAGTTTGCTTGACCTGCTCACCACCAGCATCACCATCATCTCCATCACTGTCATCATCAGCAGCAGGGTCAGCAACATCTTCATCATCATCTAGACCAGGAATAGCATAATCAATTTCCTTCTTGTATCTAGACTGATTAATCTTCTCAGGTTCAATATCAGGAACCTTCAGGTGATTCAGCAGGGTCTGAACCATTAGTCCTAAGGGTAAGGCCTTGGATTTCCTTTTCCCATCTTTTTCTTCCTTGGCTACCTTCTTCATGTAATGAATGAAGTAACCAGCCCAATCAAACTTCATGCTTCTGCAAATGATCATCATCAGCTCTATCTTGGGTCCTGATAGAGTGTCCATACTTCCAACCAGTCCAAGTATGTTCTTTGCAATGAGTTTGCTCAGCAGACTGTACTCATTCCCAATATGTCTGCAATTGATGCATGGAATGGATTTGGTGGCTGCATTTGTTTTGATTTGATCAACAAAAGCCATCTTGGATAGTCCCATTGCTTTATGATTTACTGGACCATCCACTACTTCCTCAAATCCAAAAACTTCCCTCAGTAGACTAGAGGAAACTTCAATCTCCTCAGCATTCACAGTTGTCTTGAATGCTTCACTTCCTTCTTCCACAACCATGTTTTTCCAGAAATCAATAACATTTGTGTATGAAATTGTTTCCAACCTTATATTGAGTATATTTTCCAATCCTGCAAACCTCCTTATTCTTCTACCAATATTGATGGCCAATTCTGTCTTGTTTGCATCAACAACGAAGCCTCTAACACTTTGGCTTGATTCAATCTGGACATCAATCTTTTCCGCCATTGTTAAGAGAAAAATGAGATGAAGAAGATGGATTGTAAATCTGTGTTCACACAGTGAGAATTTTGTAGTGATAAAGCAGATTTTGCAAGTAGAGAAGATCTGCTGAGTGTAGGTCTGTATAAATAGACAGACGGTAGTTGTAACTGTTAGTGCACGTACATCCATGTCAACCACGATTAATCTGAGTGAATTCTGTCTTGACACGTGTTCCATAACTCCTCCATAATGCTTTGTAACCGTTGGATCGTGTTAACTATGGTAATAAAGGATAGGATAAATATCCCGCCAAACTCGCTTTTTTTGACTTTAATAAAGTTTGACCGTGTAACGTTCCATTCAAAGTGTTGTCCTCGGCGGGGTTGGCTCGGCGATCTGGCGATAAGGATGCTTCGGCGGTGCCGACAAAGTGACTCTGTCGATCCTTGATTTCTTCTTGTTTTATTCAATTGATAATACAAGATGAAGTTTAATACCAATGACCGATCCGTCAAGTGAGCTCACCCAACATGACAAAGACCAATCCCCTTGGCAACCTCATTTGCTCAATTGTCCAAACATAAGTACATGGAATTGTTGATACCAATGACTAATCTGCTAAGTGAGCTCACCCAACATAGCAAAGACTAATCCCCTTGGTGAATTCCAAGTACATTGCTTGAATATCGATCAACTTTTATAATTCCAAGTTCAAATCCTTAATTTGGCAAATCTTTCACTATCAAGTGGTTTAGTGAAAATATCAGCAAGTTGATTTTCAGTAGGGATATATAGAACCACCACATCTTTCTTTTCAACATGATCTCTTATAAAATGATGTCTCACATCAATGTGCTTGGTTCTTGAGTGCAAAACAACATTTTCTGTGATTGCAATTGCACTTGTGTTGTCACACACAATTGGAATTTCCTTTTCTTCAATTCCATAATCCCTTAATTGTTGTCTTAGCCATAGTACTTGTGCACAACAACTTCCAGCAGCTGTATATTCAGCTTCAGTAGTGGAAGTTGATATTGAATTCTGTTTCTTGCTGAACCAGGAGACCAGTCAACTTCCCATTAACTGACAAGTTCCTGTAGTGCTTTTTCTATCAATTTTGCATCCAGCAAAATCAGAATCTGAGTCGGATATAACTTTGAAGCTTCCATCCTTGGAATACCATATCCCTACTCCCAAAGTCTCCTTTAGGTACTTGAGAACTCTCTTGACTGCACCTGAATGACTTTCTTTAGGTTTAGATTGAAATCTTGCACAAACACCTACAGCAAAGGATATATCAGGTCTGCTAGCAGTAAGGTACAGCAGACTGCATATCATCCTTCTTTGGTAACGTGTTCGAATTCATGTTTTCTTCTTATTAACGAGTTCAAATTTGTGTTTTTCTCTGGTAACGAGTTGTCCTTCCAAAAAAAAATTCTTTTTCCCTAATAACGAGTTGACATCGCCGGAAATTTGTGTTTTCCCTTTATAACGAGTAGATATTTGTGTTTTTTCTTTGGTAACGAGTTCGAATTCATGTTTTCTTCATATTAACGAGTTCAAATTTATCTTTTTCACTTGTAACGAGTTGTCCTTCCAGAAAAAATGTCTTTTTCCCGAATAACGAGTTGACATCGCTGGAAATTTGTGTTTTCCCTTTATAACGAGTAGAAATTTGTGTTTTTTCTTTGGTAACGAGTTCGAATTCATGTTTTCTTCTTATAAACGAGTTCAAATTTGTGTTTTTCTCTCGGTAACGAGTTGTCCTTCCGGAAAAAAAATGTCTTTTTCCCTAATAACGAGTTGACATCGCCGGAAATTTGTGTTTTCCCTTTATAACGAGTAGAAATTTGTGTTTTTTCTTTGGCAACGAGTTCGAATTCATGTTTTCTTCTTATTAACGAGTTCAAATTTGTGTTTTTCACTGGTAACGAGTTGTCCTTCCATAAAAATGTCTTTTTCCCGAATAACGAGTTGACATCGCCGGAAATTTGTGTTTTCCCTTTATAACGAGTAGAAATTTGTGTTTTTTCTTTGGTAACGAGTTCGAATTCATGTTTTCTTCTTATTAACGAGTTCAAATTTGTGTTTTTCTCTAGTAACGAGTTGTCCTTCCATAAAAAATGTCTTTTTCCCTAATAACGAGTTGACATCACCGGAAATTTGTGTTTTCCCTTTATAACGAGTAGAAATTTGTGTTTTTTCTTTGGTAACGAGTTCGAATTCATGTTTTCTTCTTATTAACGAGTTCAAATTTGTGTTTTTCTCTGGTAACGAGTTGTCCTTCCCGAAAAAATGTATTTTTCCTTAATAACGAGTTCACATCGCCGGAAATTTGTGTTTTCCCTTTATAACGAGTAGAAATTTGTGTTTTTTCTTTGGTAACGAGTTCGAATTCATGTTTTCTTCTTATTAATGAGTTCAAATTTGTGTTTTTCTCTCGGTAACGAGTTGTCCTTCCGTAAAAAAATGTCTTTTTCCCTAATAACGAGTTGACATCACCGGAAATTTTTGTTTTCCCTTTATAACGAGTAGAAATTTGTGTTTTTTCTTTGGTAACGAGTTCGAATTCAAGTTTTCTTCTTATTAACGAGTTCAAATTTGTGTTTTTCACTGGTAACGAGTAGTCCTTCCAGAAAAAATGTCTTTTTCCCGAATAACGAGTTGACATCGCCGGAAATTTGTGTTTTCCCTTTATAATGAGTAGAAATTTGTGTTTTTTCTTTGGTAACGAGTACGAATTCATGTTTTCTTCTATTTAACGAGTTCAAATTTGTGTTTTTCACTGGTAACGAGTTGTCCTTCCAGAAAAAATGTCTTTTTCCTTAATAACGAGTTCACATCGCCGGAAATTTGTCTTTTCCCTTTATAACGAGTAGAAATTTGTGTTTTTTCTTTGGTAACGAGTTCGAATTCATGTTTTCTTCTATTTAACGAGTTCAAATTTGTGTTTTTCTCTGGTAACGAGTTGTCCTTGTAGATTAAATGTATTTTTTCCCTAATAACGAGTTGACATCGCCGGAAATTTGTGTTTTCCCTTTATAACGAGTAAAAATTTGTGTTTTTTCTTTGGTAACGAGTTCGAATTCATGTTTTCTTCTTATTAACGAGTTTAAATTTGTGTTTTTCTCTGGTAACGAGTTGTCCTTCCAGAAAAAAATGTCTTTTTCCCTAATAACGAGTTGACATCACCGGAAATTATGTTTTCCCTTTATAACGAGTAGAAATTTGTGTTTTTTCTTTGGGAACGAGTTCGAATTCATGTTTTCGTCTTATTAACGAGTTCAAATTTGTGTTTTTCACTCGGTAACGAGTTGTCCTTCCGTAAAAAAATGTCTTTTTCCCGAATAACGAGTTGACATCGAGGGAAATTTGTGTTTTCCTTTATAACGAGTAGAAATTTGTGTTTTTTCTTTGGTAACGAGTTTGAATTCATGTTTTCTTCTTATTAACGAGTTCAAATTTGTGTTTTTCTCTCGGTAACGAGTTGTCCTTCCGTAAAAAATGTCTTTTTCCCTAATAACGAGTTGACATCACCGGAAATTTGTGTTTTCCCTTTATAACGAGTAGAAATTTGTGTTTTTTCTTTGGTAACGAGTTTGAATTCATGTTTTCTTCTTATTAACGAGTTCAAATTTGTGTTTTTCTCTCGGTAACGTGTTGTCCTTCCGTAAAAAATGTCTTTTTCCCTAATAACGAGCTGACATCGGCGGAAATTTGTGTTTTCCCTTATAACGAGTAGAAATTTGTGTTTTTTCTTTGGTAACGAGTTCGAATTCATGTTTTCTTCTTATTAACGAGTTCAAATTTGTGTTTTTCTCTTGTAACTAGTTGTCCTTGCGTAAAAAATGTTTTTTCCCGATAACGAGTTGACATCGCCGGAAATTTGTGTTTTCCCTTTATAACGAGTAGAAATTTGTGTTTTTTCTTTGGTAACGAGTTCGAATTCATGTTTTCTTCTTATTAACGAGTTCAAATTTGTGTTTTTCTCTCGGTAACGAGTTGTCCTTGCGTATAAAATGTTTTTTTCCCTAATAACGAGTTGACATCGCCGGAAATTTGTGTTTTCTCTTTATAACGAGTAAAAATTTGTGTTTTTTGTTTGGTAACGAGTTCGAATTCAATGTTTTCTTCTTATTAACGAGTTCAAATTTGTGTTTTTCTCTCGGTAACGAGTTGTCCTTCCGTAAAAAAAATGTCTTTTCCCTAATAACGAGTTGACATCGCCGGAAATTTGTGTTTTCCCTTTATAACGAGTAGAAATTTGTGTTTTTTCTTTGGTAACGAGTTCGAATTCATGTTTTCTTCTTATTAACGAGTTCAAATTTGTGTTTTTCTCTCGGTAACGAGTTGTCCTTCCGTAAAAAATGTCTTTTTCCTTAATAACGAGTTCACATCGCCGGAAATTTGTGTTTTCCCTTTATAACGAGTAGAAATTTGTGTTTTTTCTTTGGTAACGAGTTCGAATTCATGTTTTCTTCTTATTAACGAGTTCAAATTTGTGTTTTTCTCTCGGTAACGAGTTGTCCTTCCGTAAAAAATGTCTTTTTCCCTAATAACGAGTTGACATCACCGGAAATTTGTGTTTTCCCTTTATAACGAGTAGAAATTTGTGTTTTTTCTTTGGTAACGAGTTCGAATTCATGTTTTCTTCTTATTAACGAGTTCAAATTTGTGTTTTTCACTCGGTAACGAGTAGTCCTTCCGTAAAAAATGTCTTTTTCCCGAATAACGAGTTGACATCGCCGGAAATTTGTGTTTTCCCTTTATAACGAGTAGAAATTTGTGTTTTTTCTTTGGTAACGAGTTCGAATTCATGTTTTCTTCTTATTTAACGAGTTCAAATTTGTGTTTTTCTCTCGGTAACGAGTTGTCCTTCCGTAAAAAATGTCTTTTTCCTTAATAACGAGTTCACATCGCCGGAAATTTGTGTTTTCCCTTTATAACGAGTAGAAATTTGTGTTTTTTCTTTGGTAACGAGTTCGAATTCATGTTTTCTTCTATTTAACGAGTTCAAATTTGTGTTTTTCTCTCGGTAACGAGTTGTCCTTGTAGATTAAATGTATTTTTTCCCTAATAACGAGTTGACATCGCTGGAAATTTGTGTTTTCCCTTTATAACGAGTAAAAATTTGTGTTTTTTCTTTGGTAACGAGTTCGAATTCATGTTTTCTTCTTATTAACGAGTTCAAATTTGTGTTTTTCTCTCGGTAACGAGTTGTCCTTCCGTAAAAAAATGTCTTTTTCCCTAATAACGAGTTGACATCGCCGGAAATTTGTGTTTTCCCTTTATAACGAGTAGAAATTTGTGTTTTTTCTTTGGTAACGAGTTCGAATTCATGTTTTCTTCTTATTAACGAGTTCAGATTTGTGTTTTTCACTCGGTAACGAGTTGTCCTTCCGTAAAAAATGTCTTTTTCCCGAATAACGAGTTGACATCGAGGGAAATTTGCGTTTTCCCTTTATAACGAGTAGAAATTTGTGTTTTTTCTTTGGTAACGAGTTCGAATTCATGTTTTCTTCTTATTAACGAGTTCAAATTTGTGTTTTTCTCTCGGTAACGAGTTGTCCTTCCAGAAAAAATGTCTTTTTCCCTAATAACGAGTTGACATCACCGGAAATTTGTGTTTTCCCTTTATAACGAGTAGAAATTTGTGTTTTTTCTTTGGTATCGAGTTTGAATTCATGTTTTCTTCTTATTAACGAGTTCAAATTTGTGTTTTTCTCAGGTAACGTGTGGTCCTTCAAGAAAAAATGTTTTTTTCCCTAATAACGAGCTGACATCGGCGGAAATTTGTTTTTTCCCTTTATAACGAGTAGAAATTTGTGTTTTTTCTTTGGTAACGAGTTCGAATTCATGTTTTCTTCTTATTAACGAGTTCAAATTTATGTTTTTCTCTTGTAACTAGTTGTCCTTGCAGAAAAAATGTTTTTTCCCTGATAACGAGTTGACATCGCCGGAAATTTGTGTTTTCCCTTTATAACGAGTAGAAATTTGTGTTTTTTCTTTGGTAACGAGTTCGAATTCATGTTTTCTTCTTATTAACGAGTTCAAATTTGTGTTTTTCTCTCGGTAACGAGTTGTCCTTGCGTATAAAATGTTTTTTTCCCTAATAACGAGTTGACATCGCCGGAAATTTGTGTTTTCTCTTTATAACGAGTAAAAATTTGTGTTTTTTGTTTGGTAACGAGTTCGAATTCATGTTTTCTTCTTATTAACGAGTTCAAATTTGTGTTTTTCTCTCGGTAACGAGTTGTCCTTCCGTAAAAAAATGTCTTTTTCCCTAATAACGAGTTGACATCGCCGGAAATTTGTGTTTTCCCTTTATAACGAGTAGAAATTTGTGTTTTTTCTTTGGTAACGAGTTCGAATTCATGTTTTCTTCTTATTAACGAGTTCAAATTTGTGTTTTTCTCTGGGTAACGAGTTGTCCTTGCGATAAAATGTTTTTTTCCCAAATAACAAGTTGACATCGCCGGAAATTTGTGTTTTCTCTTTATAACGAGTAAAAATTTGTGTTTTTTCTTTGGTAACGGGTTCGAATTCATGTTTTCTTCTTATTAACGAGTTCAAATTTGTGTTTTTCTCTGGTAACGAGTTGTCCTTCCGTAAAAAATGTCTTTTTCCCTAATAACGAGTTGACATCGCCGGAAATTTGTGTTTTCCCTTTATAACGAGTAGAAATTTGTGTTTTTTCTTTGGTAACGAGTTCGAATTCATGTTTTCTTCTTATTAACGAGTTCAAATTTGTGTTTTTCACTGTAACGAGTTGTCCTTCCGTAAAAAAATGTCTTTTTCCCGAATAACGAGTTGACATCGCCGGAAATTTGTGTTTTCCCTTTATAACGAGTAGAAATTTGTGTTTTTTCTTTGGTAACGAGTTCGAATTCATGTTTTCTTCTTATTAACGAGTTCAAATTTGTGTTTTTCTCTCGGTAACGAGTTGTCCTTCCGTAAAAAAAATGTCTTTTTCCCTAATAACGAGTTGACATCGCCGGAAATTTGTGTTTTCCCTTTATAACGAGTAGAAATTTGTGTTTTTTCTTTGGTAACGAGTTCGAATTCATGTTTTCTTCTTATTAACGAGTTCAAATTTGTGTTTTTCTCTCGGTAACGAGTTGTCCTTCCGTAAAAAATGTCTTTTTCCCGAATAACGAGTTGACATCGAGGGAAATTTGCGTTTTCCCTTTATAACGAGTAGAAATTTGTGTTTTTTCTTTGGTAACGAGTTCGAATTCATGTTTTCTTCTTATTAACGAGTTCAAATTTGTGTTTTTCTCTCGGTAACGAGTTGTCCTTCCGTAAAAAATGTCTTTTTCCCTAATAACGAGTTGACATCACCGGAAATTTGTGTTTTCCCTTTATAACGAGTAGAAATTTGTGTTTTTTCTTTGGTAACGAGTTTGAATTCATGTTTTCTTCTTATTAACGAGTTCAAATTTGTGTTTTTCTCTCGGTAACGTGTTGTCCTTCCGTAAAAAATGTCTTTTTCCCTAATAACGAGTTGACATCGGCGGAAATTTGTGTTTTCCCTTTATAACGAGTAGAAATTTGTGTTTTTTCTTTGGTAACGAGTTCGAATTCATGTTTTCTTCTTATTAACGAGTTCAAATTTGTGTTTTTCTCTTGTAACTAGTTGTCCTTGCGTAAAAAATGTTTTTTCCCCGATAACGAGTTGACATCGCCGGAAATTTGTGTTTTCCCTTTATAACGAGTAGAAATTTGTGTTTTTTCTTTGGTAACGAGTTCGAATTCATGTTTTCTTCTTATTAACGAGTTCAAATTTGTGTTTTTCTCTCGGTAACGAGTTGTCCTTGCGTATAAAATGTTTTTTTTTCCCTAATAACGAGTTGACATCGCCGGAAATTTGTGTTTTCTCTTTATAACGAGTAAAAATTTGTGTTTTTTGTTTGGTAACGAGTTCGAATTCATGTTTTCTTCTTATTAACGAGTTCAAATTTGTGTTTTTCTCTCGGTAACGAGTTGTCCTTCCGTAAAAAAAAATGTCTTTTTCCCTAATAACGAGTTGACATCGCCGGAAATTTGTGTTTTCCCTTTATAACGAGTAGAAATTTGTGTTTTTTCTTTGGTAACGAGTTCGAATTCATGTTTTCTTCTTTTAACGAGTTCAAATTTGTGTTTTTCTCTCGGTAACGAGTTGTCCTTGCGTATAAAATGTTTTTTTCCAAATAACAAGTTGACATCGCCGGAAATTTGTGTTTTCTCTTTATAACGAGTAGAAAGTTGTGTTTTTTCTTTGGTAACGGGTTCGAATTCATGTTTTCTTCTTATTAACGAGTTCAAATTTGTGTTTTTCTCTCGGTAACGAGTTGTCCTTCCGTAAAAAAAATGTCTTTTTCCCTAATAACGAGTTGACATCGCCGGAAATTTGTGTTTTCCCTTTATAACGAGTAGAAATTTGTGTTTTTTCTTTGGTAACGAGTTCGAATTCATGTTTTCTTCTTATTAACGAGTTCAAATTTGTGTTTTTCTCTCGGTAACGAGTTGTCCTTCCGTAAAAAATGTCTTTTTCCCGAATAACGAGTTGACATCGAGGAAATTTGCGTTTTCCCTTTATAACGAGTAGAAATTTGTGTTTTTTCTTTGGTAACGAGTTCGAATTCATGTTTTCTTCTTATTAACGAGTTCAAATTTGTGTTTTTCTCTCGGTAACGAGTTGTCCTTCCGTAAAAAATGTCTTTTTCCCTAATAACGAGTTGACATCACCGGAAATTTGTGTTTCCTTTATAACGAGTAGAAATTTGTGTTTTTTCTTTGGTAACGAGTTTGAATTCATGTTTTCTTCTTATTAACGAGTTCAAATTTGTGTTTTTCTCTCGGTAACGTGTTGTCCTTCCGTAAAAAATGTCTTTTTCCCTAATAACGAGCCGACATCGGCGGAAATTTGTGTTTTCCCTTTATAACGAGTTGAAATTTGTGTTTTTTCTTTGGTAACGAGTTCGAATTCATGTTTTCTTCTTATTAACGAGTTCAAATTTGTGCTTTTCTCTTGTAACTAGTTGTCCTTGTAGATAAAATGTTTTTTCCCTGATAACGAGTTGACATCGCCGGAAATTTGTGTTTTCCCTTTATAACGAGTAGAAATTTGTGTTTTTTCTTTGGTAACGAGTTCGAATTCATGTTTTCTTCTTATTAACGAGTTCAAATTTGTGTTTTTCTCTGGTAACGAGTTGTCCTTGCAGATAAAATGTTTTTTTCCCTAATAACGAGTTGACATCGCCGGAAATTTGTGTTTTCTCTTTATAACGAGTAAAAATTTGTGTTTTTTGTTTGGTAACGAGTTCGAATTCATGTTTTCTTCTTATTAACGAGTTCAAATTTGTGTTTTTCTCTGGTAACGAGTTGTCCTTCCAGAAAAAAAATGTCTTTTTCCCTAATAACGAGTTGACATCGCCGGAAATTTGTGTTTTCCCTTTATAACGAGTAGAAATTTGTGTTTTTTCTTTGGTAACGAGTACGAATTCATGTTTTCTTCTATTTAACGAGTTCAAATTTGTGTTTTTCTCTGGTAACGAGTTGTCCTTGCATATAAAATGTTTTTTTCCCTAATAACAAGTTGACATCGCCGGAAATTTGTGTTTTCTCTTTATAACGAGTAAAAATTTGTGTTTTTTCTTTGGTAACGGGTTCGAATTCATGTTTTCTTCTTATTAACGAGTTCAAATTTGTGTTTTTCTCTCGGTAACGAGTTGTCCTTCCGTAAAAAATGTCTTTTTCCCTAAATAACGAGTAACGAGTTGACATCGCCGGAAATTTGTGTTTTCCCTTTATAACGAGTAGAAATTTGTGTTTTTTCTTTGGTAACGAGTTCGAATTCATGTTTTCTTCTTATTAACGAGTTCAAATTTGTGTTTTTCTCTCGGTAACGAGTTGTCCTTCCGAAAAAATGTCTTTTTCCCGAATAACGAGTTGACATCGCCGGAAATTTGTGTTTTCCCTTTATAACGAGTAGAAATTTGTGTTTTTTCTTTGGTAACGAGTTCGAATTCATGTTTTCTTCTTATTAACGAGTTCAAATTTGTGTTTTTCTCTCGGTAACGAGTTGTCCTTCCGTAAAAAATGTCTTTTTCCCTAATAACGAGTTGACATCACCGGAAATTTGTGTTTTCCCTTTATAACGAGTAGAAATTTGTGTTTTTTTCTTTGGTAACGAGTTCGAATTCATGTTTTCTTCTTATTAACGAGTTCAAATTTGTGTTTTTCTCTCGGTAACGAGTTGTCCTTCCGTAAAAATGTCTTTTTCCTTAATAACGAGTTGACATCGCCGGAAATTTGTGTTTTCCCTTTATAACGAGTAGAAATTTGTGTTTTTTCTTTGGTAACGAGTTCGAATTCATGTTTTCTTCTTATTAACGAGTTCAAATTTGTGTTTTTCTCTCGGTAACGAGTTGTCCTTGTAGATTAAATGTTTTTTTCCCTAATAACGAGTTGACATCGCCGGAAATTTGTGTTTTCCTTTATAACGAGTAGAAATTTGTGTTTTTTCTTTGGTAACGAGTTCGAATTCATGTTTTCTTCTTATTAACGAGTTCAAATTTGTGTTTTTCTCTCGGTAACGAGTTGTCCTTCCCGAAAAAAAATGTCTTTTTCCCTAATAACGAGTTGACATCGCCGGAAATTTGTGTTTTCTCTTTATAACGAGTAGAAATTTGTGTTTTTTCTTTGGTAACGAGTTCGAATTCATGTTTTCTTCTTTTAACGAGTTCAAATTTGTGTTTTTCTTCGGTAACGAGTTGTCCTTCCGTAATAAAATGTTTTTTTCCTAATAACGAGTTGACATCGCCGGAAATTTGTGTTTTCTCTTTATAACGAGTAAAAATTTGTGTTTTTTCTTTGGTAACGAGTTCGAATTCATGTTTTCTTCTTATTAACGAGTTCAAATTTGTGTTTTTCTTTGGTAACGAGTTGTCCTTCCATAAAAATTGTCTTTTTCCCTAATAACGAGTTGACATCGCCGGAAATTTGTGTTTTCCCTTTATAACGAGTAGAAATTTGTGTGTTTTTTTTTCGAATTCATGTTTTCTTCTTATTAACGAGTTCAAATTTGTGTTTTTCTCTCGGTAACGAGTTGTCCTTCCGTAAAAAAAAATGTCTTTTTCCCAATAACGAGTTGACATCACCGGAAATTTGTGTTTTCCCTTTATAACGAGTAGAAATTTGTGTTTTTTCTTTGGTAACGAGTTTGAATTCATGTTTTCTTCTTATTAACAAGTTCAAATTTGTGTTTTTCTCTCGTAACGTGTTGTCCTTCCGTAAAAAATGTCTTTTTCCCGAATAACGAGTTGACATCGGCGGAAATTTGTGTTTTCCCTTTATAACGAGTAGAAATTTGTGTTTTTTCTTTGGTAACGAGTTCGAATTCATGTTTTCTTCTTATTAACGAGTTCAAATTTGTGTTTTTCTCTCGGTAACGATTTGTCCTTGCGTATAAAATGTTTTTTTCCCGATAACGAGTTGACATCGCCGGAAATTTGTGTTTTCTCTTTATAACGAGTAAAATTTTTGTTTTTTCTTTGGTAACGAGTTCCAATTCAAGTTTTCTTCTTTTTAACGAGTTCAAATTTGTGTTTTTCTCTCGGTAACGAGTTGTCCTTCCGTAAAAAATGTCTTTTTCCCTAATAACGAGTTGACATCACCGGAAATTTGTGTTTTCCCATTATAACGAGTAGAAATTTGTGTTTTTTCTTTGGTAACGAGTTCGAATTCATGTTTTCTTCTTATTAACGAGTTCAAATTTGTGTTTTTCACTCGGTAACGAGTAGTCCTTCCGTAAAAATGTCTTTTTCCCAATAACGAGTTGACATCGCCGGAAATTTGTGTTTTCCCTTTATAACGAGTAGAAATTTGTGTTTTTTCTTTGGTAACGAGTTCGAATTCATGTTTTCTTCTTATTAACGAGTTCAAATTTGTGTTTTTCTCTCGGTAACGAGTTGTCCTTCTAGAAAAAATGTCTTTTTCCCGAATAACGAGTTGACATCGAAATTTGTGTTTTCCCTTTATAACGAGTAGAAATTTGTGTTTTCCCTTTGGTAACGAGTAATTCATGATTAACGAGTATTTGTGTTTTTCTCTTGTAACTAGTTGTCTTTGCGTAAAAAATGTTTTTTCCCTGATAACGAGTTGACATCGCTGGAAATTTGTGTTTTCCCTTTATAACGAGTAGAAATTTGTGTTTTTTCTTTGGTAACGAGTTCGAATTCATGTTTTCTTCTTATTAACGAGTTCAAATTTGTGTTTTTCTCTGGTAACGAGTTGTCCTTGCAGATAAAATGTTTTTTCCTTAATAAGAAGTTGACATCGCCGGAAATTTGTATTTTCTCTTTATAACGAGTAAAAAATTTTGTTTTTTCTTTGGTAACGAGTTCGAATTCATGTTTTCTTCTTATTAACGAGTTCAAATTTGTGTTTTTCTCTGGTAACGAGTTGTCCTTCCATAAAAAAAATGTCTTTTTCCCTAATAACGAGTGGACATCGCCGGAAATTTGTGTTTTCCCTTTATAACGAGTAGAAATTTGTGTTTTTTCTTTGGTAACGAGTTCGAATTCATGTTTTCTTCTATTTAACGAGTTCAAATTTGTGTTTTTCTCTGGTAACGAGTTGTCCTTGCGGATAAAATGTTTTTATCCCTAATAACAAGTTGACATCGCCGGAAATTTGTGTTTTCTCTTTATAACGAGTAAAAATTTGTGTTTTTTCTTTGGTAACGGGTTCGAATTCATGTTTTCTTCTTACTAACGAGTTCAAATTTGTGTTTTTCTCTGGTAACGAGTTGTCCTTCCGTAAAAAAAAAAAGTTTTTTCCCTAATAACGAGTTGACATCGCCGGAAATTTGTGTTTTCCCTTTATAACGAGTAGAAATTTGTGTTTTTTCTTTGGTAACGAGTTCGAATTCATGTTTTCTTCTTATTAACGAGTTCAAATTTGTGTTTTTCACTCGTAACGAGTTGTCCTTCCAGAAAAATGTCTTTTTCCCGAATAACGAGTTGGCATCGCCGGAAATTTGTGTTTTCCCTTTATAACGAGTAGAAATTTGTGTTTTTTCTTTGGTAACGAGTTCGAATTCATGTTTTCTTCTTATTAACAAGTTCAAATTTGTGTTTTTCTCTAGTAACGAGTTGTCCTTCAAGAAAAAAATGTCTTTTTCCCTAATAACGAGTTGACATCACCGGAAATTTGTGTTTTCCCTTTATAACGAGTAGAAATTTGTGTTTTTTATTTGGTAACGAGTTCGAATTCATGTTTTCTTCTTATTAACGAGTTCAAATTGTGTTTTTCTCTGGTAACGAGTTGTCCTACCAGAAAAAAAATGTCTTTTTCCTTAATAACGAGTTCACATCGCCGGAAATTTGTGTTTTCCCTTTATAACGAATAGAAATTTGTGTTTTTTCTTTGGTAACGAGTTCGAATTCATGTTTTCTTCTATTTAACGAGTTCAAATTTGTGTTTTTCTCTGGTAACAAGTTGTCCTTGTAGATTAAATGTTTTTTTCCCTAATAACGAGTTGACATCGCCGGAAATTTGTGTTTTCTCTTTATAACGAGTAAAAATTTGTGTTTTTTATTTGGTAACGAGTTCGAATTCATGTTTTCTTCTTATTAACGAGTTCAAATTTGTGTTTTTCTCTGGTAACGAGTTGTCCTTCCAGAAAAAAATGTCTTTTTCCCTAATAACGAGTTGACATCGCCGGAAATTTGTGTTTTCCTTTTATAACGAGTAAAAATTTGTGTTTTTTCTTTGGTAACGAGTACGAATTCATTTTTCTTCTATTTAACGAGTTCAAATTTGTGTTTTTCTCTGGTAACGAGTTGTCCTTGTAGATAAAATGTTTTTTTCCCTAATAACAAGTTGACATCGCCGGAAATTTATGTTTTCTCTTTATAACGAGTAAAAATTTGTGTTTTTTCTTTGGTAACGGGTTCGAATTCATGTTTTTTTCTTATTAACGAGTTCAAATTTGTGTTTTTCTCTGGTAACGAGTTGTCCTTCCAGAAAAAAATGTCTTTTTCCCTAATAACGAGTTGACATCGCCGGAAATTTGTGTTTTCCCTTTATAACGAGTAGAAATTTGTGTTTTTTCTTTGGTAACGAGTTCGAATTCATGTTTTCTTCTTATTAACGAGTTCAAATTTGTGTTTTTCACTCGGTAACGAGTTGTCCTTCCCCAGAAAATGTCTTTTTCCCGAATAACGAGTTGACATCGCCGGAATTTTGTGTTTTCCCTTTATAACGAGTAGAAATTTGTGTTTTTTCTTTGGTAACGAGTTCGAATTCATGTTTTCTTCTTATTAACGGGTTCAAATTTGTGTTTTTCTCTGGTAACGAGTTGTCCTTCCAGAAAAAATGTCTTTTTCCTTAATAACGAGTTCACATCACCGGAAATTTGTGTTTTCCCTTTATAACGAGTAGAAATTTGTGTTTTTTGTTTGGTAACGAGTTCGAATTCATGTTTTCTTCTATTTAACGAGTTTAAATTTGTGTTTTTCTCTGGTAACAAGTTGTCCTTGTAGATTAAATGTTTTTTTTCCCTAATAACGAGTTGACATCGCCGGAAATTTGTGTTTTCTCTTTATAACGAGTAAAAATTTGTGTTTTTTCTTTGGTAACAAGTTCGAATTCATGTTTTCTTCTTATTAACGAGTTCAAATTTGTGTTTTTCTCTCGGTAACGAGTTGTCCTTCCGAAAAAAATGTCTTTTTCCCTAATAACGAGTTGACATCACCGGAAATTTGTGTTTTCCCTTTATAACGAGTAGAAATTTGTGTTTTTTCTTTGGTAACGAGTTCGATTCATGTTTTCTTCTATTTAACGAGTTCAAATTTGTGTTTTTTTCTGGTAACTAGTTGTCCTTGCAGATAAAATGTTTTTTTTCCTAATAACGAGTTGACATCGCCGGAAATTTGTGTTTTCTCTTTATAACGAGTAAAAATTTGAGTTTTTTCTTTGGTAACGAGTTCGAATTCATGTTTTCTTCTTATTACCGAGTTCAAATTTATGTTTTTCTTTGGTAACGAGTTGTCCTTCCAGAAAAAATTGTCTTTTTCCCTAATAACGAGTTGACATCGCCGGAAATTTGTGTTTTCCCTTTATAACGAGTAGAAATTTTTGTTTTTTCTTTGGTAACGAGTTCGAATTCATGTTTTCTTCTTATTAACGAGTTCAAATTTGTGTTTTTCACTCGGTAACGAGTAGTCCTTCCGTAAAAAATGTCTTTTTCCCTAATAACGAGTTGACATCGCCGGAAATTTGTGTTTTCCCTTTATAACGAGTAGAAATTTGTGTTTTTTCTTTGGTAACGAGTTCGAATTCATGTTTTCTTCTTATTAACGAGTTGTCCTTCCGAAAAAAAATGTCTTTTTCCCAAATAACGAGTTGACATCACCGGAAATTTGTGTTTTCCCTTTATAACGAGTAGAAATTTGTGTTTTTTCTTTGGTAACGAGTTTGAATTCATGTTTTCTTCTTATTAACAAGTTCAAATTTGTGTTTTTCTCTGGTAACGTGTTGTCCTTCCAGAAAAAATGTCTTTTTCCCTAATAACGAGTTGACGTCGGCGGAAATTTGTGTTTTCCCTTTATAACGAGTAGAAATTTGTGTTTTTTCTTTGGTAACGAGTTCGAATTCATGTTTTCTTCTTTCTTCTTATTAACGAGTTCAAATTTGTGTTTTTCTTTGGTAACGAGTTTTCCTTCCAGAAAAAATTGTCTTTTTCCCTAATAACGAGTTGACATCGCCGGAAATTTGTGTTTTCCCTTTATAACGAGTAAAAATTTGTGTTTTTTCTTTGGTAACGAGTTCGAATTCATGTTTTCTTCTTATTAACGAGTTCAAATTTGTGTTTTTCACTGGTAACGAGTAGTCCTTCCCGAAAAAATGTCTTTTTCCCTAATAACGAGTTGACATCGCCGGAAATTTGTGTTTTCCCTTTATAACGAGTAGAAATTTGTGTTTTTTCTTTAGTAACGAGTTGTACTTCCAGAAAAAAATGTCTTTTTCCCTAATAACGAGTTGACATCACCGGAAATTTGTGTTTTCCCTTTATAACGAGTAGAAATTTGTGTTTTTTCTTTGGTAACGAGTTTGAATTCATGTTTTCTTCTTATTAACGAGTTCAAATTTGTGTTTTTCTCTGGTAACGTGTTGTCCTTCCATAAAAAATGTCTTTTTCCCTAATAACGAGTTAACATCGGCGGAAATTTGTGTTTTCCCTTTATAACGAGTAGAAATTTGTGTTTTTTCTTTGGTAACGAGTTCGAATTCATGTTTTCTTCTTATTAACGAGTTCAAATTTGTGTATTTCTCTGGTAACGTGTTGTCCTTGCAGATAAAATGTTTTTTCCCTATTAACGAGTTGACATCGCCGGAAATTTGTGTTTTCCCTTTATAACGAGTAGAAATTTGTGTTTTTTCTTTGGTAACGAGTTCGAATTCATGTTTTCTTCTTATTAACGAGTTCAAATTTGTGTATTTCTCTGGTAACGTTTGTCCTTGCAGATAAAATGTTTTTTCCCTAATAACAAGTTGACATCGCCGGAAATTTGTGTTTTCTCTTTATAACGAGTAAAATTTTGTGTTTTTTCTTTGGTAACGGTTCGAATTCATGTTTTCTTCTTATTAACGAGTTCAAATTTGTGTTTTTCTTTGGTAACGAGTTGTCCTTCCAGAAAAAAATGTCTTTTGCCCTAATAACGAGTTGACATCGGCGGAAATTTGTGAATTTGTGTCTTTTCTTTGGTAATGAGTTCGAATTCATGTTTTCTTCTTAATTAACGAGTTCAAGTTTGTGTTTTTTTCTGGTAACGAGTTGTCCTTCCAGAAAAAATTGTCTTTTTCCCTAATAACGAGTTGACATCGCCGGAAATTTGTGTTTTCCCATTATAACGAGTAGAAATTTGTGTTTTTTCTTTGGTAACGAGTTCGAATTCATATTTTCTTCTTATTACCGAGTTCAAATTTGTGTTTTTCTTTGGTAACGAGTTGTCCTTCCAGAAAAAATTGTCTTTTTCCCTAATAACGAGTTGACATCGCCGGAAATTTGTGTTTTCCCTTTATAACGAGTAGAAATTTTTGTTTTTTCTTTGGTAACGAGTTTGAATTCATGTTTTCTTCTTATTAACGAGTTCAAATTTGTGTTTTTCACTGGTAACGAGTAGTCCTTCCAGAAAAAAATGTCTTTTTCCTTAATAACGAGTTGACATCGCCGTAAATTTGTGTTTTCCATTTATAACGAGTAGAAATTTATGCTTTTTCTTTGGTAACGAGTTGTCCTTCCAGAAAAAAATGTCTTTTTCCCAAATAACGAGTTGACATCACCGGAAATTTGTGTTTTCCCTTTATAACGAGTAGAAATTTGTGTTTTTTCTTTGGTAACGAGTTTGAATTCATGTTTTCTTCTTATTAACAAGTTCAAATTTGTGTTTTTCTCTGGTAACGTGTTGTCCTTCTAGAAAAAATGTGTTTTTCCCTAATAACGAGTTGACATCGGCGGAAATTTGTGTTTTCCATTTATAACGAGTAGAAATTTGTGTTTTTTCTTTGGTAACGAGTTCGAATTCATGTTTTCTTCTTATTAACGAGTTCAAATTTGTGTTTTTCTCTGGTAACGATTTGTCCTTGCAGATAAAATGTTTTTTTCCCGATTAACGAGTTGACATCGCCGGAAATTTGTGTTTTCTCTTTATAACTAGTAAAAATTTTTGTTTTTTCTTTGGTAACGAGTTCGAATTCATGTTTTCTTCTTATTAACGAGTTCAAATTTGTGTTTTTCTCTGGTAACGAGTTGTCCTTCCAGAAAAAAATGTCTTTTTCCCTAATAACGAGTTGACATCGCCGGAAATTTGTGTTTTCCCATTATAACGAGTAGAAATTTGTGTTTTTTCTTTGGTAACGAGTTCGAATTCATGTTTTCTTCTTATTAACGAGTTCAAATTTGTGTTTTTCTCTTGTAACTAGTTGTCTTTGCAGAAAAACTGTTTTTTCCCTGATAACGAGTTGACATCGCCGGAAATTTGTGTTTTCCCTTTATAACGAGTAGAAATTTGTGTTTTTTCTTTGGTAACGAGTTCGAATTCATGTTTTCTTCTATTTAACGAGTTCAAATTTGTGTTTTTCTCTCGGTAACGAGTTGTCCTTGCGTATAAAATGTTTTTTTCCCTAATAACAAGTTGACATCGCCGGAAATTTGTGTTTTCTCTTTATAACGAGTAAAAATTTGTGTTTTTTCTTTGGTAACGGGTTCGAATTCATGTTTTCTTCTTATTAACGAGTTCAAATTTGTGTTTTTCTCTCGGTAACGAGTTGTCCTTCCGTAAAAAAATGTCTTTTTCCCTAATAACGAGTTGACATTGCCGGAAATTTGTGTTTTCCCTTTATAACGAGTAGAAATTTGTGTTTTTTCTTTGGTAACGAGTTCGAATTCATGTTTTCTTCTTATTAACGAGTTCAAATTTGTGTTTTTCACTTTGTTAACGAGTTGTCCTTCCGTAAAAAATGTCTTTTTCCCGAATAACGAGTTGACATCGCCGGAAATTTGTGTTTTCCCTTTATAACGAGTAGAAATTTGTGTTTTTTCTTTGGTAACGAGTTCGAATTCATGTTTTCTTCTTATTAACGAGTTCAAATTTGTGTTTTTCTCTAGTAACGAGTTGTCCTTCCAGAAAAAAATGTCTTTTTCCCTAATAACGAGTTGACATCACCGGAAATTTGTGTTTTCCCTTTATAACGAGTAGAAATTTGTGTTTTTTCTTTGGTAACGAGTTCGAATTCAAGCTTTCTTCTTATTAACGAGTTCAAATTGTGTTTTTCTCTGGTAACGAGTTGTCCTTCCAGAAAAAAAATGTCTTTTTCCTTAATAACGAGTTCACATCGCCGGAAATTTGTGTTTTCCCTTTATAACGAATAGAAATTTGTGTTTTTTTTTTGGTAACGAGTTCGAATTCATGTTTTCTTCTATTTAACGAGTTCAAATTTGTGTTTTTCTCTGGTAACAAGTTGTCCTTGTAGATTAAATGTTTTTTTCCCTAATAACGAGTTGACATCGCCGGAAATTTGTGTTTTCTCTTTATAACGAGTAAAAATTTGTGTTTTTTCTTTGGTAACGAGTTCTAATTCATGTTTTCTTCTTATTAACGAGTTCAAATTTGTGTTTTTCTCTGGTTACGAGTTGTCCTTCCAGAAAAAAATGTCTTTTTCCCTAATAACGAGTTGACATCGCCGGAAATTTGTGTTTTCCCTTTATAACGAGTAGAAATTTGTGTTTTTTCTTTGGCAACGAGTTCGAATTCATGTTTTCTTCTATTTAATGAATTCAAATTTGTGTTTTTCTCTGGTAACGAGTTGTCCTTGCAGATAAAATGTTTTTTTCCCGAATAACGAGTTGACATCGCCGGAAATTTGTGTTTTCTCTTTATAACGAGTAAAAAATTTTGTTTTTTCTTTGGTAACGAGTTCGAATTCATGTTTTCTTCTTATTAACGAGTTCAAATTTGTGTTTTTCTCTGGTAACGAGTTGTCCTTCCAAAAAAAAATGTCTTTTTCCCTAATAACGAGTTGACATCGCCGGAAATATGTGTTTTCCCTTTATAACGAGTAGAAATTTGTGTTTTTTCTTTGGTAACGAGTTCGTATTCATGTTTTCTTCTATTTAACGAGTTCAAATTTTTGTTTTTCTCTGGTAACGAGTTGTCATTGCAGATAAAATGTTTTTTCCCTAATAACAAGTTGACATCGCCGGAAATTTGTGTTTTCTCTTTATAACGAGTAAAAATTTGTGTTTTTTCTTTGGTAACGGGTTCGAATTCATGTTTTCTTCTTATTAACGAGTTCAAATTTTTGTTTTTCTCTGGTAACGAGTTGTCCTTCCAGAAAAAAAATGTCTTTTTCCCTAATAACTAGTTGACATCGCCGGAAATTTGTGTTTTCCCTTTATAACGAGTAGAAATTTGTGTTTTTTCTTTGGTAACGAGTTCGAATTCATGTTTTCTTCTTATTAACGAGTTCAAATTTGTCTTTTTCACCGGTAACGAGTTGTCCTTCCGAGTAAAAAATTCATGTTTTCTTCTTATTAACGAGTGTCTCTTTTCCCCGAATAATAACGAGTTGACATCGCCGGAAATTTGTGTTTTCCCTTTATAACGAGTAGAAATTTGTGTTTTTTCTTTGGTAACGAGTTCGAATTCATGTTTTCTTCTTATTAACGAGTTCAAATTTGTGTTTTTCTCTAGTAACAAGTTGTCCTTGTAGATTAAATGTTTTTTTCCCTAATAACGAGTTGACATCGCCGGAAATTTGTGTTTTCCTTTATAACGAGTAGAAATTTGTGTTTTTTCTTTGGTAACGAGTTCTAATTCATGTTTTCTTCTTATTAACGAGTTCAAATTTGTGTTTTTCTCTCGGTAACGAGTTGTCCTTCCGTAGAAAAATGTCTTTTTCCCTAATAACGAGTTGACATCGCCGGAAATTTGTGTTTTCCCTTTATAACGAGTAGAAATTTGTGTTTTTTCTTTGGTAACGAGTTCGAATTCATGTTTTCTTCTTTTAACGAGTTCAAATTTGTGTTTTTCTCTCGGTAACGAGTTGTCCTTGCAGATAAAATGTTTTTTTCCCTAATAACGAGTTGACATCGCCGGAAATTTGTGTTTTCTATTTATAACGAGTAAAAATTTGTGTTTTTTCTTTGGTAACGAGTTCGAATTCATGTTTTCTTCTTATTAACGAGTTCAAATTTGTGTTTTTCTCTGGTAACGAGTTGTCCTTCCTGAAAAAATGTCTTTTTCCCTAATAACGAGTTGACATCGCCGGAAATTTGTGTTTTCCCTTTATAACGAGTAGAAATTTGTGTTTTTTCTTTGGTAACGAGTTCGAATTCATGTTTTCTTCTTATTAACGAGTTCAAATTTGTGTTTTTCTCCGGTAACGAGTTGTCCTTCCGAAAAAATGTCTTTTTCCCGAATAACGAGTTGACATCGCCGGAAATTTGTGTTTTCCCTTTATAACGAGTAGAAATTTGTGTTTTTTCTTTGGTAACGAGTTCGAATTCATGTTTTCTTCTTATTAACGAGTTCAAATTTGTGTTTTTCTCTAGTAACGAGTTGTCCTTCCGTAAAAAAAATGTCTTTTTCCCTAATAACGAGTTGACATCGCCGGAAATTTGTGTTTTCCCTTTATAACGAGTAGAAATTTGTGTTTTTTCTTTGGTAACGAGTTCGAATTCATGTTTTCTTCTTATTAACGAGTTCAAATTTGTGTTTTTCTCTAGTAACGAGTTGTCCTTCCGTAAAAAAAAAATGTCTTTTTCCCTAATAACGAGTTGACATCGCCGGAAATTTGTGTTTTCCTTTATAACGAGTAGAAATTTGTGTTTTTTCTTTGGTAACGAGTTCGAATTCATGTTTTCTTCTTATTAACGAGTTCAAATTTGTGTTTTTCTCTCGTAACGAGTTGTCCTTCCGTAAAAAAAATCTTTTTCCCTAATAACGAGTTGACATCGCCGGAAATTTGTGTTTTCCTTTATAACGAGTAGAAATTTGTGTTTTTTCTTTGGTAACGAGTTCGAATTCATGTTTTCTTCTTTTAACGAGTTCAAATTTGTGTTTTTCTCTCGGTAACGAGTTGTCCTTGTAGATTAAATGTTTTTTTCCCTAATAACGAGTTGACATCGCCGGAAATTTGTGTTTTCTCTTTATAACGAGTAAAAATTTGTGTTTTTTCTTTGGTAACGAGTTCGAATTCATGTTTTCTTCTTATTAACGAGTTCAAATTTGTGTTTTTCTCTCGGTAACGAGTTGTCCTTCCGTAAAAAATGTCTTTTTCCCTAATAACGAGTTGACATCGCCGGAAATTTGTGTTTTCCTTTATAACGAGTAGAAATTTGTGTTTTTTCTTTGGTAACGAGTTCGAATTCATGTTTTCTTCTATTTAACGAGTTCAAATTTGTGTTTTTCTCTCGGTAACGAGTTGTCCTTGCGATAAAATGTTTTTTCCCTAATAACGAGTTGACATCGCCGGAAATTTGTGTTTTCTCTTTATAACGAGTAAAAATTTGTGTTTTTTCTTTGGTAACGAGTTCGAATTCATGTTTTCTTCTTATTAACGAGTTCAAATTTGTGTTTTTCTCTCGGTAACGAGTTGTCCTTCCGGAAAAAAAATGTCTTTTTCCCTAATAACGAGTTGACATCGCCGGAAATTTGTGTTTTCCCTTTATAACGAGTAGAAATTTGTGTTTTTTCTTTGGTAACGAGTTCGAATTCATGTTTTCTTCTTATTAACGAGTTCAAATTTGTGTTTTTCTCTGGTAACGAGTTGTCCTTCCGTAAAAATGTCTTTTTCCCGAATAACGAGTTGACATCGCCGGAAATTTGTGTTTTCCCTTTATAACGAGTAGAAATTTGTGTTTTTTCTTTGGTAACGAGTTCGAATTCATGTTTTCTTCTTATTAACGAGTTCAAATTTGTGTTTTTCTCTAGTAACGAGTTGTCCTTCCGTAAAAAAAAATGTCTTTTTCCCTAATAACGAGTTGACATCGCCGGAAATTTGTGTTTTCCCTTTATAACGAGTAGAAATTTGTGTTTTTTCTTTGGTAACGAGTTCGAATTCATGTTTTCTTCTTATTAACGAGTTCAAATTTGTGTTTTTCTCTGGTAACGAGTTGTCCTTCCAGAAAAAAAAATGTCTTTTTCCCTAATAACGAGTTGACATCGCCGGAAATTTGTGTTTTCCCTTTATAACGAGTAGAAATTTGTGTTTTTTCTTTGGTAACGAGTTCGAATTCATGTTTTCTTCTATTTAACGAGTTCAAATTTGTGTTTTTCTCTGGTAACAAGTTGTCCTTGTAGATTAAATGTTTTTTTTCCCTAATAACGAGTTGACATCGCCGGAAATTTGTGTTTTCTCTTTATAACGAGTAAAAATTTGTGTTTTTTCTTTAGTAACGAGTTCTAATTCATGTTTTCTTCTTATTAACGAGTTCAAATTTGTGTTTTTCTCTGGTAACGAGTTGTCCTTCCAGAAAAAAATGTCTTTTCCCTAATAACGAGTTGACATCGCCGGAAATTTGTGTTTTCCCTTTATAACGAGTAAAAATTTGTGTTTTTTCTTTGGTAACGAGTTCGAATTCATGTTTTCTTCTTATTAACGAGTTCAAATTTGTGTTTTTCTTTGGTAACGAGTTGTCCTTCCAGAAAAAATTGTCTTTTCCCTAATAACGAGTTGACATCGCCGGAAATTTGTGTTTTCCCTTTATAACGAGTACAAATTTGTGTTTTTTCTTTGGTAACGAGTTCGAATTCATGTTTTCTTCTTATTAACGAGTTCAAATTTGTGTTTTTCTCCGGTAACGAGTTGTCCTTCCGAAAAAATGTCTTTTTCCCTAATAACGAGTTGACATCGCCGGAAATTTGTGTTTTCCCTTTATAACGAGTAGAAATTTGTGTTTTTTCTTTGGTAACGAGTTCGAATTCATGTTTTCTTCTTATTAACGAGTTCAAATTTGTGTTTTTCTCTAGTAACGAGTTGTCCTTCCGTAAAAAAAAAATGTCTTTTTCCCTAATAACGAGTTGACATCGCCGGAAATTTGTGTTTTCCCTTTATAACGAGTAGAAATTTGTGTTTTTTCTTTGGTAACGAGTTCGAATTCATGTTTTCTTCTTATTAACGAGTTCAAATTTGTGTTTTTCTCTCGGTAACGAGTTGTCCTTCCGAAAAATGTCTTTTTTTCCCTAATAACGAGTTGACATCGCCGGAAATTTGTGTTTTCCCTTTATAACGAGTAAAATTTGTGTTTTTTCTTTGGTAACGAGTTCGAATTCATGTTTTCTTCTTATTAACGAGTTCAAATTTGTGTTTTTCTCTCGGTAACGAGTTGTCCTTCCGTAAAAAAAAATGTCTTTTTCCCTAATAACGAGTTGACATCGCCGGAAATTTGTGTTTTCCCTTTATAACGAGTAAAATTTGTGTTTTTTCTTTGGTAACGAGTTCGAATTCATGTTTTCTTCTTATTAACGAGTTCAAATTTGTGTTTTTCTTTGGTAACGAGTTGTCCTTCCGTAAAAAAAATGTCTTTTTCCCTAATAACGAGTTGACATCGCCGGAAATTTGTGTTTTCCCTTTATAACGAGTAGAAATTTGTGTTTTTTCTTTGGTAACGAGTTCGAATTCATGTTTTCTTCTTATTAACGAGTTCAAATTTGTGTTTTTCTCTCGGTAACGAGTTGTCCTTCCCAAAAAATGTCTTTTTCCCTAATAACGAGTTGACATCGCCGGAAATTTGTGTTTTCCTTTATAACGAGTAGAAATTTGTGTTTTTTCTTTGGTAACGAGTTCGAATTCATGTTTTCTTCTTATTAACGAGTTCAAATTTGTGTTTTTCTCTGGTAACGAGTTGTCCTTCCGAAAAAAATGTCTTTTCCCTAATAACGAGTTGACATCGCCGGAAATTTGTGTTTTCCCTTTATAACGAGTAGAAATTTGTGTTTTTTCTTTGGTAACGAGTTTGAATTCATGTTTTCTTCTTATTAACGAGTTCAAATTTGTGTTTTTCTCTGGTAACGAGTTGTCCTTCCGAAAAAATGTCTTTTTCCCTAATAACGAGTTGACATCGCCGGAAATTTGTGTTTTCCCTTTATAACGAGTAGAAATTTGTGTTTTTTCTTTGGTAACGAGTTCGAATTCATGTTTTCTTCTTATTAACGAGTTCAAATTTGTGTTTTTCAATGGTAACGTGTTGTCCTTGCAGAAAAAATGTTTTTTCCCTAATAACGAGTTGACATCGCCGGAAATTTGTGTTTTCCTTTATAACGAGTAGAAATTTGTGTTTTTTCTTTGGTAACGAGTTCGAATTCATGTTTTCTTCTTATTAACGAGTTCAAATTTGTGTTTTTCTCTGGTATTGAGTTGTCCATCTAGAAAAAATGTCTTTTTCCCTAATAACGAGTTGACATCACCGGAAATTTGTGTTTTCCTTTTATAACGAGTAGAAATTTGTGTTTTTTCTTTGGTAACGAGTTTGAATTCATGTTTTCTTCTTATTAACGAGTTCAAATTTGTGTTTTTCTCTGGTAACGTGTTGTCCTTCCAGAAAAAATGTCTTTTTCCCTAATAACGAGTTGACATCGGCGGAAATTTGTGTTTTCCCTTTATAACGAGTAGAAATTTGTGTTTTTTCTTTGGTAACGAGTTTGAATTCATGTTTTCTTCTTATTAACGAGTTCAAATTTGTGTTTTTCTCTGGTAACGAGTTGTCCTTGCAGTTAAAATATTTTTTCCCTAATAACGAGTTGACATCGCCGGAAATTTGTGTTTTCTCTTTATAACGAGTAAAAATTTGTGTTTTTTCTTTGGTAACGAGTTCGAATTCATGTTTTCTTCTTATTAACGAGTTCAAATTTGTGTTTTTCTTTGGTAACGAGTTGTCCTTCCAGAAAAAAATGTCTTTTTCCCTAATAACGAGTTGACATCGGCGGAAATTTGTGTTTTCCCTTTATAACGAGTAGAAATTTGTGTTTTTTCATTGGTAATGAGTTCGAATTCATGTTTTCTTCTTAATTAACGAGTTCAAATTTGTGTTTTTTTTCTGGTAACGAGTTGTCCTTCTAGAAAAAAATTGTCTTTTTCCCTAATAACGAGTTGACATCGCCGGAAATTTGTGTTTTCCCTTTATAACGAGTAGAAATTTGTGTTTTTTCTTTGGTAACGAGTTCGAATTCATGTTTTCTTCTTATTAACGAGTTCAAATTTGTGTTTTTCACTGGTAACGAGTAGTCCTTCCAGAAAAAATGTCTTTTTCCCTAATAACGAGTTGACATCGCCGGAAATTTATGTTTTCCCTTTATAACTAGTAGAAATTTGTGTTTTTTCTTTGGTAACGAGTTTGAATTCATGTTTTCTTCTTATTAACGAGTTCAAATTTGTGTTTTTCTCTCGGTAACGAGTTGTCCTTCCGTAAAAAATGTCTTTATCCCTAATAATGAGTTGACATCACCGGAAATTTGTGTTTCCCCTTAATAACGAGTAGAAATTTGTGTTTTTTCTTTGGTAACGAGTTTGAATTCATGTTTTCTTCTTATTAACGAGTTCAAATTTGTGTTTTTCTCTCGGTAACGTGTTGTCCTTCCGTAAAAAAATGTCTTTTTCCCTAATAACGAGTTGACATCGGCGGAAATTTGTGTTTTCCCTTTATAACGAGTAGAAATTTGTGTTTTTTCTTTGGTAACGAGTTCGAATTCACGTTTTCTTCTTATTAACGAGTTCAAATTTTTGTTTTTCTCTCGGTAACGAGTTGTCCTTGCGATAAAAATGTTTTTTTTCCCTATAAACGAGTTGACATCGGCGGAAATTTGTGTTTTCCCTTTATAACGAGTAGAAATTTGTGTATTTTCTTTGGTAACGAGTTCGAATTCATGTTTTCTTCTTATTAATGAGTTCAAATTTGTGTTTTCCTCTGGTAACGAGTTGTCCTTCCAGAAAAAATGTCTTTTTCCCTAATAACGAGTTGACATCGCCGGAAATTTGTGTTTTCCTTTTATAACTAGTAGAAATTTGTGTTTTTTCTTTGGTAACGAGTTTGAATTCACGTTTTCTTCTTATTAACGAGTTCAAATTTGTGGTTTTCACTGGTAATGAGTAGTCCTTCTAGAAAAAATGTCTTTTTCCCGAATAACGAGTTGACATCGCCGGAAATTTGTGTTTTCCCTTTATAACGAGTAGAAATTTGTGTTTTTTCTTTGGTAACGAGTTCGAATTCATGTTTTCTTCTTATTAACGAGTTCAAATTTGTGTTTTTCTCTCGGTAACGAGTTGTCCTTCCAGAAAAAATGTCTTTTTCCCTAATAACGAGTTGACATCACCGGAAATTTGTGTTTTCCCTTTATAACGAGTAGAAATTTGTGTTTTTTCTTTGGTAACGAGTTTGAATTCATGTTTTCTTCTTATTAATGAGTTCAAATTTGTGTTTTTCTCTCGGTAACGTGTTGTCCTTCCAGAAAAAATGTCTTTTTCCCTAATAACGAGTTGACATCGGCGGAAATTTGTGTTTTCCCTTTATAACGAGTAGAAATTTGTGTTTTTTCTTTGGTAACGAGTTCGAATTCACGTTTTCTTCTTATTAACGAGTTCAAATTTTTGTTTTTCTCTCGGTAACGAGTTGTCCTTGCGATAAAATGTTTTTTTTCCCTATAAACGAGTTGACATCGGCGGAAATTTGTGTTTTCCCTTTATAACGAGTAGAAATTTGTGTATTTTCTTTGGTAACGAGTTCGAATTCATGTTTTCTTCTTATTAATGAGTTCAAATTTGTGTTTTCCTCTGGTAACGAGTTGTCCTTCCAGAAAAAATGTCTTTTTCCCTAATAACGAGTTGACATCGCCGGAAATTTGTGTTTTCCCTTTATAACTAGTAGAAATTTGTGTTTTTTCTTTGGTAACGAGTTTGAATTCACGTTTTCTTCTTATTAACGAGTTCAAATTTGTGGTTTTCACTGTAATGAGTAGTCCTTCTAGAAAAAATGTCTTTTTCCCGAATAACGAGTTGACATCGCCGGAAATTTGTGTTTTCCCTTTATAACGAGTAGAAATTTGTGTTTTTTCTTTGGTAACGAGTTCGAATTCATGTTTTCTTCTTATTAACGAGTTCAAATTTGTGTTTTTCTCTCGGTAACGAGTTGTCCTTCCGAAAAAAAATGTCTTTTTCCCTAATAACGAGTTGACATCACCGGAAATTTGTGTTTTCCCTTTATAACGAGTAGAAATTTGTGTTTTTTCTTTGGTAACGAGTTTGAATTCATGTTTTCTTCTTATTAATGAGTTCAAATTTGTGTTTTTCTCTCGGTAACGTGTTGTCCTTCCAGAAAAAATGTCTTTTTCCCTAATAACGAGTTGACATCGCCGGAAATTTGTGTTTTCCCTTTATAACGAGTAGAAATTTGTGTTTTTTCTTTGGTAACGAGTTCGAATTCATGTTTTCTTCTTATTAACGAGTTCAAATTTGTGTTTTTCACTGGTAACGAGTAGTCCTTCCAGGAAAAATGTCTTTTTCCCTAATAACGAATTGACATCGCCGGAAATTTATGTTTTCCCTTTATAACTAGTAGAAATTTGTGTTTTTTCTTTGGTAACGAGTTTGAATTCATGTTTTCTTCTTATTAACGAGTTCAAATTTGTGTTTTTCTCTGGTAACGAGTTGTCCTTCCAGAAAAAATGTCTTTATCCCTAATAATGAGTTGACATCACCGGAAATTTGTGTTTCCCCTTAATAACGAGTAGAAATTTGTGTTTTTTCTTTGGTAACGAGTTTGAATTCATGTTTTCTTCTTATTAACGAGTTCAAATTTGTGTTTTTCTCTGGTAACGTGTTGTCCTTCCAGAAAAAATGTCTTTTTCCCTAATAACGAGTTGACATCGGCGGAAATTTGTGTTTTCCCTTTATAACGAGTAGAAATTTGTGTTTTTTCTTTGGTAACGAGTTCGAATTCACGTTTTCTTCTTATTAACGAGTTCAAATTTTTGTTTTTCTCTGGTAACGAGTTGTCCTTGCAGATAAAATGATTTTTTTCCCTATAAACGAGTTGACATCGGCGGAAATTTGTGTTTTCCCTTTATAACGAGTAGAAATTTGTGTATTTTCTTTGGTAACGAGTTCGAATTCATGTTTTCTTCTTATTAATGAGTTCAAATTTGTGTTTTCCTCTGGTAACGAGTTGTCCTTCCAGAAAAAATGTCTTTTTCCCTAATAACGAGTTGACATCGCCGGAAATTTGTGTTTTCCCTTTATAACTAGTAGAAATTTGTGTTTTTTCTTTGGTAACGAGTTTGAATTCACGTTTTCTTCTTATTAACGAGTTCAAATTTGTGGTTTTCACTTTGGTAATGAGTAGTCCTTCTAGAAAAAATGTCTTTTTCCCGAATAACGAGTTGACATCGCCGGAAATTTGTGTTTTCCCTTTATAACGAGTAGAAATTTGTGTTTTTTCTTTGGTAACGAGTTCGAATTCATGTTTTCTTCTTATTAACGAGTTCAAATTTGTGTTTTTCTCTCGGTAACGAGTTGTCCTTCCAGAAAAAATGTCTTTTTCCCTAATAACGAGTTGACATCACCGGAAATTTGTGTTTTCCCTTTATAACGAGTAGAAATTTGTGTTTTTTCTTTGGTAACGAGTTTGAATTCATGTTTTCTTCTTATTAATGAGTTCAAATTTGTGTTTTTCTCTGGTAACGTGTTGTCCTTCCGGAAAAATGTCTTTTTCCCTAATAACGAGTTGACATCGCCGGAAATTTGTGTTTTCCCTTTATAACGAGTAGAAATTTGTGTTTTTTCTTTGGTAACGAGTTCGAATTCATGTTTTCTTCTTATTAACGAGTTCAAATTTGTGTTTTTCACTGGTAACGAGTAGTCCTTCCATAAAAAATGTCTTTTTCCCTAATAACGAGTTGACATCGCCGGAAATTTATGTTTTCCCTTTATAACGAGTAGAAATTTGTGTTTTTTCTTTGGTAACGAGTTTGAATTCATGTTTTCTTCTTATTAACGAGTTCAAATTTGTGTTTTTCTATGGTAACGAGTTGTCCTTCCAGAAAAAATGTCTTTTCCCAATAACGAGTTGACATCACCGGAAATTTGTGTTTCCCCTTTATAACGAGTAGAAATTTGTGTTTTTTCTTTGGTAACGAGTTCGAATTCATGTTTTCTTCTTATTAACGAGTTCAAATTTGTGTTTTTCTCTCGGTAACGAGTTGTCCTTCCGCGAAAAATGTCTTTTTCCCTAATAACGAGTTGACATCGCCGGAAATTTGTGTTTTCCCTTTATAACGAGTAGAAATTTGTGTTTTTTCTTTCTTGGTAACGAGTTCGAATTCATGTTTTCTTCTTATTAACGAGTTCAAATTTGTGTTTTTCTCTGGTAACGAGTTGTCCTTGCGGAAAAAATGTTTTTTTCCCTAATAACGAGTTGACATCGCCGGAAATTTGTGTTTTCCCTTTATAACGAGTAGAAATTTGTGTTTTTTCTTTGGTAACGAGTTCGAATTCATGTTTTCTTCTTATTAACGAGTTCAAATTTGTGTTTTCTCGGTAACGAGTTGTCCTTCCGTAAAAAATGTCTTTTTCCCTAATAACGAGTTGACATCGCCGGAAATTTGTGTTTTCCCTTTATAACGAGTAGAAATTTGTGTTTTTTCTTTGGTAACGAGTTTGAATTCATGTTTTCTTCTTATTAACGAGTTCAAATTTGTGTTTTCTCTGGTAATGAGTTGTCCTTCTAGAAAAAATGTCTTTTTCCCGAATAACGAGTTGACATCGCCGGAAATTTGTGTTTTCCCTTTATAACGAGTAGAAATTTGTGTTTTATCTTTGGTTCGAATTCGTTTTCTTCTTATTAACGTTCGAATTCATGTTTTCTTCTTATTAACGAGTTGAGAAATTTGTGTTTTCCCTTTATAACGAGTAGAAATTTGTGTTTTTTCTTTGGTAACGAGTTCAATTCATGTTTTCTTCTTATTAATGAGTTCAAATTTGTGTTTTCCTCTCGGTAACGAGTTGTCCTTCCGAAAAAATGTCTTTTCCCTAATAACGAGTTGACATCGCCGGAAATTTGTGTTTTCCCTTTATAACGAGTAGAAATTTGTGTTTTTTCTTTGGTAACGAGTTTGAATTCATGTTTTCTTCTTATTAACGAGTTCAAATTTGTGTTTTCTCTGGTAACGAGTTGTCCTTCTAGAAAAAATGTCTTTTTCCCGAATAACGAGTTGACATCGCCGGAAATTTGTGTTTTCCCTTTATAACGAGTAGAAATTTGTGTTTTTTCTTTGGTAACGAGTTCGAATTCATGTTTTCTTCTTATTAACGAGTTCAAATTTGTGTTTTTCTCTGGTAACGAGTTGTCCTTCCAGAAAAAATGTCTTTTTCCCTAATAACGAGTTGACATCACCGGAAATTTGTGTTTTCCCTTTATAACGAGTAGAAATTTGTGTTTTTTCTTTGGTAACGAGTTTGAATTCATGTTTTCTTCTTATTAATGAGTTCAAATTTGTGTTTTTCTCTGGTAACGTGTTGTCCTTCCGAAAAAAATGTCTTTTTCCCTAATAACGAGTTGACATCGCCGGAAATTTGTGTTTTCCCTTTATAACGAGTAGAAATTTGTGTTTTTTCTTTGGTAACGAGTTCGAATTCATGTTTTCTTCTTATTAACGAGTTCAAATTTGTGTTTTTCACTGGTAACGAGTAGTCCTTCCAGGAAAAATGTCTTTTTCCCTAATAACGAATTGACATCGCCGGAAATTTATGTTTTCCTTTATAACTAGTAGAAATTTGTGTTTTTTCTTTGGTAACGAGTTTGAATTCATGTTTTCTTCTTATTAACGAGTTCAAATTTGTGTTTTTCTATGGTAACGAGTTGTCCTTCCAGAAAAAATGTCTTTATCCCTAATAATGAGTTGACATCACCGGAAATTTGTGTTTCCCCTTAATAACGAGTAGAAATTTGTGTTTTTTCTTTGGTAACGAGTTTGAATTCATGTTTTCTTCTTATTAACGAGTTCAAATTTGTGTTTTTCTCTGGTAACGTGTTGTCCTTCCAGAAAAAATGTCTTTTTCCCTAATAACGAGTTGACATCGGCGGAAATTTGTGTTTTCCCTTTATAACGAGTAGAAATTTGTGTTTTTTCTTTGGTAACGAGTTCGAATTCACGTTTTCTTCTTATTAACGAGTTCAAATTTTTGTTTTTCTCTGGTAACGAGTTGTCCTTGCAGACAAAATGATTTTTTCCCTATAAACGAGTTGACATCGGCGGAAATTTGTGTTTTCCCTTTATAACGAGTAGAAATTTGTGTATTTTCTTTGGTAACGAGTTCGAATTCATGTTTTCTTCTTATTAATGAGTTCAAATTTGTGTTTTCCTCTGGTAACGAGTTGTCCTTCCAGAAAAAATGTCTTTTTCCCTAATAACGAGTTGACATCGCCGGAAATTTGTGTTTTCCCTTTATAACTAGTAGAAATTTGTGTTTTTTCTTTGGTAACGAGTTTGAATTCACGTTTTCTTCTTATTAACGAGTTCAAATTTGTGGTTTTCACTGGTAATGAGTAGTCCTTCTAGAAAAAATGTCTTTTTCCCGAATAACGAGTTGACATCGCCGGAAATTTGTGTTTTCCCTTTATAACGAGTAGAAATTTGTGTTTTTTCTTTGGTAACGAGTTCGAATTCATGTTTTCTTCTTATTAACGAGTTCAAATTTGTGTTTTTCTCTGGTAACGAGTTGTCCTTCCAGAAAAAATGTCTTTTTCCCTAATAACGAGTTGACATCACCGGAAATTTGTGTTTTCCCTTTATAACGAGTAGAAATTTGTGTTTTTTTCTTTGGTAGCATGTTTGAATTCATGTTTTCTTCTTATTAATGAGTTCAAATTTGTGTTTTTCTCTGGTAACGTGTTGTCCTTCCAGAAAAAATGTCTTTTTCCCTAATAACGAGTTGACATCGGCGGAAATTTGTGTTTTCCCTTTATAACGAGTAGAAATTTGTGTTTTTTCTTTGGTAACGAGTTCGAATTCACGTTTTCTTCTTATTAACGAGTTCAAATTTTTGTTTTTCTCTGGTAACGAGTTGTCCTTGCAGATAAAATGTTTTTTTTCCCTATAAACGAGTTGACATCGGCGGAAATTTGTGTTTTCCCTTTATAACGAGTAGAAATTTGTGTATTTTCTTTGGTAACGAGTTCGAATTCATGTTTTCTTCTTATTAATGAGTTCAAATTTGTGTTTTCCTCTGGTAACGAGTTGTCCTTCCAGAAAAAAATGTCTTTTTCCCTAATAACGAGTTGACATCGCCGGAAATTTGTGTTTTCCCTTTATAACTAGTAGAAATTTGTGTTTTTTCTTTGGTAACGAGTTTGAATTCATGTTTTCTTCTTATTAACGAGTTCAAATTTGTGGTTTTCACTTTGGTAATGAGTAGTCCTTCTAGAAAAAATGTCTTTTTCCCGAATAACGAGTTGACATCGCCGGAAATTTGTGTTTTCCCTTTATAACGAGTAGAAATTTGTGTTTTTTCTTTGGTAACGAGTTCGAATTCATGTTTTCTTCTTATTAACGAGTTCAAATTTGTGTTTTTCTCTGGTAACGAGTTGTCCTTCCAGAAAAAATGTCTTTTTCCCTAATAACGAGTTGACATCACCGGAAATTTGTGTTTTCCCTTTATAACGAGTAGAAATTTGTGTTTTTTCTTTGGTAACGAGTTTGAATTCATGTTTTCTTCTTATTAATGAGTTCAAATTTGTGTTTTTCTCTGGTAACGAGTTGTCCTTCCGAAAAAAAATGTCTTTTTCCCTAATAACGAGTTGACATCACCGGAAATTTGTGTTTTCTCTTTATAACGAGTAAAAATTTGTGTTTTTTCTTTGGTAACGAGTTCGAATTCATGTTCTCTTCTTACTAACGAGTTCAAATTTGTGTTTTTCTCTAGTAACGAGTTGTCCTTCCAGAAAAAAATGTCTTTTTCCCTAATATCGAGTTGACATCGCCGGAAATTTGTGTTTTCCCTTTATAACGAGTAGAAATTTGTGTTTTTTCTTTGGTAACGAGTTCGAATTCATGTTTTCTTCTATTTAACGAGTTCAAATTTGTGTTTTTCTCTGGTAACGAGTTGTCCTTGCATATAAAATGTTTTTTTCCCTAATAACGAGTTGACATCGCCGGAAATTTGTGTTTTCTCTTTATAACGAGTAAAAATTTGTGTTTTTTCTTTGGTAACGAGTTCGAATTCATGTTTTCTTCTTATTAACGAGTTCAAATTTGTGTTTTTCTCTGGTAACGAGTTGTCCTTCTAGAAAAAATGTCTTTTTCCCTAATAACGAGTTGACATCACCGGAAATTTGTGTTTTCCCTTTATAACGAGTAGAAATTTGTGTTTTTTCTTTGGTAACGAGTTTGAATTCATGTTTTCTTCTTATTAACGAGTTCAAATTTGTGTTTTTCTCTGGTAACGTGTTGTCTTCCAGAAAAAATGTCTTTTTCCCTAATAACGAGTTCACATCGGCGGAAATTTGTATTTCCCTTTATAACGAGTAGAAATTTGTGTTTTTTCTTTGGTAACGAGTTCGAATTCATGTTTTCTTCTTATTAACGAGTTCAAATTTGTGTTTTTCTCTTGTAACTAGTTGTCCTTGCAGAAAAAATGTTTTTTCCCTGATAACGAGTTGACATCGCCGGAAATTTGTGTTTTCCCTTTATAACGATTAGAAATTTGTGTTTTTTCTTTGGTAACGAGTTTGAATTCATGTTTTCTTCTAATTAACGAGTTCAAATTTTTATTTTTCTCTGGTAACGAGTTGTCCTTCCAGAAAAAATGTCTTATTCCCTAATAACGAGTTGACATCGCCGGAAATTTGTGTTTTCCCTTTATAACGAGTAGAAATTTGTGTTTTTTCTTTGGTAACGAGTTCGAATTCATGTTTTCTTCTTATTAACGAGTTCAAATTTGTGTTTTTCTTTGGTAACGAGTTGTCCTTCCTGAAAAAAAATGTCTTTTTCCCTAATAACGAGTTGACATCGGCGGAAATTTGTGTTTTCCCTTTATAACGAGTAGAAATTTGTGTTTTTTCTTTGGTAATGAGTTCGAATTCATGTTTTCTTCTTAATTAACGAGTTCAAATTTGTGTTTTTTTCTAGTAACGAGTTGTCCTTCTAGAAAAAATTGTCTTTTTCCCTAATAACGAGTTGACATCGCCGGAAATTTGTGTTTTCCCTTTATAACGAGTAGAAATTTGTGTTTTTTCTTTGGTAACGAGTTCGAATTCATGTTTTCTTCTTATTAACGAGTTCAAATTTGTGTTTTTCACTGGTAACGAGTAGTCCTTCCATAAAAAATGTCTTTTTCCCTAATAACGAGTTGACATCGCCGGAAATTTATGTTTTCCCTTTATAACGAGTAGAAATTTGTGTTTTTTCTTTGGTAACGAGTTTGAATTCATGTTTTCTTCTTATTAACGAGTTCAAATTTGTGTTTTTCTCTGGTAACGAGTTGTCCTTCCAGAGAAAATGTCTTTATCCCTAATAATGAGTTGACATCACCGGAAATTTGTGTTTCCCCTTAATAACGAGTAGAAATTTGTGTTTTTTCTTTGGTAACGAGTTTGAATTCATGTTTTCTTCTAATTAACGAGTTCAAATTTTTATTTTTCTCTGGTAACGAGTTGTCCTTCCAGAAAAAATGTCTTATTCCCTAATAACGAGTTGACATCGCCGGAAATTTGTGTTTTCCCTTTATAACGAGTAGAAATTTGTGTTTTTTCTTTGGTAACGAGTTCGAATTCATGTTTTCTTCTTATTAACGAGTTCAAATTTGTGTTTTTCTTTGGTAACGAGTTGTCTTCCAGAAAAAAATGTCTTTTTCCCTAATAACGAGTTGACATCGGCGGAAATTTGTGTTTTCCCTTTATAACGAGTAGAAATTTGTGTTTTTTCTTTGGTAATGAGTTCGAATTCATGTTTTCTTCTTAATTAACGAGTTCAAATTTGTGTTTTTTCTGGTAACGAGTTGTCCTTCTAGAAAAAATTGTCTTTTTCCCTAATAACGAGTTGACATCGCCGGAAATTTGTGTTTTCCCTTTATAACGAGTAGAAATTTGTGTTTTTTCTTTGGTAACGAGTTCGAATTCATGTTTTCTTCTTATTAACGAGTTCAAATTTGTGTTTTTCACTGGTAACGAGTAGTCCTTCCAAAAAAATGTCTTTTTCCCTAATAACGAGTTGACATCGCCGGAAATTTATGTTTTCCCTTTATAACGAGTAGAAATTTGTGTTTTTTCTTTGGTAACGAGTTTGAATTCATGTTTTCTTCTTATTAACGAGTTCAAATTTGTGTTTTTCTCTGATAACGAGTTGTCCTTCCAGAAAAAATGTCTTTATCCCTAATAATGAGTTGACATCACCGGAAATTTGTGTTTCCCCTTAATAGCGAGTACAAATTTGTGTTTTTTCTTTGGTAACGAGTTTGAATTCATGTTTTCTTCTTATTAACGAGTTCAAATTTGTGTTTTTCTCTGGTAACGTGTTGTCCTTCCAGAAAAAATGTCTTTTTCCCTAATAACGAGTTGACATCGGCGGAAATTTCTGTTTTCCATTTATAACGAGTAGAAATTTGTGTTTTTTCTTTGGTAACGAGTTCGAATTCATGTTTTCTTCTTATTAACGAGTTCAAATTTGTGTTTTTCTCTGGTAACGTGTTGTCCTTCCAGAAAAAATGTCTTTTTCACTAATAACGAGTTGACATCGGCGGAAATTTGTGTTTTCCATTTATAACGAGTAGAAATTTGTGTTTTTTCTTTGGTAACGAGTTCGAATTCATGTTTTCTTCTTATTAACGAGTTCAAATTTGTGTTTTCCTCTGGTAACGAGTTGTCCTTCCGTAAAAAATGTCTTTTTCCCTAAAAACGAGTTGACATCGCCGGAAATTTGTGTTTTCCCTTTATAACGAGTAGAAATTTGTGTTTTTTCTTTGGTAACGAGTTCGAATTCATGTTTTCTTCTTATTAACGAGTTCAAATTTGTGTTTTTCTCTGGTAACGAGTTGTCCTTGCAGATAAAATATTTTTTTCCCTATTAACGAGTTGACATCGCCGGAAATTTGTGTTTTCTCTTTATAACGAGTAAAAATTTGTGTTTTTTCTTTGGTAACGAGTTCGAATTCATGTTCTCTTCTTATTAACGAGTTCAAATTTGTGTTTTTCTCTAGTAACGAGTTGTCCTTCCAGAAAAAAATGTCTTTTTCCCTAATATCGAGTTGACATCGCCGGAAATTTGTGTTTTCCCTTTATAACGAGTAGAAATTTGTGTTTTTTCTTTGGTAACGAGTTCGAATTACTGTTTTCTTCTATTTAACGAGTTCAAATTTGTGTTTTTCTCTGGTAACGAGTTGTCCTTGCAGATAAAATGTTTTTTTCCCTAATAACGAGTTGACATCGCCGGAAATTTGTGTTTTCTCTTTATAACGAGTAAAAATTTGTGTTTTTTCTTTGGTAACGAGTTCGAATTCATGTTTTCTTCTTATTAACGAGTTCAAATTTGTGTTTTTCTCTGGTAACGAGTTGTCCTTGCAGTTAAAATATTTTTTCCCTAATAACGAGTTGACATCGCCGGAAATTTGTGTTTTTTCTTTATAACGAGTAGAAATTTGTGTTTTTTCTTTGGTAACGAGTTCGAATTCATGTTTTCTTCTTATTAACGAGTTCAAATTTGTGTTTTTCTCTGGTAACGAGTTGTCCTTGCATATAAAATGTTTTTTTCCCTATTAACGAGTTGACATCGCCGGAAATTTGTGTTTTCTCTTTATAACGAGTAAAAATTTGTGTTTTTTCTTTGGTAACGAGTTCGAATTCAAGTTCTCTTCTTATTAACGAGTTCAAATTTGTGTTTTTCTCTAGTAACGAGTTGTCCTTCCAAAAAAAAATGTCTTTTTCCCTAATAACGAGTTCACATCGCCGGAAATTTGTGTTTTCCCTTTATAACGAATAGAAATTTGTGTTTTTTCTTTGGTAACGAGTTCGAATTCATGTTTTCTTCTATTTAACGAGTTCAAATTTGTGTTTTTCTCTGGTAACAAGTTGTCCTTGTAGATTAAATGTTTTTTTCCCTAATAACGAGTTGACATCGCCGGAAATTTGTGTTTTCTCTTTATAACGAGTAAAAATTTGTGTTTTTTCTTTGGTAACGAGTTCGAATTCTTGTTTTCTTCTTATTAACGAGTTCAAATTTGTGTTTTTCTCTGGTAACGAGTTGTCCTTCTAGAAAAAAATGTCTTTTTCCCTAATAACGAGTTGACATCGCCGGAAATTTGTGTTTTCCCTTTATAACGAGTAGAAATTTGTGTTTTTTCTTTGGTAACGAGTTTGAATTCATGTTTTCTTCTATTTAATAAGTTCAAATTTGTGTTTTTCTCTGGTAACGAGTTGTCCTTGCACATAAAATGTTTTTTTCCCGAATAACGAGTTGACATCGCCGGAAATTTGTGTTTTCTCTTTATAACGAGTAAAAATTTGTGTTTTTTCTTTGGTAACAAGTTCGAATTCATGTTTTCTTCTTATTAACGAGTTCAAATTTGTGTTTTTCTTTGGTAACAAGTTTTCCTTCCAGAAAAAATTGTCTTTTTCCCTAATAACGAGTTGACATCGCCGGAAATTTGTGTTTTCCCTTTATAACGAGTAGAAATTTGTGTTTTTTCTTTGGTAACGAGTTGTACTTCCAGAAAAAATGTCTTTTTCCCTAATAACGAGTTGACATCACCGGAAATTTGTGTTTTCCCTTTATAACGAGTAGAAATTTGTGTTTTTTCTTTGGTAACGAGTTCGAATTCATGTTTTCCTCTTATTAACGAGTTCAAATTTGTGTTTTTCACTGGTAACGAGTAGTCCTTCCCGAAAAAATGTCTTTTTCCCTAATAACGAGTTGACATCGCCGGAAATTTGTGTTTTCCCTTTATAACGAGTAGAAATTTGTGTTTTTTCTTTGGTAACGAGTTGTACTTCCAGAAAAAAATGTCTTTTTCCCTAATAACGAGTTGACATCACCGGAAATTTGTGTTTTCCCTTTATAACGAGTAGAAATTTGTGTTTTTTCTTTGGTAACGAGTTTGAATTCATGTTTTCTTCTTATTAACGAGTTCAAATTTGTGTTTTTCTCTGGTAACGTGTTGTCCTTCCAGAAAAAATGTCTTTTTCCCTAATAACGAGTTGACATCGGCGGAAATTTGTGTTTTCCCTTTATAACGGGTAGAAATTTGTGTTTTTTCTTTGGTAACGAGTTCGAATTCATGTTTTCTTCTTATTAACGAGTTCAAATTTGTGTTTTTCTCTGGTAACGTGTTGTCCTTGCAGATAAATTTTTTTTCCCTATTAACGAGTTGACATCGCCGAAAATTTGTGTTTTCTCTTTATAACGAGTAAAAATTTGTATTTTTTCTTTGGTAACGAGTTCGAATTCATGTTTTCTTCTTATTAACGAGTTCAAATTTGTGTTTTTCTCTGGTATTGAGTTGTCCATCCAGAAAAAATGTCTTTTTCCCTAATAACGAGTTGACATCACCGGAAATTTGTGTTTTCCCTTTATAACGAGTAGAAATTTGTGTTTTTTCTTTGGTAACGAGTTTGAATTCATGTTTCCTTCTTATTAACGATTTCAAATTTGTGTTTTTCTCTCGGTAACGTGTTGTCCTTCCGTAAAAAATGTCTTTTTCCCTAATAACGAGTTGACATCGGCGGAAATTTGTGTTTTCCCTTTATAACGAGTAGAAATTTGTGTTTTTTCTTTGGTAACGAGGTCGAATTCATGTTTTCTTCTTATTAACGAGTTCAAATTTGTGTTTTTCTCTGGTAACATGTTGTCCTTGCAGATAAAATGTTTTTTCCCTATTAACGAGTTGACATCGCCGAAAATTTGTGTTTTCTCTTTATAACTGTTAGACTTATTTCTTAGTTTTGATGATGAGTGCCACACTAGCTGTTATAGTGCAAAGGCAAAAAGATGTCTAGATAAAATGTATAGGTTTATTAGAGTTTGATTCATAAATAGGTTTGATCAAACAAGCATCGTAAAAGGCCGCGATTGTTTATCGCCAGATCGGTCTAGGTCGATAGGGTAGATAGGTCGCAGGGCCGGTCCGGAACCTACGAAGACCGAAGACGAAGGCCGAGGGTTCAAACTCGCTTAATGAAGGCTAAGGGATCAAACTTAGTAATTAAAGTCAAGGATATGGAATCGATTATAGGCAAGTCCGTGATGACCTAAACGATTACATATGCCTTGTGTAGAAGGTCTAAGTTCCACAAGTTGGATGATGTTTGGAACTTGGTTATATTTAAAATGATGTAATCTAACTTCACAAATAAAAGTTGGATAAAAGAAATCACCGCATTATATTTTACGGACAAAAATATGATGTTCGAGCAGATCGATTGGTTTTACGACGGACTAATGAACCTGGCCGATATATACCTCGATTAATTCAAGATTATTGGAAAGTTACATGGATAAGAACACCAACTACCTCTCGACTTATCAAGCAAATCAAAGGCTGAGATTAAAAAGACGTTGGGATGATTCATATTTTTATCCACTGGATACAAGTCAAAGGGGTGGACAGACTGCACTGTCAAAAAGTAATCCTGACAGTGTCAGTCCTATGAATAGTGACAGAATGCAGTGCAGATGGGACAAATACAAGGAACGGTCACATTTGAATTTTAAAATTCAACTCACATGCACTCTTACCTATAAATAGAGGACTTTCAACTCAAGAAAAAGATGATGAATTTTGGAATAAACTTCAAGTGATAATACTGAGCTGAATAACACCCTGCTGAACTTACTGAGCTTAAGGCTGCTGATCTAGTTATTTTCTTCAAGTGCTTTCGTGTTCAAGCCGCATCAAGCATACACACTTGAAGACCGCAAGCTTGCCGATTACATCATCCTAATCAAGCTAGCCGCAACCGAATCATTTATTTGATTCACTTCTTATCTTATAAAGAATCTGTGAAGACAAGTGAAGCATCCGTTGGGTGTGAAAGACTTGTTGGTTTGTGGTGAAGCCGGTGAAGAGGCAATCCTACCCTTCAAGGACCGAGTGGAAGACTCGGGAGCAAAGCAATCCTACCGTTCCCGCTTTTCGGTTGTGAAGCCATAGTTATTGGTGAAGGACAAGCAACCTAGGACTCTTTGTAACGAGATAACTCAAAGATCACTAGTGAATTTCCTCCAACATCACGGGAGAAGAGTGGACCGACAGGATTACATCACCTGGAACCACTATAAAATCTCTCTACTTACTTACCGCATTTACTTTCGCACTTAGTCATTATCCATATCAACTCGCTTGAATCTAGCAACCGAAATCACACACAAACACTACCGAGTATCTAATACTTGGTAACATATTTAACAACAAGTAACAAGGCTTAATTTTGATATTATTCCGCCGCACAAATTCAGCAAATCGAACTATCGGAGACTACGTTTATCGGCGGAGCTGCGAGGTCTCAAACAGACACTCGAAGTATCGGCGAGTCGCCGAAGTTGCGAAATTTGTTAACTCCAAAGTTTTAAGTGTTAAGTTTATTCACCCCCCCCCCCCTCTAAACTTAACTAAAGCCTTTTCAAGGGACCAACAATTGGTATCGGAGCGATTAGCTTCGTTCGAAGGAATCCTACTTGTTGTGCTTGTGAAAATTCTTTAAAACTTTCTTTCAAGTTACTGATTTTCAAGACTTACATCATGGATAACACACAGTATGCTAGAACCATGTTGATGTGCTCTCTTGATAGATTTGATGAGTATAAACGTCGAATGCAGGCATATCTTGCTGCTACTCATGATGAGATGATGGATGTACTAACTGAAGGACCACTGGAGATTACAAAGGCAGTAACGAAAGGTGACGAATCGAGTACATTCCTAAACCAAAGAGAGAATGGAATGCGAGAAGACAGAAAAGAGCAAACCTCAACAACATTGCTATTGATATCATCTACGAACCTTGGATAGCAATATGTACATGAAAGTCAAAGATTGCAAGACTTGCAAAAGAACTTTGGGATAAGATCCACTTAATCCGTGAAGGCACCGATGCAATAAAGAAGAACAAAATCGGTGTGGCGGAAAAAGGTTTCAAAAGTTCAAGATGCTACCTAATGAAACCATTGAGCAAATGGAATCAAGATTCAATGCTATATCGGATGAACTTACCCTACCGAGTGTAAGTTATTCAAAAGAGGAAGTAAACACCAAAATCTTGGAAGCTTTACCCGCAAGAGATGTTTGGAAAATGAAGGTGACCGCATTTGAAGAAATGAGAAAGTTGCATGAAGAAGATACCTTCAAATTGTTCTCTACGATCTTAAGGCCTATGAATTTAGCAAGAAGTGGTGCACGAAACGAAAAGGAAGAGCCAAAAACCACTTTGCATTGGCTGCTTCACATCATGAAGAAACATCGGGAGGACAGGATGATATGCTAGATGAAATGCAAGAGCAAATTGCCCTACTGAGCAAGAAAATCGAATGATGAAGACTGGAAAGGCCCCTACAAGAAATTTCACAAAGAGGCCTACCGAAAGAAGGAAAGAAGAACCAAAGAAAGATAATGACTATCTATGCTTTCATTGCAAGAAACCAGGGACACTTCGGACCCGATTGTCCCGAGTTGAAACAAGGCAAGGAACTCGATTATCTTTGCTTCAACCGTAAGAAGCTCCGGACATTTTAGACCTGATTGTCCAGACCTACTGAAGACCAAGAGTCAACAAAGAAGACATGGCAAGAAGGCTATGGTTGCTGAAGATGAATCAGGATATGAAGTGGAATCTGAAAAAGGAAATGAATCAGATGACACAGCACTGGTTGCTGATATGGAGGATTATGCTTTGATGGCTAATATGGATGAAACTGAGGAGGTATACAACACTGTATCTATAAACACTCCTGCTGGAAGTGATTGTGAATCAACCTGTGGTTCAAATCCTAGAAATTCTGACAACAATGAGACTTTGGATGCCATCCTTAATCAACTGAGGATAATACAATCTGGTTATGAGGTTGTGAAGGCTGAAAAAGAAGCTCTTGAGTTAGAAGTTGGAAGATTGAAAGTTTGAATTAAGGGTTCTCAATGGTAAGGAAAAAGAAGTTGAACGAGAATCGACATAAGCTGCTTGAACATCCAAAGCGACCTCGAATCTGCCGAACCATCTTGTTCCAATACGCATACAAATCGGGAAAGGCTTATGGAGATAGAACTGGGCTTGGATTTGGAACTCAGCAATCTAACAAGAGTGGATCCAGTAAGGTTACTGAACCTAGTACCAGATTTGGTCCTAAGTTTGTGCCTGCACTAGATCCATCTCCCAGTAAGGCTGCTGAAGCAGTAAAACCCAATGAGAATGCCTCAAGGAAGCAAAATCAGGAGTTTCAGAAGTCAACAGCTCCTAGTAAAATGAATAAATCCAAAAATAGGACTGCTGTGCCTTCTAAGCTGCCGATAGCGGACACTGCTACCAAGTCTATTTGGACCACGAAGGGAAAGAAACGAGAGATATTCCAAGAATAAGAATCCTAAATCCAAAAATGTTGATCATTCAAGGGATACTTATCTCGGGGGAAAGGTAGATTGTTCCCTCGCGATAATGATTGGAATATTCCCGCATCTAATGCTAGAAACGAAGTATAACCATACTACTAGGGTAAAACCTAGGCAATGGAATCGGCAGAGGACTTACACAAGACCTCGGCGGACTCCATATTACGTGGTCGTTCTGAATAGACAAGACACCTATGGTTATGCAAATGTTTCTAATAACAAGAATCATTTCAAACGGCATTATGTACCAAAAGGCCGTAAAACATATGTGGTTCCTACACAACCTACTTTGTTAGAACTTATGGATGTGTGGAATACATGTATGAACCAAAGTATGAACCAAAGTATGACACATTTAGGAGAAGACCTTATGGAAACATACCAAGGGTCATGCTTGCCACGACCACTATGGACCCAAACGGGTTTGGGTACCTAAAATGCATTAACTTTGTTTTCTAGGGTGTCGGTACTTTGACAAAGGATGTTCCGGACACATGACAAAGAATAAGCACTTTGTATATCAAACTTTGTGGCAAAAGATGGTCCAAGGGTGAATTTTGGCAACAAAAATACACCTGGATATAGAAGAGGATATGGCACACTTATCGAAATGGACTTACAATCAAGAATGTGGCATATGTGGAGGGACCGGACTACAACTTGCCGAGCACTTTGGACAATTCGTGATATGGGATACAAGGTCACTTTTGACAAAAACAATTGTATTGTCATTAGTGAGAGAGGTGATCAAGTTGTACTTGTTTGGTAGAAGGCAACGAGAACATGTATGTTGTGGATTGGTCTACTGCGGTTCCGAAACACACGATTGTGCATACCAAATCTGAACTCAATTGGCTATGGCACAAGAAGTTAAATCACTTGAATTTTGATGATATTAATCGAGTTGGTGAAAAAGAAATTAGTGATTGGTTTACCCGAGATCACATTCAAGAAGGATGCTATATGTGATGCTTGTCGGCAAGGTAAACGAGATAAAGTCAAGTTTCAAGTCAAAGACTAAACAATCAACTAACAGAGTGTTGGAGCTTATGCATATGGATCTTTTTGGACCAATAACTCCAACAAGTGTAACAGAAAGAAATACACCTTAGTAGTTGTGGATGATTTTTCTAGATACACCTGGGTGATATTTATGAACAAGAAAAGTGAGACACTCCAAAGCATGCCTAATCTTTTGAAGAGATTGCAAAATGAGAAAAGTTTAACAGTCATAAAGATAAGATCGATCAGGGTACTGAATTTCTCAACAAAGTTATAAGAGAATATTGTGAACAGAATGGTGTACTACATCAACTTGCTGCTGCTGGTACACCTCAACAAAATGGGGTTGCTGAAAGAAGAAACAGGACATTAAAGGAAGCAGGAAGAACAATGATTTGTGAAGCATTGCTACCTGAAAGATATTGGGCTGAAGCAGTAAATACAGCATGCTATACACAAAATAGAACATCAGTAAACAAGAAGCTGCTGAAGACACCTTATGAGATCCGGAATGGAAGGATACCTAATATATCCTATTTTCACCCATTTGGAAGCAAATGTTTTATTCTAAATCACAAAGTTCATTTGAAAACATTCCAACCTAAATCGAGATGAAGGCATATTCCCGGGATATTCTTCGGTCGACGAGCATTCGAGTACCGAACAAGAGGTCACTAAAACATGAAGAAACAATCCATGTTGTGTTTGATGAACCTAAGTTTACTTGGAATGGAAGATGAAGTTCATGAACCTGCTAAGAATCAACAAGTCACCGATCCAGTTATTGTGTGGAAGTTTTGGAAAGATTCAATGACTTAAAGATTTCGATACGCCCTGCTTGAACACCCCGCCGACAATATTACCGATGCAACAACCGAAGCTATTCAAGGATCTCGACCCCCCAGTAGAAGAAACTACAAGCAGACCTACGAAGATGATATTCCCGAAAATCAAAATAACCAAAATCCACAATGGTTAAGGAATCACCCCGCCGAACAAGTAATTGGCAATGTACAAAGCAAGGTGTGAGGACTAGAAGACAACCGGAAGCTATGTTTACCCGTTTTCTATCTCAAATGGAACCTAAAGTTGTTGAAGAAGCAATTTCGGATCCGTATTGGATAATTGCTATGCAAGAAGAATTAAATGAATTTGAAAGAAATCAAGTTTGGACACTAGTTGAAAGGCCAAGTCATGCAAATATCATTGGTACTAAGTGGGTATACGAAAATAAACTTGATGAATCGGTACCATTGTAAGAAATAAGGCCGGACTAGTTGCAAAAGGCTATTCTCAAGCGAAGGAATAGATTTTGATGAAACTTATGCACCCGTTGCAAGATTGGAAGCTATCGAGTTATTCCTAGCACATGCTTGCATATAAGAACTTCAAAGTATATCAAATGGATGTCAAGAGTGCATTTTTGAATGGGATCCTAGAGGAGGAAGTGTATGTTCAAGCAACCTCCTGGATTTGAAGTTAAAGATCAAGAAGATAAAGTGTACGAGACTCAACAAAGCACTTTATGGATTGAAACAAGCACCAAGAGCATGGTATGAGACTCTATCTCAATTCTTGGTAGACAATGGTTTCACTAAAGGCACCATTGACAAGACACTTTTCGAATCGGTGAAGGGGACAAAGACCTGCTTGGTACAAATTTATGTAGATGACATAATTTTTGGCTCTGAGAATGAGTTACTTTGTGAAAAGTTTGCAAATCTAATGAAGAGCAAATTCCAAATGAGTATGATGGGAGAAATGAATTACTTCTTGGGATTGCAAGTTAAACAGATAAAGGATGGAATCTTCATTCATCAAACCAAATATACCAAAGAGTTGCTGAAGAAATTTGGTATGGAAAACAAAGACTAAGAATTCAACTCCTATGAGTACAAACATGAGATTAGATGAAGATAAAGAAGGCAAAGATGTTGATCGACTTTATACGAGAAGGATGATAGGGAGTCTCGTCGTATCTCACTTTGCCAACGGACTTCGATATATCCTTTGCTTGTAGGTGTTTGTGCAAGATTTCGGTCTAAACCTAAAGAAAGTCATTTAGGTGCGGTTAAGAGAATTCTCAAGTATCTTAAAGAGACCTTAAGTGTAGGGATATGGTATTCCAAGGAAGGAAGCTTCAAAGTAATATCCTACTCGGATTCGATTATGCCGGATGCAAGATTGATAGAAAAAGCACCTCGGAACACCGTCGCTTAATGGGAAATAGATCGGTCTCCTGGTTTAGCAAGAAACGAAATTCTATTTCAACTTCCACCGCTTGAAGCCGAATACATTCTTCTTGGAAGCTGCTCGTGCACAAGTACTATGGCTAAGACAACAATTAAGGGATTATGGAATTGAAGAAAGGAAATTCCAATCATGTGTGACAACACAAGTGCAATTGCAATCACGAGAAAATCTGTTTTGCATTCAAGAACCAAGCACATTGATGTGAGACATCATTTTATAAGAGATCATGTTGAAAAGAAAGATGTAGTGGTTCTATACATTCCTACTGAAGATCAACTTGCTGATATTTTCACTAAACCTCTTGACAGTGAAAGATTTGCTAAACTAAGGACCGAACTTGGAATCATAAAGATTGACGATATTCGGCGGTGTACCGGAATTCACCAAGGGGATTAGTCTTTGCTATGTTGGGTGAGCTCACTTAGCAGATTAGTCATTGGTATCAACAATTCCATGTACTTATGTTTGGACAATTGAGCAAATGAGGTTGCCAAGGGGATTGGTCTTTGTCATTTTGGGTGAGCTCACTTGACGGATCAATCATTGGTATTAAACCTCATCTTGTATTATCAATTGAACAAAACAAGAAGAAAACAAGGATCAGCAGAGTACTTTTGTCAGCAGGCTGCTGAAGTCTACTTATCAGCACACTGCTGAGCCCACCCTGCTGAGGATTACCTATTTGGAGGGAACGTTACTCGATCAAAATAATTAAAGTCAAAAAGCATATTGGCGGGATATTTATTTTATCCATTATTACCACGCTCAAACCATCCAACGGTTACAAACGTTATGGTGGAGTAATGGTCCACGTGTCAAGACAGCACCTAATCAAATTTAATCGTGGTTACCTCAATGTACGTGCTATGACAGTTTCAACTACTCACAGTCTATAAAATCAGACTGTTATACAGCAGTTTCTCCACTTGCAATTTCTGCTTTATCTCTGCAAAATCTACAACGTGTGAACACAGATTTGAGAGCAATCTTTCTTCATCTTTTTCTTATTTCAATGGCGGAAAAGGTTGAAGTTCAAATCGAATCTAGACAAAGTGTTAGAGGCTATGTAGTTGATGCAAACCAAACGAGTTGGCCATTAATATAGGTCGAAGAATAAGGAGGTTTGCGGGCTTGGAGAACAAGCTCAATATCGAGATTAGACACAATTTCATACACCAATGTTGTTGATTTCTGGAGGACAAGGTGGTGGAAGAAGGAACCGAAGCATTCAATACAACTGTGAATGCTGAGGAGCTTGTTATCTCCCCCAGTCTGCTGAGGGAAGTGTTTGGATTTGAAGAAGTGGAAAATGGTCCAGTGAATCCTGAAGCAATGGGATTGGACAAGTTGGCGTTTGTAGATCAAATCAAGACAAATCAAACCACCAAATCTGTTCCTGGCATCAATTGCAGACACATTGGGAATGAATACAGTCTGCTGAGCAAACTTATTGCCAAGAACATACTTGGATTGGTTGGCAGTATGGATACTCTATCTGGGCCTAAGATAGAGTTAATGATCATCATCTGCAGGAGCATGAGATTTGACTGGGCTGGTTACTTTATTCATTATATGAAGAAAGTTGCCAAGGAGGAGAAAATAGGGAAAAGGAAATCCAAGGCCTTACCCTTAGGTTTGATGATTCGGACCTGTCGAATCATCCGGAGGTTCCCGATCTTGAACCGAGTTGCCATAAATCGGTCCGTATACAAAAAGGAGATTGATTATGCAATTCCTGGACTTGATGATGATGAAGAGGTTGCTTTGAGAGCATCTTTGGTGATAATGATGATGGAGATGACGGTGATGCTTGGTGGTGAGCGAGTTCGGCAAACTAAGAAGATATCCATCAAACCCGCCGCATCAAAGAAAAGCTGGAAAGAGAAAAAGTGTGATGTTAGAAAGATTACCGAAATCTTGAAATCAAAGAGAACAAGAAAGGAAACAAGACAGTACTCGTCTGTCGAGTCCGCCGAGGGTCAAGTGGAGGTTACCGACCTGCCGTAGCCGCAAGAAGAACTGTTGTTGAAATTCGACAAAACAACGAAAGAAGATAGTAGAAAGAGAAAATCTACCGATGATGATGATGATGATGAACCCCTATCCAAGAGAATGAAGGAGGTTGCCAAAAAGAAGAAGTATGGCAAAGGTAAAGAATTGAGAATCTTGGAAAAACAAAAAGTCCAAGAAGAGGTGTCGGTAGAAGAAGAAGAGGTTTGTTGAGGCCGAGCCCTTAACTATTATTCCACCGCTGTTATCGGTGATTCCTCAAATGAAGAAGTTATCAAGTCTACTCGATGCTTGAACAGGTTATTTTTGAGCAATGCGTAGAGGATGTACGACGATCTACGACCCCGAGCCTACTTGTAGTATCCACTAAAGAACCACGGCAAACCACCGAACCCGAACCTGCTTGTGGTGGTTGAAGAGGTGATTGGAGACTTGGTTGAAGACCACGCAAATGTGGCAATAGTTCGGGGGAAGAGCGATCTGCTGCTAACCCCGCGATGAGCATGTAAGTCGGGGGAACCAAGTGTGATACGGATGGAAGTAGTAGGTACAAATGTACAATCACGGCAACTCTTGACTTTCTAACATCTCGTAGAAGATACCATGAATCTGCTTGTTGGAACCTTTGGAGGTCAACAAGCTACGGAGCTCGCTCCCGGGAGTTCTTTTATGCCATTTGAAAGGCATGTGAAAAAGAGCAAGAAAAGCGAAGAGTTTGTGGATCCCAAACTTCACAAATTGCTTGATTACTTCCGGTGGAAGTTTGGGTTCTACAAAAGACAAAAACCAATTTGCTCAACCAATGACGATTTTGAAGAATGGGTTTTTGACAAGTTAGGAGTGGAAAACTTGTTTGGATCGATTGATACAACCTTGCCGCAATCAAGGCGATGGATCTGTTTGATGATCAACGAAGGAGGAGGGTATCAAGTTCGAGAGATCCAAGAGATGGTGATGATGATTCTCCCTCATCATCGACTCAAGGAGATTTCCCCTCGGGACCGAGGAGAACCTAGTGGGACCGCTTTGATAAATGATCCACCCGCACAACGGTCCACCGGTATGGTAAGTCCGCCGAGGGCCGCGGATCGAAGAAATGGATGAGGATCTACAAGATCTCACCATGGATGATCTAGAAGCATTGATCAATGAGGGAATTACATTGAGTGATGGTAGGCTAGTTGATGAATCTGTTTGCATTTCATGTTGTAAAGTCTGTGGACAACTTTGAAGATGAACAGATTGTTGATTTGGATCAAGAAAAAGTCAGTGACTTTAGTGAACCAAGTGCTAGTTCTGAGGAATCCATTGAATATCAAGATGGATTTGACATTGAAGGCACTCTTACTAAAACTGCCATCATCCTGCACAAGATTGGTCATGCAGAAGGTTTTCAAGTGGATAATACTAATATCTTTAATCCACAGGAAATTGAACAGGAGGTACGGGTTCTTTGGGGTACAAACGGCACCTGGACAAAGGTTGGAACAGGAGGTACAGGCTGCTGAGTCTCAAACAGCACCTGGACACAGGTTGGAACAAACTTTGGGTTTGGAGGAAACCCCTGTTGTTATTGAGGCTGCTGTAGTGGAGCCTTCTGGAGCCAAGACCACTGTAGGGAAGGATAATCAGCAGGCAGCTAGTGTTAATCAAGAAGAACAGCTGCTGGATTATGACTACAGTGATGAAGAATTTCAAATTTTTGGACAAGAAGAAGTTGCTGAGGAACCTGCACAAGATCCTATCCTTGAAGATGTTCTTGATGCAATGGTTGAGGAAGGACCTCCCCCTGCTGGGAGAGATATGAGTAGAGCAATGATCATCAGCAGTCAACAGGCACAATACAGAGTTGAGGAGCCTGCTGATGGATCTACTGATAGTAGAATGGCCAGTGGAGTGCCAGTTGAAGTACTAAATGAGTTGAGGACTGTAAGAAATGATATGCAACAGTTAAGAACTCAATTGGACGGACAAGAAAGAAAAATTTGAAGAACTCGATGGCTCGATAAATGAAAACGGACAATCTCTTGATACGAAAATTGCTTCAAACTTTGCTTCCACTCAAAATGCTTTAAATGATATGATATATGATGTGAGATATATCAAGCAAGGGAACACACTGCGAAGGACAAGTTTTTGAAAGATCAATTTACATCCATTCATCAAAAACTTGACAAGCTTGCCGAAGCCGCCGAGCTTTCGCTGCTTGCACAACAACTGCCGTACCGATCCCAAATTTACCGAGAGGATCAACGGACCGGAAGAGACTCGCAATCTAGGATTACTTCACTTGATACTAGAACGGTACTATGGCGGGTCAATTACACGAGTGATAGTATCACGGGAAGCTATTCATGGCCTCATCTCACGTTTTGTTGATGATGTCACTAAGGGGGAAGAGGGCCAATCGAGTACAACAAAGGAGGCTGCTAGACTCTTTGCACGAAAGAGATGGACCGATGATACAAATGCCTTTAGGCAACCCGCACCAGCGAGTGCAACTCACCGATGATCTCCTATCACAAGTACAAGAAAGAGTTCCATAACGAAGGAGACCCTATCGTGACATGGGATTTCATGAAGGTCTTAACTCCTTCTTGAGTTTGAAGTTTTGGGAGGCAAGGATTAGAGCTTTAAGAGCAAATTCAAGAGGAAGAAGAAGTAGCAAAGGTGAAAAGGTGCTTGCCAATTACAAAAGCAAAAGATTCACTGAATGAATTTAAGGAGCTGTATATGAGGTTTGGTTTCAGGGTAAATCAGATCAATCTTGTCCTGCCTGAAGCATGGAATTGGTGGAAACAAGTCAATCACTATATTGATTTTACACTAATTGAGAATGAATGGATGATTGAAATGATAGAAGAAATCAGAGCTTATCAAGAGCAAGCTGAGAAGGCTAGACAAGAAAGAGAGAAGAGACAATAGATCAGCTACTTTTCACTGTTTATCTTTGCTGTATCTAGTTGTAATAACTGTGAACAAATATTTATAATGAGAATTGACTGAATTTGTTTTGTTTGTGTTTTTATCTTTTTGCTTTGCTGATTAGGTGAGGGTAGTGGCATCATCACCAAAAAGGGGGAAATTGTTAGACTTATTTCTTAGTTTTGTGATTGAGTGCCACACTGCTGTTATAGTGCAAAGGCAAAAAGATGTCTAGATAAAATGTATAGGTTTATTAGAGTTTGATTCATAAATAGGTTTGATCAAACAAGCACTGTAAAAGGCTGCTGATTGTTTATCAGCAGACTGGTCTAGGTCAGTAGGGTAGATAGGTCGGTAGGGCGGTCCGGAACCTACGAAGACCGAAGACGAAGGCCGAGGGTTCAAACTCGCTTAATGAAGGCTAAGGGATCAAACTTAGTAATTAAAGTCAAGGATATGGAATCAGATTATAGGCAAGTCTGTGATGACCTAAACTGATTACATATGCCTTGTGTAGAAGGTCTAAGTTCCACAAGTTGGATGATGTTTGGAACTTGGTTATATTTAAAATGATGTAATCTAACTTCACAAATAAAAGTTGGATAAAAGAAATCACCGCATTATATTTTACGGACAAAAATATGATGTTCGACGAGACGATTGGTTTTACGACGGACTAATGAACCTGCCGATATATACCTCGATTAATTCAAGATTATTGGAAAGTTACATGGATAAGAACAGACCAACTACCTCGACTTATCAAGCAAATCAAAGGCCGAGATTAAAAAGACGTTGGGATGATTCATATTTTTATCCACTTGGATACAAGTCAAAGGGGTGGACCGCACCGTCAAAAAGTAATCTGACGATTGTCGATCCTATGAATAGTGACGGAAATGCGGTGCGGATGGGACAAATACAAGGAACGGTCACATTTGAATTTTAAAATTCAACTCACATGCACTCTTACCTATAAATAGAGGACTTTCAACTCAAGAAAAAGATGATGAATTTTGGAATAAACTTCAAGTGATAATACGAGCCGAATAACACCTGCTGAACTTACTGAGCTTAAGGTTGCTGATCTAGTTATTTTCTTCAAGTGCTTTCTGTGTTCAAGCTGCATCAAGCATACACACTTGAAGACTGCAAGCTGCTGATTACATCATCCTAATCAAGCTGCTGCAACTGAATCATTTATTTGATTCACTTCTTATCTTATAAAGAATCTGCTGAAGACAGTGAAGCATCTGTTGGGTGTGAAAGACTGTTGGTTTGTGGTGAAGCTGGTGAAGAGGCAATCCTACCCTTCAAGGACCAAAGGAAGACTCATGAGCGACAATCCTACCGTTCCCGCTTTTCGGTTGTGAAGCCATAGTTATTGGTGAAGGACAAGCAACCTAGGACTCTTTGTAACGAGATAACTCAAAGATCACTAGTGAATTTCCTCCAACATCACGGGAGAAGAGTGGACGACGGGATTACATCACCTGGAACCACTATAAAATCTCTCTACTTACTTACTTGCATTTACTTTCGCACTTAGTCATTATCCATATCAACTGCCGCCGAATCTAGCAACCGAAATCACACACAAACACTACGAGTATCTAATACTTGGTAACATATTTAACAACAAGTAACAAGGCTTAATTTTGATATTATTCCGCCGCACAAATTCAGCAAGAAATCGAACTATCGGTAGACTACGTTTATCGACGGAGCTGCGAGGTCTCAACAGACATCGAAGTATCGACGGCCGCCGAAGTTGCGAATTTGTTAACTCCAAAGTTTTAAGTGTTAAGTTTATTCACCCCCCCCCCCCCTCTAAACTTAACTAAAGCCTTTTCAAGGGACCAACAATAACGAGTAAAAATTTGTGTTTTTTCTTTGGTAACGAGTTCAAATTCATGTTTTCTTCTTATTAACGAGTTCAAATTTGTGTTTTTCTCTGGTATTGAGTTTTCCATCCAGAAAAAATGTCTTTTTCCCTAATAACGAGTTGACATCACCGGAAATTTGTGTTTTCCCTTTATAACGAGTAGAAATTTGTGTTTTTTCTTTGGTAACGAGTTTGAATTCATGTTTTCTTCTTATTAACGAGTTCAAATTTGTGTTTTTCTCTGGTAACGAGTTTCCTTGCAGATAAAATGTTTTTTCCCTAATAACGAGTTGACATCGCCGGAAATTTGTGTTTTCTCTTTATAACGAGTAAAAATTTGTGTTTTTTCTTTGGTAACGAGTTCGAATTCATGTTTTCTTCTTATTAACGAGTTCAAATTTGTGTTTTTCTTTGGTAACGAGTTGTCCTTCCAGAAAAAAATGTCTTTCTCCCTAATAACGAGTTGACATCGCCGGAAATTTGTGTTTTCCCTTTATAACGAGTAGAAATTTGTGTTTTTTCTTTGGTAACGAGTTTGGATTCATGTTGTCTTCTTATTAACGAGTTCAAATTTGTGTTTTTCTCTGGTAACGTGTTGTCCTTCCAGAAAAAATGTCTTTTTCCCTAATAACGAGTTGACATCGCCGGAAATTTGTGTTTTCTCTTTATAACGAGTAAAAATTTGTGTTTTTTCTTTGGTAACGAGTTCGAATTCTTGTTTTCTTCTTATTAACGAGTTCAAATTTGTGTTTTTCTCTGGTAACGAGTTGTCCTTCTAGAAAAAAATGTCTTTTTCCCTAATAACGAGTTGACATCGCCGGAAATTTGTGTTTTCCCTTTATAACGAGTAGAAATTTGTGTTTTTTCTTTGGTAACGAGTTTGAATTCATGTTTTCTTCTATTTAATGAGTTCAAATTTGTGTTTTTCTCTGGTAACGAGTTGTCCTTGCACATAAAATGTTTTTTTCCCGAATAACGAGTTGACATCGCCGGAAATTTGTGTTTTCTCTTTATAACGAGTAAAAATTTGTGTTTTTTCTTTGGTAACGAGTTCGAATTCATGTTTTCTTCTTATTAACGAGTTCAAATTTGTGTTTTTCTTTGGTAACAAGTTTTCCTTCCAGAAAAAATTGTCTTTTTCCCTAATAACGAGTTGACATCGCCGGAAATTTGTGTTTTCCCTTTATAACGAGTAGAAATTTGTGTTTTTTCTTTGGTAACGAGTTCGAATTCATGTTTTCTTCTTATTAACGAGTTCAAATTTGTGTTTTTCACTGGTAACGAGTAGTCCTTCCGAAAAAATGTCTTTTTCCCTAATAACGAGTTGACATCGCCGGAAATTTGTGTTTTCCCTTTATAACGAGTAGAAATTTGTGTTTTTTCTTTGGTAACGAGTTGTACTTCCAGAAAAAATGTCTTTTTCCCTAATAACGAGTTGACATCACCGGAAATTTGTGTTTTCCCTTTATAACGAGTAGAAATTTGTGTTTTTTCTTTGGTAACGAGTTTGAATTCATGTTTTCTTCTTATTAACGAGTTCAAATTTGTGTTTTTCTCTGGTAACGTGTTGTCCTTCCAGAAAAAATGTCTTTTTCCCTAATAACGAGTTGACATCGGCGGAAATTTGTGTTTTCCCTTTATAACGGGTAGAAATTTGTGTTTTTTCTTTGGTAACGAGTTCGAATTCATGTTTTCTTCTTATTAACGAGTTCAAATTTGTGTTTTTCTCTGGTAACGTGTTGTCCTTGCAGATAAAATTTTTTTCCCTATTAACGAGTTGACATCGCCGAAAATTTGTGTTTTCTCTTTATAACGAGTAAAAATTTGTGTTTTTTCTTTGGTAACGAGTTCGAATTCATGTTTTCTTCTTATTAACGAGTTCAAATTTGTGTTTTTCTCTGGTATTGAGTTGTCCATCCAGAAAAAATGTCTTTTTCCCTAATAACGAGTTGACATCACCGGAAATTTGTTTTTTCCCTTTATAACGAGTAGAAATTTGTGTTTTTTCTTTGGTAACGAGTTTGAATTCATGTTTCCTTCTTATTAACGATTTCAAATTTGTGTTTTTCTCTGGTAACGTGTTGTCCTTCCAGAAAAAATGTCTTTTTCCCTAATAACGAGTTGACATCGGCGGAAATTTGTGTTTTCCCTTTATAACGAGTAGAAATTTGTGTTTTTTCTTTGGTAACGAGTTCGAATTCATGTTTTCTTCTTATTAACGAGTTCAAATTTGTGTTTTTCTCTGGTAACATGTTGTCCTTGCAGATAAAATGTTTTTTCCCTATTAACGAGTTGACATCGCCGAAAATTTGTGTTTTCTCTTTATAACGAGTAAAAATTTGTGTTTTTTCTTTGGTAACGAGTTCAAATTCATGTTTTCTTCTTATTAACGAGTTCAAATTTGTGTTTTTCTCTGGTATTGAGATTTCCATCCAGAAAAAATGTCTTTTTCCCTAATAACGAGTTGACATCACCGGAAATTTGTGTTTTCCCTTTATAACGAGTAGAAATTTGTGTTTTTTCTTTGGTAACGAGTTTGAATTCATGTTTTCTTCTTATTAACGAGTTCAAATTTGTGTTTTTCTCTGGTAACGAGTTTCCTTGCAGATAAAATGTTTTTTCCCTAATAACGAGTTGACATCGCCGGAAATTTGTGTTTTCTCTTTATAACGAGTAAAAATTTGTGTTTTTTCTTTGGTAACGAGTTCGAATTCATGTTTTCTTCTTATTAACGAGTTCAAATTTGTGTTTTTCTTTGGTAACGAGTTGTCCTTCCAGAAAAAAATGTCTTTCTCCCTAATAACGAGTTGACATCGCCGGAAATTTGTGTTTTCCCTTTATAACGAGTAGAAATTTGTGTTTTTTCTTTGGTAACGAGTTCGAATTCATGTTTTCTTCTATTTAACGAGTTCAATTTTTTTTTTTCTCTGGTAACGAGTTTCCTTGCAGATAAAATGTTTTTTCCCTAATAACGAGTTGACATCGCCGGAAATTTCTGTTTTCTCTTTATAACGAGTAAAAATTTGTGTTTTTTCTTTGGTAACGAGTTCGAATTCATGTTTTCTTCTTATTAACGAGTTCAAATTTGTGTTTTTCTTTGGTAACGAGTTGTCCTTCCAGAAAAAAATGTCTTTTTCCCTAATAACGAGTTGACATCGGCGGAAATTTGTGTTTTTCCTTTATAACGAGTAGAAATTTGTGTTTTTTCTTTGGTAACGAGTTCGAATTCAAGTTTTCTTCTTAATTAACGAGTTCAAATTTGTGTTTTTTTTTCTGATAACGAGTTGTCCTTCCAGAAAAAATTGTCTTTTTCCCTAATAACCAGTTGACATCGCCGGAAATTTGTGTTTTCCCTTTATAACGAGTAGAAATTTGTGTTTTTTCTTTGGTAACGAGTTCAAATTCATGTTTTCTTCATATTAACGAGTTCAAATTTGTGTTTTTCACTGGTAACGAGTAGTCCTTCCATAAAAAATGTCTTTTTCCCTAATAACGAGTTGTCATCGCCGGAAATTTGTGTTTTCCCTTTATAACGAGTAGAAATTTGTGTTTTTTCTTTGGTAACGAGTTTGAATTCATGTTTTCTTCTTATTAACGAGTTTAAATTTGTGTTTTTCTCTGGTAACGAGTTGTCCTTCCAGAAAAAATGTCTTTATCCCTATTAATGAGTTGACATCACCGGAAATTTGTGTTTTCCCTTTATAACGAGTAGAAATTTGTGTTTTTTCTTTGGTAACGAGTTTGGATTCATGTTTTCTTCTTATTAACGAGTTCAATTTTGTGTTTTTCTCTGGTAACGTGTTGTCCTTCCTGAAAAAATGTCTTTTTCCCTAATAACGAGTTGACATCGGCGGAAATTTGTGTTTTCCCTTTATAACGAGTAGAAATTTGTGTTTTTTCTTTGGTAACGAGTTCGAATTCATGTTTTCTTCTTATTAACGAGTTCAAATTTTTGTTTTTCTCTGGTAACGAGTTGTTCTTGCAGATAAAATGTTTTTTTCCCTATAAACGAGTTGACATCGGCGGAAATTTGTGTTTTCCCTTTATAACGAGTAGAAATTTGTGTTTTTTCTTTGTAACGAGTTCGAATTCATGTTTTCTTCTTATTAATGAGTTCAAATTTTTGTTTTTCTCTGGTAACGAGTTGTCCATCCAGAAAAAAATGTCTTTTTCCCTAATAACGAGTTGACATCGCCGGAAATTTGTGTTTTCCCTTTATAACGAGTAGAAATTTGTGTTTTTTCTTTGGTAACGAGTTTGAATTCATGTTTTATTCTTATTAACGAGTTCAAATTTGTGTTTTTCACTGGTAACGAGTAGTCCTTCTAGAAAAAATGTCTTTTTCCCGAATAACGAGTTGACATCGCGGAAATTTGTGTTTTCCCTTTATAACGAGTAGAAATTTGTGTTTTTTCTTTGGTAACGAGTTCGAATTCATGTTTTCTTCTTATTAACGAGTTCAAATTTGTGTTTTTCTCTGGTAACGAGTTGTCCTTCCATAAAAATGTCTTTTTCCCTAATAACGAGTTGACATCACCGGAAATTTGTGTTTTCCCTTTATAACGAGTAGAAATTTGTGTTTTTTCTTTGGTAACGAGTTTGAATTCATGTTTTCTTCTTATTAACGAGTTCAAATTTGTGTTTCTCTCTGGTAACGTGTTGTCCTTCTAGAAAAAAATGTCTTTTTCCCTAATAACGAGTTGACATCGGCGGAAATTTGTGTTTTCCCTTTATAACGAGTAGAAATTTGTGTTTTTTCTTTGGTACCGAGTTCGAATTCATGTTTTCTTCTTATTAACGAGTTCAAATTTGTGTTTTTCTCTGGTAACGAGTTGTCCTTGCAGATAAAATTTTTTTCCCTATTAACGAGTTGACATCGCCGGAAATTTGTGTTTTCTCTTTATAACGAGTAAAATTTGTGTTTTTTCTTTGGTAACGAGTTCGAATTCATGTTCTCTTCTTATTAACGAGTTCAAATTTGTGTTTTTCTCTAGTAACGAGTTGTCCTTCCAGAAAAAAAATGTCTTTTTCCCTAATAACGAGTAGACATCGCCGGAAATTTGTGTTTTCCCTTTATAACGAGTAGAAATTTGTGTTTTTTCTTTGGTAACGAGTTCGAATTCATGTTTTCTTCTATTTAACGAGTTCAAATTTGTGTTTTTCTCTGGTAACGAGTTGTCCTTGCAGATAAAATGTTTTTTTCCCTAATAACGAGTTGACATCGCCGGAAATTTGTGTTTTCTCTTTATAACGAGTAAAAATTTGTGTTTTTTCTTTGGTAACGAGTTCGAATTCATGTTTTCTTCTTATTAACGAGTTCAAATTTGTGTTTTTCTCTCGGTAACGAGTTGTCCTTCCGGAAAAAATGTCTTTTTCCCTAATAACGAGTTGACATCACCAGAAATTTGTGTTTTCCCTTTATAACGAGTAGAAATTTGTGTTTTTTCTTTGGTAACGAGTTTGAATTCATGTTTTATTCTTATTAACGAGTTCAAATTTGTGTTTTCCACTGGTAACGAGTAGTCCTTCTAGAAAAAATGTCTTTTTCACGAATAACGAGTTGACATCGCAGGAAATTTGTGTTTTCCCTTTATAACGAGTAGAAATTTGTGTTTTTTCTTTGGTAACGAGTTCGAATTCATGTTTTCTTCTTATTAACGAGTTCAAATTTGTGTTTTTCTCTCGGTAACGAGTTGTCCTTCCATAAAAATGTCTTTTTCCCTAATAACGAGTTGACATCACCGGAAATTTGTGTTTTCCCTTTATAACGAGTAGAAATTTGTGTTTTTTCTTTGGTAACGAGTTTGAATTCATGTTTTCTTATTATTAACGAGTTCAAATTTGTGTTTCTCTCTGGTAACGTGTTGTCCTTCCAGAAAAAAAATGTCTTTTTCCCTAATAACGAGTTGACATCGGCGGAAATTTGTGTTTTCCCTTTATAACGAGTAGAAATTTGTGTTTTTTCTTTGGTAACGAGTTCGAATTCATGTTTTCTTCTTATTAACGAGTTCAAATTTGTGTTTTTCTCTGGTAACGAGTTGTCCTTGCAGATAAAATTTTTTTTTCCCTATTAACGAGTTGACATCGCCGGAAATTTGTGTTTTCTCTTTATAACGAGTAAAATTTATGTTTTTTCTTTGGTAACGAGTTCGAATTCATGTTCTCTTCTTATTAACGAGTTCAAATTTGTGTTTTTCTCTAGTAACGAGTTGTCCTTCCAGAAAAAAATGTCTTTTTCCCTAATAACGAGTAGACATCGCCGGAAATTTGTGTTTTCCCTTTATAACGAGTAGAAATTTGTGTTTTTTCTTTGGTAACGAGTTCGAATTCATGTTTTCTTCTATTTAACGAGTTCAAATTTGTGTTTTTCTCTGGTAACGAGTTGTCCTTGCAGATAAAATGTTTTTTTCCCTAATAACGAGTTGACATCGCCGGAAATTTGTGTTTTCTCTTTATAACGAGTAAAAATTTGTGTTTTTTCTTTGGTAACGAGTTCGAATTCATTTTTTCTTCTTATGAACGAGTTCAAATTTGTGTTTTTCTCTGGTAACGAGTTGTCCTTCCGTAAAAAAATGTCTTTTTCCCTAATAACGAGTTGACATCACCGGAAATTTGTGTTTTCCCTTTATAACGAGTAGAAATTTTTGTTTTTTCTTTGGTAACGAGTTTGAATTCATGTTTTCTTCTTATTAACGAGTTCAAATTTGTGTTTTTCTCTGGTAACGTGTTGTCCTTCCAGAAAAAATGTCTTTTTCCCTAATAACGAGTTGACATCGGCGGAAATTTGTGTTTTCCCTTTATAACGAGTAGAAATTTGTGTTTTTACGTTGGTAACGAGTTCGAATTCATGTTTTCTTCTTATTAACGAGTTCAAATTTGTGTTTTTCTCTGGTAACGAGTTGTCCTTGCAGATAAAATGTTTTTTTCCCTATTAACGAGTTGACATCTCCGGAAATTTGTGTTTTCTCTTTATAACGAGTAAAAATTTGTGTTTTTTCTTTGGTAACGAGTTCGAATTCAAGTTCTCTTCTTATTAACGAGTTCAAATTTGTGTTTTTCTCTAGTAACGAGTTGTCCTTCCAGAAAAAAAATGTCTTTTTCCCTAATATCGAGTTGACATCGCCGGAAATTTGTGTTTTCCCTTTATAACGAGTAGAAATTTGTGTTTTTTCTTTGGTAACGAGTTCGAATTCATGTTTTCTTCTATTTAACGAGTTCAAATTTGTGTTTTTCTCTGGTAACGAGTTGTCCTTGCAGATAAAATGTTTTTTTCCCTAATAACGAGTTGACATCGCCGGAAATTTGTGTTTTCTCTCTATAACGAGTAAAAATTTGTGTTTTTTCTTTTGTAACGTGTTCGAATTCATGTTTTCTTCTTATTAACGAGTTTAAATTTGTATTTTTCTCTGGTAACGAGTAATCCTTCCAGACAAAAATGTCTTTTTCCCTAATAACGAGTTGACATCGGCGGAAATTTGTGATTTCCCTTTATAACGAGTAGAAATTTGTGTTTTTTCTTTGGTAACGAGTTCGAATTCATGTTTTCTTCTTATTAACGAGTTCAAATTTGTGTTTTTCACTCGGTAACGAGTTGTCCTTCCGGAAAAATGTCTTTTACCCTAATAACGAGTTGACATCGCCGGAAATTTGTGTTTTCCCTTTATAACGAGTAGAAATTTGTGTTTTTTCTTTGGTAACGAGTTCAAATTCATGTTTTCTTTTTATTAACGAGTTCAAATTTGTGTTTTTCACTGGTAACGAGTAGTCCTTCCATAAAAAATGTCTTTTTCCCGAATAACGAGTTGACATCGCCGGAAATTTGTGTTTTCCCTTTATAACGAGTAGAAATTTGTGTTTTTTCTTTGGTAACGAGTTTGAATTCATGTTTTCTTCTTATTAACGAGTTCAAATTTGTTTTTTTCTCTCGGTAACGAGTTGTCCTTCCGTAAAAAATGTCTTTTTCCCTAATAACGAGTTGACATCACCGGAAATTTGTGTTTTCCCTTTATAACGAGTAGAAATTTGTGTTTTTTCTTTGGTAACGAGTTTGAATTCATGTTTTCTTCTTATTAACAAGTTCAAATTTTTTTTATTCTCTGGTAACGTGTTGTCCTTCCAGAAAAAATGTCTTTTTCCCTAATAACGAGTTAACATCGGCGGAAATTTGTGTTTTCCCTTTATAACGAGTAGAAATTTGTGTTTTTTCTTTGGTAACGAGTTCGAATTCATGTTTTCTTCTTATTAACGAGTTCAAATTTGTTTTTTTCTCTGGTAACGAGTTGTCCTTCCAGAAAAAATGTCTTTTTCCCTAATAACGAGTTGACATCACCGGAAATTTGTGTTTTCCCTTTATAACGAGTAGAAATTTGTGTTTTTTCTTTGGTAACTACAGACTCTAGCATAAAAAATGTCTAGGTCTTTTAGTAAATTAAATCAAAAATTGGATACTAGGGACAATCGGTACTTTGACATCAAAGACCCAAATGGGATACACTTGTATCATCCCAACACTCAAATAGCAAAAAAAATGTGGACATAACTCAAACCTTGAACATCTACCTCTGCTTTCTGCTTCTTAATAAAATACTTACACTTCAGCCTGTTAAATCTGCGATTAATAGCACGAAATTTAGCCAACCTTTGCATTAACAGAAACGGATTCCTCTGATCCATGAGCGTAGATCTTTGGATTTCGTCCCAATTGGCACACTTAAGGGCCTGTCAAGGGACAGGGGAGAATTATGTCTGTCAAGGCCGTTTGTTCATGGATCAGAGGAATCCGTTTCTGTTAATGCAAAGGTTGGCTAAATTTCATGCTATTAATCGCAGATTTAACAGGCAGAATCAATCTATTCCTGGTCTTGATGATGATGATGAAGGTGTTACTGAGGCTGCTGATAATGATAGTGATGGAGATGATGGTGATGCTGGTGGTGAGCAGGTCAAGCAAACTGTGAGGAAATCTGTCAAACCTGCTGCACCAAAGAAAACTACTGAGAAAAGAAAGGCTGCAGATACAAGGAAGATTACAGAGGTATTAAAACCTAAAAGAACAAGGAAGCCAACAGCACAGACTGCTGAGTCTGCTGAGGGTCCAGCTGAAGTTGAAGTTACTGACCCTGCTGTTGCTGCAAGAAAAACTATTGTTGAGATATTGAGGGAACAACAGAAAGAAGCCAGTAGGAAGAGAAAATCTACTGTGATTGAAACTGGGAAAGATGAGCCACTTTCCAAGAGAAGGAAAGAGATTATCCATAAGAAGAAACATGAAAAGGGGAAAGAATTGAAAAACTTAGAGGCTCTAAAGGCACAAGAAGAAGAAGAACCAGTAGAAGAAGAAGAAGTAGTAGGAGAGGCTATTGATGCTGAACCAATAACTATTATCAAGCCTACTGTAAGTGAACAGGTTGTTATTGAGCAATCTGTGAAAGAATCACGACGATCTGTCTTTGCACCGAGCCTTTGTAGAATCTGCTAAATCTCTTTGGAGAGACACAAGTTGTTGTTGAGCAACTTTGTGAAAGAACCACGACAAATCACCGAACTCGCTCTGCTGTGGAAGTTGAAGAATTGGTTGAAGACCCTACAAATGTTGCAAGAAGTCGGAGGGAAGATATACAACCTCGGCAACCTTACTTGTTAGGTGTGATGCCCGAAAGACAATTTTGTAATTGTTTTATTTAATAAATGAAATGATATTGTTATTCATATTTATTATTCTCATATTCACCGATGTGACAATAGTAATTACACTACGAGAAAACCCTAAAGTATATCGTTTATGTAATCACTTAACTCGGTGTATGGTATATACACGGGAGGATTGAGTTAGTGAAGATGTACTTAAAATACAATTAGCCCGTAGTGAAGTTAATCGAGAGTATCGGGTCTCTCCTTTAACGTGCTATTAATGCGCCCGAACACAATAGGTGTGATTGTCTTATCCGGACTTTCGGTTAAGAGAACCTAATGGGGCATTTATATATGATAGATATATCATATAGGGTTGGACCGATTTGATTAGAGTTCACGATATAATTCCGTAATCGAGAAGTCTTATCGAATCAATGGATGATCATATTTATGGATATATCTTAATCTGAGGTGATCACGATCAAGCTTGCTTGAATCGGTATGAAGTTTGACTTGACGGTTAAGGATTACACCGAGTCCGTGGTCCGAATTACCCCATCTTGGCATTGTATCTTGGATTGAGTGAGTAGTCCGTGTTATCACGGATACGGAATCCATTCCTTCCATTTACGGAAGTAGATAGACGAGTTCCCTTATTTGTTAATCCTAGAAACCGATCGATCCATGGAGTTCATATTACACCGATTAGCTACCGGTGAGTTGTATGAATTAATTGATCACTAGGGGGTTAATGGTAAATAAGGATAAGAGGTTCTAAAAAGGGTTAACGGTAACTTCCCGATTTAGAATGAACAGTCTATGGAGGATTAATCCATATGTAATGATTATATCAATGGACGCTTATTATTGTTCTCGTGAGGAGATAAATATAATCTCATAATCGGAGGAGTGCAGTCACGGGATTATGGTGGCATATTCCTGTGATTGATTTATCAAATATAATTATTCTGTTCGTAAGATAATTATTTATTTGATTTATCGGAGCCGCTGATTATTAGTCCATGGTTCCCGACGTGCCTCATAATATAGCATAGCTATTCTCGGACGTCGAATCCTGATAATATTAATGTGGTTCTTGTTGGACTTTATTAAAACGATATGTGAATTAATTGTTTAGTGGACTATTAAATTAGTTGGGCTAAATAATTAAATATATGAAAAAGGCATTTTTTTCATAATCTTGGCCCAAGTGTGTGAAATGTGTGGAAGCCTTTATACCTAGGGTATAAGGTGGCGCCACATTTTGTCATTAATTATTGGGAGATTTGTTCTCTCAATAAATAATAAGACACGTGCACAAAATATTTATTGGATAAATATTTATGGAAAGAAATAAAGATAAATATTATTCTAGATTTGTTCTAGAATATTATGGGATTATCTTTTATTTAATGGGATTATTATAATTGATTTTGTATTAATTATTAAATCCTTGGAGGCTAAGTTTTACTCTCCTATATAAAGAGAGTTCTTTCAAGCCTTAATACACACAATATTTTCGAGTTCCACCTCTTAGAGAGGAGGAAGAATATTTTCGGCCAAGAGGGTTGGGGAAAAATCTTGGAGATTTTTCCGGGTAGCATACCGGAAGGGTTCGAGTCGAGAATTCCTTCCACCGAGAGTTGCTTGGATCACACGTACGGAAGATCGTGGTGCTCTTCACATCTTCTTGCAATCTTTCTTTTGCGGTTCTTCAACTTGGATTTTGAGATCCAAGAGGTATGTTCTACAACCCCCTTGTAGATATAGATCTAGTTATTTTATTACGTGTATATTATAGATCTAGATCTTTAAAACGCTTCCGTTGCGGATGGTATTACTAAAAGTGGTATCAGAGACCAAGGTGATCTATATTTATACGTATAAAATATTAGATCTAGGAGTGGTAAAACATGTAGATTTTTTGTCCCAATTTTTTTTATGGGGCCGAAAATTTTGTTTTATTTTTTTTTATATTATTAATGTCTTGGTTGAAGAGATGGATTGAGGTTGGTACTGTTTACCCGGTAGATCTATTTTGTAGCTCTTTTGATTAGTATCAATTGAGCATAGGATGTGTAATTTATTTTATGTCATGCGAAAATTGTAAAAGGTAGTACCTTTTGTATTTATTTTTGGTTCCGGGTTCGAGACGACGAAGATCATGATGTTGAAGATTATGGTGTTGAAAATCATCAAGAAGGTAAAAACGGGAGGAGGCAGATTGTTTTATTTTCCGGCATATTTTTTGTAAGTCACGGAATTTATTTTTTTTAAAACAGCATGCGGCAGTTGTATTTTATTAACTAATTTTTTTTGTGTGCTGCGGCACTAATGTGATCATGTGTTCATGCGGCCGAAATTGTTCAGTTAGGTCACGCAAAATTGTTTTTTTTTTATTAACCTTGTTAAGACCATTAGGTCTTTGGTGAAACATAACAACAACAAAAAATAAAAATAAAAAATAACTGCCGTGAGTTTAAAAAAATAAAAAATAAAATAAAAAAAAAAAATTTTAAAACAATTATTAATATAGATATATTTTAAATATATTGGTATATTACGGCCTCCTCACCTCGTCGTTCGTGGTTCGTGTAAAGATCGAAGATTCGAGATCCGGAAGTTGTCAAGATCAAGTTTCGAAGATCAAGACTTGAAGACATAGATTTAATTTTACTTTTCCAAGGATAGATTAGATACGGGGGTACCAACAATCCATCTCGGTGTTTAAATTTTCCGCAATTTATTTTTTATGTGTTTGATCATAAAATAGACATAAAATCGGAATTGCCATGACATGCATCATATCATAAATCCACTCCATGCATACATGTAGAATTTTAATTTTGGTAATTAAAATAGGCATGTATACAAACTCGCGTAATTAGTTGAAATTTAATTAATACGTGGTAATTAATTAATTTAGTAACTAATTAAAGATCCGAGGACGGGTTATGAAATCGTTAAGCCTTTCGGTGTGTGTTCTCGGTGAACCGCCTTAAAGCCCAAACGAGATCACGTTTTCGATTTGTAGTGTCTACGAGATTGAATGATGGTAAAAGAACAATAAATCTTGGATAAAAACGGTTCGCCTATAGGTTGGGTGGTCAACTGAGCTTCGCTCAACCTACTTAACCCTCCTAGTGTGATGTATGCACGGGGGTCCGGCAAGACTAAGCTACACTGGAGAGCGGAGGGGTGATTCCTTCTTATCTCAATGGGGCTCTCTTGACCCGACTTCGTCCGACTGTCACATATGTTCCAACGAATAGGACGGGTAGGCTTGCCTACGTTACCGACACCATTCGGAATCCTTGATTTGATGTGCTTTTATGTTAACATCAAAAAGACGTGGTTAGTTAACCCACCACCACTTCCAAAATATTGAGTGGGAGCGGGGGAGGCGACAGCCAACCCCACGGCCTCTACTATAGATACAAGTAAGTGAGAGAAGGGTGACGCCTCGCGGCGCTTTGATTTCCGTCCACCCCTATCAACATTCATGGCTTGGTCTCCGAAAGGATAGGATTTCTGGGTACTCGTCGGGTCACTGACCTATCCTACGACGGCATACTCGGGGCGTACCTAAGAGATCCGATATAGTAGGTCACACTCATAAAGGATATTTTTGGTAATATCTAGGCTAAAAAAGGAAGGTAGTCAATGAATTAAGGGATGTTCGATTCTCGTGGGATGTTTGATTCTCACAAGTTATTCATTGATGAGATTGTCTCGATTTAACCGTCATCTCTTTGACCTACCCTACGGCGGCACTGAGATGCGAGGTTAAAATCTTGGAATGGTAGAGTAGACTTATTTTTTAGTTTACAATTCCTAAAATAATATAGTACTGTTAAACTTGAATTAATATATGTCATTTTATTTACAGCATTATATCCCTTACCAAATTGCTTAAAATTTATAATTGACTAGTATTGACTTCGTTAAAAAGTGGAAAGTAACTAGGACGTTGAACTAGTTAATCGATAATGCAATTATTTTTCGAAAGAGATATTTTCTCTTAAGCCTTTTAAAAACCAGAGTGACATATAGGTATGTCACTAGTGTCATTCGTGTCAAACGGGAGACAAACTTAGGTGATTTCGGACTTTGAAATTCTTCTAGTGAATTTTGAGTGTGTAGTGATTACACGAGTAATTTTCTAATTGAAAAATCGGAAATTCATGAAGTGTTACTAGTTGGACGATATTTGGAATCGATGAACTAGTGGGAGCTTTATGATTTGTTGTTTTTCTAGAATATTAGAAAAGTGTAACTGACTACACACGTAACCGTTCCAATTGAAAAACCGGAAAGTCATGAAATATCGCTATTTGGACGATATTTGGAATCGATGAACTAGTGGGAGTTCTATGATTTGTCGTTTTTCTGGAAACATTGGAACTATGTACGAAAGATTTTCTAATCGAAAAAATCGGAAAATCATAAAGCATTGCTCGTTAGACGGTATTTGGAACCGATAAACTAGTGGGAGCTTTAATGTTATGATTTGTTGTTTTTTCTGGTATATTAGAAAATCCGAGAAGTCCCGACGAGTAACACTCGACATAGACATCCCACGGTTCAAGAGTAGTGTCTACTCAAACGAACCGCTGGTTCAAGACTGTTTCCATTCACGGAAAGTCAAGAATGGGAGAATCTGTCTAAAAGTGTTAGTCATCTAAACTGAGAAAACTTTAAGGCTGAACCGAAAAATTAATTAATCGAAAATCATAGGATAAGGACGGTGATTTTGGATCACCAACCTATGAATCCTTGGAGATTTTCTCGAGCTAAGTTCTTTGGAAGAACAAGGTAGCGGTGCATTTAACGATTAAAAGAGTAAACAACGGGCGATTAATTTTAGCTAGAATAGTGGGAGTGATATAAGGAAATGAATCTCGGATTCAATCCTTGGATATCGCGAAAATTTATTTTCGGTTTAAGATTTGTTGGAACGAATGGATTTACCTTATATTCGATAATTTGTTTGTCGTATAGAAAGTGAATATACCATTTGTAGTACGAATCCAAGACTCGGACTTTTGTTTGATAAAGTCAAAACCACTTAGAACTATTTGAAATATGTATATAAAACACATCTTAAGAACTGTTAAAAGCAATTGGTTTCTATATTTAGATAAACGCTTCTTCATATTCCATAGTTAGTGCATAGTCCCTAAAAGACAAGACACGAAGACTAGCTCGGGGTGATTCCTTTTCTCCCGGTCGGTTATATTGTCTCAAAGGTTCAATGACTAAGTTTCCTTTCAATCGGGAAAGGATAATGGTTATAAAGAAGTAACATAGCTTGTTCATGACGACCTTCGGGGTCGATGAAAGATACAAGCCGGTAGGAGCTTCCGAGTAGTGACTTCTTGTCGATAACTATTCAAACACTCCGGAAAGTTTATCCAAAATATTTTGAGGTTTCTCTGTTTTCAACGAGAGATAGAGTATTCTATACTCGGAATAGGCCATTCATAGTCCTCGAGGCCGATGCTCGGCCGCCTCGTTGTGACATGTTCTCACTAAGTGAGAAACCGTTAAATTGCCTTACATAGTTTGAGATGTGCTACAATACAACTTTGCTTAACTCAATAAAGATATTGGAAGCGAAATAACGGTTTACATTGAAATGTAAGACCGAGAAGTCTACCTAGAATATGCTTTGGAATTTACGATAAGGTGTGGATTCGGTTCACCCCACTTCCGTAAATATAAGCATTTAGCACACGGTGCTTGAAGGTAAGACTGGTAATTTCGCGCATCCGTTCGGTCAATGACCATTCGTGATATATCTTTTTTAAGCTATTGAGTATAAAGGTTAGATATAGGATTCTTGAAATCGGGAAGGGACATTTATCTTTGTTGCATCCTTTCGATAGAGTCCATGAACGGTAAAACCTTGAACCTTGAAGTACGTTTACTCAAGGTAGTTACTAACGATTAAAATCGGACCACATCCAACATCGGTTGTTGGTGATAACACTAAATACTACTAAACTAGATCGAATTTCGATCCACCCGGTAAGTATTGGGAGTATGGTTTATCCATTACCCATTACGGTTTCGCGGACTTTGTAGTCGAGGATCGATTGATGACCTATGGCTCTTTTGTGAGCGCATAGGATTCGATAATAGAGGTTGGTTTAATAGCCATAACCCTGTGAATGGAGTTCGGTACTCCAATTCTGTTCATGCTCTTGTAGAACCACCTGAGCGTCTCAGGCCCAGTGGGAGTAATTGGATCTATACGGAAAAGAGTAGAATAAGTTCGGTATTGCATGATTTCGTTCAAAAGCAGAAAATAGGGGTGATTCCCTGAGACTTTCTTGCCAAACAAACGGAGTCTGGATTCATTCGGAACAAAAGGGTATTGCCTTATGAACTTATGATAGGATGACTGTCAAGGCTTATGTCCTTTGTGGATAAAAAGCAAACCTCTCGGTCACTAGAAGTCATATATTTCTACAATATGTGGAGTTGACCGTATTGATAAGTCTTTTTGTAGGCTTGGATATCAATTTTAGTACGGTAGTGAATATATAAATATATATTAGTGTTTGTGAAGGATAACACTTGCACCGATTGGCAACAACATGGGTGTGCTATCGAAGTCGAATACGACAATACCACAATTCTCTGCAACGAGAGATTTGGACAACATTCTTAAGAGTTTGACTCGGTCGAATGCATTAGAATCGATCCTTTGGTTTCCCATCCATCTTATTGGTTAAGATGATGCATCTGTGTATGCAACATTCAACGAGGAAGTTCTACCCTATGCCTCAGGAATGACTCTCTAAATCTTCGGATCAAGAGAAATGGGATAGATTCTCTTTCTAGTAAGAGATGGTCAGGTTATTGAATGTCAACTTTGATCGAATCTTAGATTCGGCGGTTAACAAAGCAAGTTTAGTATGTCCTTTAGTATCTTGAGAGAACGAGGAATAATATGCGGACATATTCATGTATGAACTTGGATATGTGTGATACACTGATTTTGACTTTAAGTCAGATTGAGGATGATCGTTAAGTCGATCTCGGGCTCAGTGTTTACTCAGTACCATATGATTAGATGGACCGGTAACGTTTCGATTCTACGGATCGTCTCGAGCCGACAACCTGACTAATCATTAAGACCCATAACATTTAGATGTAGGTGCTCCCCGAGTCACTGACCTATCCTACGACGGCATACTCGGAGTGTACTTTGGAATCTGAAATGGTTATGATATGCTTAGTGGGTACTAGAATATGGGATGAGTCTCAATTGCTTTAGAGCAAGTGGGAGATGTAGTTTGTTGTATTTTAAATAATAGGGTGTGCTCTAAAACAATTAATCACATGCTTTCGTGCAAGTGGGAGATTGTTAGGTGTGATGCCCGAAAGACAATTTTGTAATTGTTTTATTTAATAAATGAAATGATATTGTTATTCATATTTATTATTCTCATATTCACCGATGTGACAATAGTAATTACACTACGAGAAAACCCTAAAGTATATCGTTTATGTAATCACTTAACTCGGTGTATGGTATATACACGGGAGGATTGAGTTAGTGAAGATGTACTTAAAATACAATTAGCCCGTAGTGAAGTTAATCGAGAGTATCGGGTCTCTCCTTTAACGTGCTATTAATGCGCCCGAACACAATAGGTGTGATTGTCTTATCCGGACTTTCGGTTAAGAGAACCTAATGGGGCATTTATATATGATAGATATATCATATAGGGCTGGACCGATTTGATTAGAGTTCACGATATAATTCCGTAATCGAGAAGTCTTATCGAATCAATGGATGATCATATTTATGGATATATCTTAATCTGAGGTGATCACGATCAACTGCTTGAATCGGTATGAAGTTTGACTTGACGGTTAAGGATTACACCGAGTCCGTGGTCCGAATTACCCCATCTTGGCATTGTCTTGGATTGAGTGAGTAGTCGTGTTATCACGGATACGGAATCCATTCCTTCCATTTACGGAAGTAGATAGACAGTTCCCTTATTTGTTAATCCTAGAAACTGATCGATCCATGGAGTTCATATTACACTGATTAGCTACCAGTGAGTTGTATGAATTAATTGATCACTAGGGGGTTAATGGTAAATAAGGATAAGAGGTTCTAAAAAGGGTTAACGGTAACTTCCCGATTTAGAATGAACAGTCTATGGAGGATTAATCCATATGTAATGATTATATCAATGGACGCTTATTATTGTTCTCGTGAGGAGATAAATATAATCTCATAATCGGAGGAGTGCAGTCACGGGATTATGGTGGCATATTCCTGTGATTGATTTATCAAATATAATTATTCTATTCGTAAGATAATTATTTATTTGATTTATCGGAGCCGCTGATTATTAGTCCATGGTTCCCGACGTGCCTCATAATATAGCATAGCTATTCTCGGACGTCGAATCCTGATAATATTAATGTGGTTCTTGTTGGACTTTATTAAAACGATATGTGAATTAATTGTTTAGTGGACTATTAAATTAGTTGGGCTAAATAATTAAATATATGAAAAAGGCATTTTTTTTCATAATCTTGGCCCAAGTGTGTGAAATGTGTGGAAGCCTTTATACCTAGGGTATAAGGTGGCGCCACATTTTGTCATTAATTATTGGGAGATTTGTTCTCTCAATAAATAATAAGACACGTGCACAAAATATTTATTGGATAAATATTTATGGAAAGAAATAAAGATAAATATTATTCTAGATTTGTTCTAGAATATTATGGGATTATCTTTTATTTAATGGGATTATTATAATTGATTTTGTATTAATTATTAAATCCTTGGAGGCTAAGTTTTACTCTCCTATATAAAGAGAGTTCTTCCAAGCCTTAATACACACAATATTTTCGAGTTCCACCTCTTAGAGAGGAGGAAGAATATTTTCGGCCAAGAGGGTTGGGGAAAAATCTTGGAGATTTTTCCGGGTAGCATATCGGAAGGGTTCGAGTCGAGAATTCCTTCCACCGAGAGTTGCTTGGATCACACGTACGGAAGATCGTGGTGCTCTTCACATCTTCTTGCAATCTTTCTTTTGCGGTTCTTCAACTTGGATTTTGAGATCCAAGAGGTATGTTCTACAACCCCCTTGTAGATATAGATCTAGTTATTTTATTACGTGTATATTATAGATCTAGATCTTTAAATCGCTTCCGTTGCGGATGGTATTACTAAAATGACTTTGAAGAATCTGTTGAAGAGACAATGAATTTACTTATGGGAACTTTTGGAGGTCAGCAAGCTACTGAACCTGCCACTAGAAAGCCCTCTATGCCTTATGAGAAGGCATCTAAAAAGGACAAAGTAGATCCTAACTTCAAAAAGGTGCAAAACTACTTTCAGTGGAAGTTTGGATTCTACAAGAAACATAAACCAGCTGCTGATCCAATGAGTGGATTTGAAGAATGGGCATTTAATCAGCTGGGTGTGGACAGCCTGTTGGATTTGATAGACACAAGCATGCTGCAATCTAGGCTGATGGATCTTTTGGATGAAGGAAAGAAAAGTGGAGCAATTATGTTCAGAGATCCAAAGTACACACCAGACAGTGATTCATCAGATTCTGATGATGATTCCCCCATGTTCCCTGGGGAGACCAGTGGAGTGGCTAGAGAAACATCAATTGAAGCCACTGATCAAGGAGCCACTAATGGCATAGAAGCTGAATCCACTGAGACTGGTAAGTCTGCTGAGGGCCAGCAGACTGGAGAGATGGATGAGGATCTGGAGGATCTCACCATGGATGATCTGGAGGCACTGATCAATGATGGACTAAGTGGTGCTGCAAATAGGTTGGTTGGTGAATCCTCTAATTTATTTGTTGAAGAACCTTTAGCACAATCTGAAAATCAACAAAGTGTTGACTTGGAAGAAGAAAGGATTGCTGACCATGATGAGCCAAGTGCAAGTTCAGAGGACTCAATCCAATATCAAGATGGATTTGACATTGAGGGCACTCTTACTGAAACTGCCATTATCCTAACCAAGATTGGTCATGTCTTTGAAGGATTTCAAGTGGATAATGAGGCTATATTCAATCCTCAACCAGTGGAACAGGAGGTACAGGTTGCTGGGATACAAACAACACCTGCACACAGGTTGGAACAGGAGGTACAGGCTGCTGAGTCTCAAACAGCACCTGGACAAAGGTTGGAACAATCCTTGGGTTTGGAGGAAACCCCTGTTGTTGAAGAGGCTGCTGTAGTGGATCCTACTAGAGTCAAGACCACTAAAGGGAAATATGGTCAGCAGACTGCTGTTAATGAGGAAGAGCAGCTGCTGGACTATGACTTTAGTGATGAGGAGTTTCAAATGCCTGAAGAAGAAGATTTCGCTATTGATCCACCACAGGCATTTGTACCTATTTTTGAAGAACCAGCTCTTGATCCTATCCTGGAAGAATATCGAGGACCTAACCCTGCTGGATTAGATAAGAGTTGGGCAATGGTTGTGAGCAATCAGAGGCCACAATATAATGTGGAAGAGCCTGCTGATGGTTCTGATGGAAGAATGACTGGAGAAGTGCCTGAGGAGGTCTTGAATGAGTTGAGGACTGTGAGAAATGACATGCAACAGTTAAGGACTCAGCTGGATAGACAAGAACAAAGATTTGAAGAACTGATGAAACTGGTGAATGACAATAGACAATCCACTGAAACAGTTGCTTCAAATTTCACATCTACTCAAAATTCAGTAAATGATATGATGTTAGATGTGAGGGGAATCAAGCAAGGAAATACACTGAAGGAAAAGTTTTGGAGGGACCAACTGACATCTCTTCATCAAAAACTTGACAAACTTGCTGAAACTCCTAGACCTGCTAAACCTTCTGCTGCACAACAAACTGCTGTACTTGATCCTAAACTTACTTAGAGGATAACCCTGCTGGAAGAAACAATGCAAGGAAGGATCACAGCAATTGACACTAGGACTGAAATCATTGAGAGTCAACTTAACAACCTAGTAGTCACTCAGGAGAGTGTGCATGGCCTACTGTCCCGCTTTGTTGATGATGTCACTAAGGGGGAAGAGGGCCAAACAGCAATAGCAAAAGAGGCTGCAAGGATTTTTGCCAAGAAGAAATGGGAGAATGAGATAAATGCATTCAGGGAACTGCACTGCGAGTTCAACTTACTGATGATCTCCTCAAACAATACAAGAATGAATACTATAACAGAAGGAAACCTTACCATGACATGGGTTTTCATGAAGGTTTAAACTCATTCTTGGGATTGAAGTTTTGGGAAGCAAGAGTTAAAGCCTTAAGGGCATCCTACAGATGTGGAAGAGGTGGAAGAGGTGGAAGAAGTGGCAGAGGTGATAGGACTTTGCCTATCACAAAAGCAAAGGACTCACTTGATGAATTCAAGGAATTATATATGAGGTTTGGATTCAGAGTGAATCAAATCAATCTTCTCCTGCCTGAAGCATGGATGTGGTGGAAAGAGGTCAATCCCTACATTGATTTCACTTTGATTGAGAATGAGTGGATGAGGGATATGATAGAAGAAATCAGAGCCTACCAAGAACAAGTGGAGAAGGCCAGACAGGAAAGTGAAAGAAGACAGTAGATCAGCATACTTATCATTTCTTATCTTTGCTGCATCTAGACTGTAATAACTGTGAACAAATTATTATAATGAGAATTGACTGAAATTTGTTCTGTTTTTGTCTTAATCTTTTTGCTTTGCTGTTAGGTGAGGGTAGTGGCATCATCACCATAAAGGGGGAAATTGTTGGACTTATTTCTATGTTTTGATGATGAGTGCCAGACTAGCTGTTATAGTGCAAAGGCAAAAAGATGTCTAGATCAAATGTATAGGTTTATTAGAATTTGATTCATGAATAGGTTTGATCAAACAAGCACTGTAAAGGTCGGTGATTTATATCGACGGAGCGGTCTATATCGATGGGGGTAGTTAGGTCGGTAGACTTTTCTGGAACCTGCTTGAAAGACGAAGGTGAGGGGTCAAACTCAGTTAATGAAGGCTAAGGGATCAAACTTAGTAATTAAAGTCAAGGATATGGAATCAGAATTTAGGCAAGTCTGTGATGACCTAAACTGATTACATATACCTTGTGAAGAAGGTCTAAGTTCCATAAGTTGGATGATGTTTGGAACTTGGTTATATTTAAAAAGGTGTAATCTAACTTCACAAATAAAAGTTAGATAAAAGAAATCAAATTTGTATATTTGACACACGACAAATTGTTCATTCGACGGACGATAGGAATTACGACGGAGATGATGAACTTCTGCGATAATATACCTCGATTAATTCAAGATTACATTGGAAGATTACATGGATAAGGACAGCCAACTACCTATGACTTATCAAACAAACCAAGGGCTGAGATTAAAAGAACGTTGGGATGATTCAGATTTTTATCCAATTGTTATAAGTCAAAGGGTGGACAGACTGCACTGTCAAAAAGGAATTCTGACAGTGTCAGTCCTATGAATAGTGACAGAAAGCAAATCAGATGGGACAAAAACCAGGAATGGTTACATTTGAAATTCAAATACAAGTCACATGCAATCCTACCTATAAATAGAGGATTTCCAACTCAGAAAAACAGGGATGATTGATGAACTTTAAGAGATAATTCTGAGCTGAAAAAGCACCCTACTGAACCTACTGAGCTTAACCTTACTGATCCAGAGAAAATCTTCAAGTGTATTCTGTATTCAAGCTACATCAAGTATACACACTTGAAGACTGCAAGCTGCTGATTATATCATCATAATCAAGCTGTTGCAACTGAATCATTTATTTGATTCAATCTTTATTTTATAAAGAACACGTGAAGACAGTGAAGCACGGTTGTGTGAAAAAGCTGTTGTTTGTGGTGGAGGTGGTGAAGAGGCAATCCTACCCTTCAAGGACCGAGTGGAAGACTCGGGAGCGACAATCCTACTGTTCCCGAGTTTTCGGTTGTGAAAGTCATTGGTGAAGGACAAGCAATCTTAGGAATCTTAGTAACTGCAACATCAAAGATCTCTAGTGAATTACCTCCAACATCACGGGAGAAGAGTGGACGACAGATTACACCACCGGAACCACTATAAAATCGCCTACTTACTTTCGACATTTACATTACGCACTTAGTTTATTATATATATCAATCAACCGAATCTAGCAACCGAAATCACACACATACACTACGAGTATCTAATACTTAGTATCATATTTAACAACAAGTATTAAGGCTTAATTTTGACATAATTCCGCCGCACAAATTCGAAACGAGAACGTCGGTAGACTACGTTTATCGAGGGCTGCGAGGTATCGACGGACTACGTACTTCGAAGACGCCACTGAAGTTGCTGAATTTGTTAACTCCAAAGTTTTAAGTGTTAAGTTTATTCACCCCCCCCCCCCCTCTAAACTTAACCAAAGCCTTTTCAAGGGACCAACAGTTATAAAGGGAAAACACATATTTCTGGCGATGTCAACTCGTTATCAGGGAAAAAAACATTTTTTCTGCAAGGACAACTCGTTACCAGAGAAAAACACAAATTTGAACACGTTAATAAAAAGAAAACATGAATTCGAACTCGTTACCAAAGAAAAAACACAAATTTCTACTCGTTATAAAGGGAAAACGCAAATTTCCAGCGATGTCAACTCGTTAACAGGGAAAAAACATTTTTTCTGCAAGGAAAACTTGTTACCAGAGTAAAACAAAAATTTGAACTCGTTAATAAGTAGGAAACATGAATTCGAACTCGTTACCAAAGAAAAAACACAAATTTCTACTCGTTATAAAGGGAAAACACAAATTTCCGGCGATGTCAACTCGTTATCCGAGAAAAAAACATTTTTCTGCAAGGACAACTCGTTACCAGAGAAAAACACAAATTTGAACTCGTTAATAAGAAGAAAACATGAATTCGAACAGGTTAGCAAAGAAAAATCACAAATTTCTTCTCGTTATAAAAGGAAAACACAAATTTCCGGCGATGTCAACTCGTTATCAGGGAAAAAAACATTTTTTCTGCAAGGACAACAGGTTACCAGAGTAAAACACAAATTTGAACTCGTTAATAAGTAGAAAACATGAATTCGAACACGTTACCAAAGAAAAAACACAAATTTCTACTCGTTGTAAAGAGAAAACACAAATTTCCGGCGATGTCAACTCGTTATCAGGGAAAAAAACATTTTTTCTGTAAGGACAACTCGTTACCATAGAAAACAAAAATTTGAAATTGTTAATAAGAAGAAAACATGAATTTGAACTCGTTACCAAAGAAAGAACACAAATTTCTACTCGTTGAAAAGGGAAAACATAAATTTCTGGCGATGTCAACTCGTTATCTAGGAAAAAAACATTTTTTCTGCAAGGACAACTCGTTACCATAGAGAAACACAAATTTGAACTCGTTATAAAGAAGAAAACATGAATTCGAACTCGTTACCAAAGAAAAAACACAAATTTCTACTCGTTATAAAGGGAAAACACAAATTTCCAGCGATGTCAACTCGTTATCAGGCAAAAAAATATTTTTTCAGCAAGGACAACTCATTACCAGAGTAAAACACAAATTTGAACTCGTTAATAAGTAGAAAACATGAATTCGAACTCGTTACCAAAGAAAAACCACAAATTTCTACTCGTTATAAAGGGAAAACATAAATTTCCGGCGATGTCAACTCTTTATCAGGGAAAAAAACATTTTTTTCTGCAAGGACAACTCGTTACCATAGAAAAACACAAATTTGAACTCGTTAATAAGAAGAAATAAAGAATTTGATACCGTTACCAAAGAAACAACACAAATTTCTACTCGTTATAAAGGGAAAACACAAATTTCTGGCGATGTCAACTCGTTATCTAGGAAAAAAACATTTTTTTCTGCAAGGACAACTCGTTACCACAGAGAAACACAAATTTGAACTCGCTAATAAGAAGAAAACATGAATTTGAACTCGTTACCAAAGAAAAAACACAAATTTCTACTCGTTATAAAGGGAAAACGCATATTCCCGGCGATGTCAACTCGTTATCAGGGAAAAAAACATTTTTTCTGCAAAGACAACTCGTTACCAGAGAAACACACAAATTTGAACACGTTAATAAGAAGAAAAGATGAATTCGAACTCGTTACCAAAGAAAAATCACAAATTTCTACTCGTTATAAAGGGAAAACACAAATTTCCGGCGATGTCAACTCGTTATCTGGGAAAAAAACATTTTTTTCTGCAACGACAACTCGATACCAGAGTAAAACACAAATTTGAACACGTTAATAAGTAGAAAACATGAATTCGAAGTCGTTACCAAAGAAAAAACACAAATTTCTACTCGTTATAAAGGGAAAACACAAATTTCGGGCAATGTCAACTCGTTATCAGGGAAAAAACATTTTTTTTTCTCGCAAGGACAACTCGTTACCATAGAAAAACACAAATTTGAACTCGTTAATAAGAAGAAAACAAGAATTTGAACCCGTTACCAAAGAAAAAACATAAATTTCCAGCGATGTCAACTCGTTATCAGGGAAAAAAAAAATTTCTGCAAGGACAACTCGTTACCAGAGTAAAACACAAATCTGAACTCGTTAATAAGTAGAAAACAAGAATTCGAACTAGTTACCAAAGAAAAATCACAAATGTCTACTCGTTATAAAGGGAAAACACAAATTTTCGCCGATGTCAACTCGTTATCAGGGAAAAAAACATTTTTTCTGCAACGACAACTCGTTACCAGAGTAGAACACAAATTTGAACTCGTTAATAAGTAGAAAACATGAATTCGAACTCGTTACCAAAGAAAAAACACAAATTTCTACTCGTTATAAAGGGAAAACACAAATTTCCGGCGATGTCAACTCGTTATCAGGGAAAAAAAAACATTTTTTCTTGAAGGACAACTCGTCACCATAGAAAAACACAAATTCGAACTCGTTAATAAGAAGAAAACATGAATTTGAACCCGTTACCAAAGAAAAAACACAAATTTCTACTCGTTATAAAGGGAAAACACAAATTTCTGGCGATGTCAACTCGTTATCAGGGAAAAAAACATTTTTTTCTGCAAGGACAACTCGTTACCATAGAGAAACACAAATTTGAACTCGTTAATAAGAAGAAAACATGAATTTGAACTCGTTACCATAGAAAAAACACAAATTTCTACACGTTATAAAGGGAAAACACAAATTTCCGGCGATGTCAACTCGTTATCAGGGAAGAAAACATTTTTTCTGCAAGGACAACTCGTTAACATAGAGAAACACAAATTTTAACTCGCTAATAAGAAGAAACATGAATTTGAACTCGTTACCAAAGAAAAAACACAAATTTCTACTCGTTATAAAGGGAAACGCATATTTCCGGCGATGTCAACTCGTTATCAGGGAAAAAAACATTTTTTCTGCAAAGACATCTCGTTACCAGAGAAAAAGACAAATTTGAACATGTTAATAAGAAGAAAAGATGAATTCGAACTCGTTACCAAAGAAAAATCAAAAATTTCTACTCGTTATAAAGGGAAAACACAAATTTCCGGCGATGTCAACTCGTTAGCAGGGAAAAAAACATTTTTTCAGCAACGACAACTCGTTACCAGTGTAAAACACAAATTTGAACTCGTTAATAAGTAGAAAACATGAATTCGAAGTCGTTACCAAAGAAAAAACACAAATTTCTACTCGTTATAAAGGGAAAACACAAATTTCCGGCGATGTCAACTCCTTATCAGGGAAAAAAGCATTTTTTTTTGCAAGGACAACTCGTTACCATAGAAAAACACAAATTTGAACTCGTTAATGAGAATAAAAGATGAATTCGAACCCGTTACCAAAGAAAAAACACAAATTTCTACTCGTTATAAAGGGAAAACACAAATTTCTGGCGATGTCAACTCGTTATCAGGGAAAAAAAACATTTTTTTCTGCAAGGACAACTCGTTACCATAGAGAAACACAAATTGGAACACGTTAATAAGAAGAAAAGATGACTTCAAACTCGTTACCAAAGAAAATCACAAATTTCTACTCGTTATAAAGGGAAAACACAAATTTCCGGCGAAGTCAACTCGTTATCAGGGAAGAAAACATTTTTTCTGCAAGGACAACTCGTTACCATAGAAAAACACAAATTTGAACACGTTAATAAGATGAAAACATGAATTCGAACTCGTTACCAAAGAAAAAACACAAATTTCTACTCGTTATAAAGGGAAAACACATATTTCCGGCGATGTCAACTCGTTATCAGGGAAAAAAACATTTTTTTCTGCAAGGACAACTCGTTACCAGAGAAAAACACAAATTTGAACTCGTTAATAAGAAGAAAATATGAATTCGAACTCGATACCAAAGAAAAATCGCAAATTTCTACTCGTTATAAAAGGAAAACACAAATTTCCGGCGATGTCAACTCGTTATCAGGGAAAAAAACATTTTTTCTGCAAGGACAACTCGTTACCAGAGTAAAACATAAATTTGAACTCGTTAATAAGTAGAAAACATGAATTCGAACTCGTTACCATGGAAAAAACACAAATTTCTACTCGTTGTAATGGGAAAACACAAATTTCCGGCGATTTCAACACGTTATCAGGGAAAAAAACATTTTTTTTTTGCAAGGACAACTCATTACCATAGAAAAAACACAAATTTCTACTCGTTATAAAGAGAAAACACATATTTCCGGCGATGTCAACTCGTTATCAGGGAAAAAAACATTTTTTCTTCTAGGACAATTTGTTACCAGAGAAAAACACAAATTTGAACACGTTAATAAAAATAAAACATGAATTCGAACTCGTTACCAAAGTAAAAACACAAATTTCTACTCGTTATAAAGGGAAAACACAAATTTCCAGCGATGTCAACTCGTTATCAGGGAGAAAAATATTTTTTCTGCAAGGACAACTCGTTACCAGAGTAAAACAAAAATTTGAACTCGTTAATAAGTAGGAAACATGAATTCGAACTCGTTACCAAAGAAAAAACACAAATTTCTACTCGTTATAAAGGGAAAACACAAATTTCCGCGATGTCAACTCGTTATCAGAGAAAAAAATATTTTTTTCTGCAAGGACAACTCGTTACCATAGAAAAACACAAATTTGAACTCGTTAATAAGAAGGAAACATGAATTCGAACTCGTTACCAAAGAAAATACACAAATTTCTACTCGTTATAAAGGGATAACACAAATTTACGGCGATGTCAACTCGTTATCAGGGAAAAAAAACATTTTTTCTGCAAGGACAACTCGTTACCCGTGAAAAACATAAATTTGAACTCGTTAATAAGAATAAATCACGAATTCGAACTCGTTAACAAAGAAAAAACAAAAATTTCTACTCGTTAGAAAGGGATAAGACAAATTTCCGGCGATGTCAACTCGTTATCAGGGAAAAAAACATTTTTTCTGCAAGGACAACTCGTTACCATAGAAAAACAAAAATTTGAACTCGTTAATAAGAAGAAAACATGAATTCGAACTCGTTACCAAAGAAAAAACACAAATTTCTACTCGTTATAAAGGGAAAACACATATTTCTGGCGATGTCAACTCGTTATCAGGGAAAAAAACATTTTTTCGCAAGGACAACTCGTTACCAGAGTACAACACAAATTTGAACTCGTTAATAAGTAGAAAACATGATTCGAACTCGTTACCAAAGAAAAAACACAAATTTCTACTCGTTGTAAAGGGAAAACACAAATTTCCAGCGATGTCAACTCGTTATCAGGGAAAAAATTATTTTTCTGCAAGGACAACTCGTTACCAGAGTTAAACCAAAATTTGAACTCGTTAATAAGTAGAAAACATGAATTTGAACTCGTTACCAAAGAAAAAACACAAATTTCTACTCGTTATAAAGGGAAAACACATATTTCCGGCGATGTCAACTCATTATCAGGGGAAAAAACATTTTTTTCTGCAAGGACAACTCGTTACCATAGAAAAACACAAATTTGAACTCGTTAATAAGAAGAAAACAAGAATTTGAACCCGTTACCAAAGAAAAAACATAAATTTCTACTCGTTATAAAGGGAAAACACAAATTTCTAGTGATGTCAACTCGTTATCAGGGAAAAAAAACATTTTTTTCTGCAAGGACAACTTGTTACCATAGAGAAACACAAATTTGAACTCGTTAATAAGAAGAAAACATGAATTTGAACTCGTTACCAAAGAAAAAACACAAATTTCTACTCGTTATAAAGGGAAAACACAAATTTCCGGCGATGTCAACTCGTTATCAGGGAAGAAAACATTTTTCTGCAAAGACAACTCGTTACCATAGAAAAACAAAAATTTGAACTCGTTAATAAGAAGAAAACATGAATTCGAACTCGTTACCAAAGAAAAAACACAAATTTCTACTCGTTATAAAAGGAAAACACATATTCCGGCGATGTCAACTCGTTATCAGGGAAAAAAACATTTTTTCTGCAAGGACAACTCGTTACCAGAGAAAAACACAAATTAGAACTCGTTAATAAGAATAAAACATGAATTCGAACTCGTTACCAAAGAAAAATCACAAATTTCTACTCGTTATAAAAGGAAAACACAAATTTCCGGCGATGTCAACTCGTTATCAGGGAAAAAAACATTTTTTCTGCAAGGACAACTTGTTACCAGAGTAAAACACAAATTTGAACTCGTTAATAAGTAGAAAACATGAATTTGAACTCGTTACCAAAGAAAAAACACAAATTTCTACTCGTTGTAATGGTAAAACACAAATTTCCGGCGATGTCAACTCATTATCAGGGAAAAAAACATTTTTTTTCTGCAAGGACAACTCGTTACCATAGAAAAACAAAAATTTGAACTTGTTAATAAGAAGAAAACATGAATTCGAACTCGTTACCATAGAAAAAACCCAAATTTCTACTCGTTATAAAGGGAAAACACAAATTTCAGGCAATGTCAACTCGTTATCTGGGGAAAAAAAACATTTTTTCTGCAATGACAACTCGTTACCAGAGAAAAACACAAATTTGAAAACGTTAATAAGAAGAAAACATGAATTCGAACTCGTTACCAAAGAAAAAACACAAATTTCTACTCGTTATAAAGGGAAAAAACAAATTTCCGGCGATGTCAACTCGTTATCAGGGAAAAAATCATTTTTTTCGCAAGAACAACTCGTTACCAGAGTAAAACACAAATTTGAACTTGTTAATAAGAATAAATCACGAATTCGAACTCGTTACCAAAGAAAAAACACAAATTTCTACTCGTTATAAAGGGAAAACACAAATTTCCGGCGATGTCAACTCGTTATCAGGGAAAAAAACATTTTTTCTGCAAGGACAACTCGTATCTAGAGTAAAAAACAAATTTGAACTTGTTAATAAGAAGAAAACATGAATTTGAACTCGTCACCAAAGAAAAAACACAAATTTCCGGCGATGTCAACTCGTTACATGTGAAAAACACAAATTAGAACTCGTTAATAAGAAGAAAACATGAATTCGAACTCGTTACCAAAGAAAAATCACAAATTTCTACTCGTTATAAAGGAAAAACACAAATTTCCGGCGATGTCAACTCGTTATCAGGGAAAAAAACATTTTTTCTGCAAGGACAAGTCGTTACCAAAGAAAAACACAAATTTCAACTCGTTAATAAGAAGAAAACAAGAATTTGAACCCATTACCAAAGAAAAAACACAAATTTCTACTCGTTATAAAGGGAAAACACAAATTTCCGGCAATGTCAACTCGTTATCAGGGAAAAAATCATTTTTTTCTACAAGAACAACTCGTTACCAGAGTAAAACACAAATTTGAACTCGTTAATAAGAATAAATCATGAATTCGAACTCGTTACCAAAGAAAAAACACAAATTTCTACTCGTTATAAAGGGAAAACACAAAATTCCAGCGATGTCAACTCGTTATCAGGGAAAAAAACATTTTTTCTGCAAGGACAACTCATATCTAGAGTAAAAAAACAAATTTGAACTTGTTAATAAGAAGAAAACATGAATTCGAACTCGTCACCAAAGAAAAAACACAAATTTCTACTCTTTATAAAGGGAAAACACAAATTTCCGGCGATGTCAACTCGTTACATATGAAAAACACAAATTAGAACTCGTTAATAAGAAGAAAACATGAATTCGAACTCGTTACCAAAGAAAAATCACAAATTTCTACTCGTTATAAAGGAAAAACACAAATTTCCGGCGATGTCAACTCGTTATCAGGGAAAAAAACATTTTTTCTGCAAGGACAACTCGTTTCCAGAGTAAAACACAAATTTAAACTCGTTAATAAGTAGAAAACATGAATTCGAACTCGTTACCATAGAAAAAACACAAATTTCTACTCGTTGTAATGGGAAAACACAAATTTCCGGCGATGTCAACTCGTTATCAGGGAAAAAAACATTTTTTCTACAAGGACAACTCGTTACTAGAGAAAAACACAAATTTGAACTCGTTAAAAAGAAGAAAACATGAATTCGAACGCGTTAGCAAAGAAAAATCACAAATTTCTTCTCATTATAAAAGGAAAACCCAAAATTTTTCTGCAAGGACAACTCGTTACCATAGAAAAACCAAAATTTGAACTTGTTAATAAGAAGAAAACATGAATTCAAACTCGTTACGAAAGAAAAAAATCCAAATTTCTACTCGTTATAAAAGGAAAACACAAATTTCCGGCAATGTCAACTCGTTATCCGGGAAAAAAAACATTTTTTCTGCAATGACAACTCGTTACCAGAGAAAAACACAAATTTGAAAACGTTAATAAGAAGAAAACATGAATTCGAACTCGTTACCAAAGAAAAAACACAAATTTCTACTCGTTATAAAGGAAAAACCCAAATTTCCAGCGATGTCAACTCGTTATGAGGGAAAAAAATATTTTTTCTGCAAGGACAACTTGTTACCAGAGTAAAACACAAATTTGAACTCGTTAATAAGAAGAAAACTAGAATTTGAAGTCAACTCGTTTAATAAGAAAAAAACACAAATTTCTACTCATTATAAAGGGAAAACACAAATTTCTGGCGACGTCAACTCGTTATCAGGGAAAAAAACATTTTTTTTCTGCAAGGACAACTCGTTACCATAGAGAAACACAAATTTGAACTCGTTAATAAGAAGAAAACATGAATTTGAACTCGTTACCAAAGAAAAAACAAAAATTTCTACTCGTTATAAAGGGAAAACACATATTTCCGGCGATGTCAACTCGTTAACAGGGAAAAAAAACATTTTTTCTGCAAAGACAACTCGTTACCAGAGAAAAACACAAATTTGAACATGTTAATAAGAAGAAAACATGAATTCGAACTCGATACCAAAGAAAAATCACAAATTTCTACTCGTTATAAAGGGAAAACACAAATATCCGGCGATGTCAACTCGTTATCAGGGAAAAAAACATTTTTTCTGCAACGAGAACTTGTTACCAGAGTAAAACACAAATTTGAACTCGTTAATAAGTAGAAAACATGAATTTGAAGTCGTTACCAAAGAAAAAACACAAATTTCTACTCGTTATAAAGGGAAAACACAAATTTCCGGCGATGTCTACTCGTTATACGGGAAAAAACATTTTTTCTGCAAGGACAAGTCGTTACCATAGAAAAACACAAATTTGACCTCGTTAATAAGAAGAAAACAAGAATTTGAACCCATTACCAAAGAAAAAACACAAATTTCTACTCGTTATAAAGGGAAAACACAAATTTCCGGCGATGTCAACCTGTTATCAGGGAAAAAATCATTTTTTTCTGCAAGAACAACTCGTTACCAGAGTAAAACACAAATTTGAACTCGTTAATAAGAATAAATCATGAATTCGAACTCTTTACCAAAGAAAAAACACAAATTTCTACTCGTTATAAAGGGAAAACACAAATTTCCGGCGATGTCAACTCGTTATCAGGGAAAAAAAACATTTTTTTCTGCAAGGACAACTCGTATCTAGAGTAAAAAACAAATTTGAACTTGTTAATAAGAAGAAAACATGAATTCGAACTCGTCACCAAAGAAAAAACACTAATTTCTACTTGTTATAAAAGGAAAACACAAATTTCCTGCGATGTCAACTCGTTACATGTGAAAAACACAAATTAGAACTCATTAATAAGAAGAAAACATGAATTCGAACTCGTTACCAAAGAAAAATCACAAATTTCTACTCGTTTTAAAGGAAAAACACAAATTCCGGCGATGTCAACTCGTTATCAGGGAAAAAAACATTTTTTTTTGCAAGGACAACTCGTTTCCAGAGTAAAACACAAATTTGAACTCGTTAATAAGTAGAAAACATGAATTCGAACTCGTTGCCATAGAAAAAACACAAATTTCTACTCGTTGTAATGGGAAAACACAAATTTCCGGCGATGTCAACTCGTTATCAGGGAAAAAAACATTTTTTCTGCATGGACAACTCGTTACTAGAGAAAAACACAAATTTGAACTCGTTAATAAGAAGAAAACATGAATTCGAACGCGTTAGCAAAGAAAAATCACAAATTTCTTCTCATTATAAAAGGAAAACACAAATTTCCGGCGATGTCAACTCGTTATCAGGGAAAAAAACATTTTTTTTTCTGCAAGGACAACTCGTTACCATAGAAAAACAAAAATTTGAACTTATTAATAAGAAGAAAACATGAATTCAAACTCGTTACGAAAGAAAAAACCCAAATTTCTACTCGTTATAAAGGGAAAACACAAATTTCCGGCAATGTCAACTCGTTATCCGGGAAAAAAACATTTTTTCTGCAATGACAACTCGTTACCAGAGAAAAACACAAATTTGAAAACGTTAATAAGAAGAAAACATGAATTCGAACTCGTTACCAAAGAAAAAACACAAATTTCTACTCGTTATTAAGGGAAAACCCAAATTTCCAGCGATGTCAACTCGTTATGAGGGAAAAAAATATTTTTTCTGCAAGGACAACTTGTTACCAGAGTAAAACACAAATTTGAACTCGTTAATAAGGAGAAAACAAGAATTTGAAGTCAACTCGTTTAATAAAAAAAAACACAAATTTCTACTCGTTATAAAGGGAAAACACAAATTTCTGGCAATGTCAACTCGTTATCAGGGAAAAAAACATTTTTTTTTCTGCAAGGACAACTCGTTACCATAGAGAAACACAAATTTGAACTCGTTAATAAGAAGAAAACATGAATTTGAACTCGTTACCAAAGAAAAAACAAAAATTTCTACTCGTTATAAAGGGAAAACACATATTTCCGGCGATGTCAACTCGTTAACAGGGAAAAAAAACATTTTTTCTGCAAAGACAACTCGTTACCAGAGAAAAACACAAATTTGAACATGTTAATAAGAAGAAAACATGAATTCGAACTCGTTACCAAAGAAAAATCACAAATTTCTACTCGTTATAAAGGGAAAACACAAATTTCCGGCGATGTCAACTCGTTATCAGGGAAAAAAACATTTTTTCTGCAACGACAACTCGTTACCAGAGTAAAACACAAATTTGAACTCGTTAATAAGTAGAAAACATGAATTTGAAGTCGTTACCAAAGAAAAAACACAAATTTATACTCGTTATAAAGGGAAAACACAAATTTCCGGCAATGTCTACTCGTTATACGGGGAAAAAACATTTTTTCTGCAAGGACAAGTCGTTACCATAGAAAAACACAAATTTGAACTCGTTAATAAGAAGAAAACAAGAATTTGAACCCATTACCAAAGAAAAAACACAAATTTCTACTCGTTATAAAGGGAAACCACAAATTTCCGGCGATGTCAACTCGTTATCAGGGAAAAAATCATTTTTTTCTGCAAGAACAACTCGTTACCAGAGTAAAACACAAATTTGAACTCGTTAATAAGAATAAATCACGAATTCGAACTCTTTACCAAAGAAAAAACACAAATTTCTACTCATTATAAAGGGAAAACACAAATTTCCGGCGATGTCAACTCGTTATAAGGGGAAAAAAACATTTTTTTCTGCAAGGACAACTCGTATCTAGAGTAAAAAACAAATTTGAACTTGTTAATAAGAAGAAAACATGAATTCGAACTCGTCACCAAAGAAAAAACACTAATTTCTACTCGTTTTAAAAGGAAAACACAAATTTCCGGCGATGTCAACTCGTTACATGTGAAAAACACAAATTAGAACTCGTTAATAAGAAGAAAACATGAATTCGAACTCGTTACCAAAGAAAAATCACAAATTTCTACTCGTTCTAAAGGAAAAACACAAATTTCCGGCGATGTCAACTTGTTATCAGGGAAAAAAACATTTTTTCTGCAAGGACAACTCGTTTCCAGAGTAAAACACAAATTTGAACTCGTTAATAAGTAGAAAACATGAATTCGAACTCGTTACCCTAGAAAAAACACAAATTTCTACTCGTTGTAATGGGAAAACACAAATTTCCGGCGATGTCAACTCGTTATCAGGGAAAAAAACATTTTTTCTGCAAGGACAACTCGTTACTAGAGAAAAACACAAATTTGAACTCGTTAATAAGAAGAAAACATGAATTCGAACTCGTTAGCAAAGAAAAATCACAAATGTCTTCTCGTTATAAAAGGAAAACACAAATTTCCGGCGATGTCAACTCGTTATCAGGGAAAAAAATATTTTTTCTGAAAGGACAACTCGTTACCAGAGTAAAACACAAATTTGAACTCGTTAATAAGTAGAAAACATGAATTCGAACTCGTTACCATAGAAAAAACACAAATTTCTACTCGTTGTAATGGGAAAACACAAATTTCCGGCGATGTCAACTCGTTCTCAGGGAAAATAACATTTTTTTCTGCAAGGACAACTCGTTACCATAGAAAAACAAAAATTTGAACTTGTTAATTATAAGAAAACATGAATTCGAACTCGTTACCAAAGAAAAAACACAAATTTCTACTCGTTATAAAGGGAAAACACAAATTTCCGGCGATGTCAACTCATTATCAGGGAAAAAAACATTTTTTCTGCAAGGACAACTCGTTACCAGAGAAAACACAAATTTGAACACGTTAATAAAAATAAAACATGAATTCGAACTCGTTACCAAAGAAAAAACACAAATTTCTACTCGTTATAAAGGGAAAACACAAATTTCCAGCGATGTCAACTCGTTATCAGGGAAAAAAAACATTTTTTCTGCAAATACAACTCGTTACCAGAGTAAAACAAAAATTTGAACTCGTTAATAAGTAGGAAACATGAATTCGAACTCGTTACCAAAGAAAAAACACAAATTTCTACTCGTTATAAAGGGAAAACACAAATTTCCGGCGATGTCAACTCGTTATCAGAGAAAAAAACATTTTTTCTGCAAGGACAACTCGTTACCATAGAAAAACACAAGTTTGAACTCGTTAATAAGAAGGAAACATGAATTCGAACTCGTTACCAAAGAAAAAACACAAATTTCTACTCGTTATAAAGGGATAACACAAATTTACGGCGATGTCAACTCGTTATCAGGGAAAAAAAACATTTTTTCTGCAAGGACAACTCGTTACCCGTGAAAAACATAAATTTGAACTCGTTAATAAGAATAAATCACGAATTCGAACTCGTTAACAAATAAAAAACAAAAATTTCAACTCGTTATAAAAGTCAAATTTCCGGCGATGTCAACTCGTTATCAGGGAAAAAAACATTTTTTTCTGCAAGGACAACTCGTTACCATAGAAAAACACAAATTTGAACTCGTTAATAAGAAGAAAACATGAATTCGAATTCGTTACCAAAGAAAAAACACAAATTTCTACTCGTTATAAAGGGAAAACACATATTTCCGGCGATGTCAACTCGTTATCAGGGAAAAAACCATTTTTTCGCAAGGACAACTCGTTACCCGTGAAAAACATAAATTTGAACTCGTTAATAAGAATAAATCACGAATTCGAACTCGTTAACAAATAAAAAACAAAAATTTCAACTCGAAAAACTCGTTACAAATTTGAACTCGTGAATAAGAAGAAAACATGAATTCGAACTCGTTACCAAAGAAAAAACCCAAATTTCTACTCGTTATAAAGGGAAAACACAAATTTCAGGCGATGTCAACTCGTTATCCGGGAAAAAAAACATTTTTCTGCAATGACAACTCGTTACCAGAGAAAAACACAAATTTGAAAACGTTAATAAGAAGAAAACATGAATTCGAACTCGTTACCAAAGAGAAAACACAAATTTCTACTCGTTATAAAGAGAAAACACAAATTTCCAGCGATGTCAACTCGTTATCAAGGAAAAAAATATTTTTTTCTGCAAGGACAACTCGTTACCAGAGTAAAACACAAATTTGAACTCGTTAATAAGAAGAAAACAAGAATTTGAAGTCAACTCGTTTAATAAGAAAAAACACAAATTTCTACTCGTTATAAAGGGAAAACACAAATTTCTGGCGATGTCAACTCGTTATCAGGGAAAAAACATATTTTTTTCTGCAAGGACAACTCGTTACCACAGAGAAACACAAATTTGAACTCGTTAATAAGAAGAAAACATGAATTTGAACTCGTTACCAAAGAAAAAACAGAAATTTCTACTCGTTATAAAGGGAAAACACATATTTCCGGCGATGTCAACTCGTTAACAGGGAAAAAAAAACATTTTTTCTGCAAAGACAACTCGTTACCCGAGAAAAACACAAATTTGAACATGTTAATAAGAAGAAAACATGAATTCGAACTCGTTACCAAAGAAAAATCACAAATTTCTACTCGTTATAAAGGGAAAACACAAATTACCGGCGATGTCAACTCGTTATCAGGGAAAAAAACATTTTTTTCTGCAACGACAACTCGTTACCAGAGTAAAACACAAATTTGAACTCGTTAATAAGTAGAAAACATGAATTTGAAGTCGTTACCAAAGAAAAAACACAAATTTCTACTCGTTATAAAGGGAAAACACAAATTTCCGGCGATGTCAACTCGTTATCCAGGAAAAAAACATTTTTTCTGCAAGGACAAGTCGTTACCATAGAAAAACACAAATTTGAACTCGTTAATAAGAAGAAAACAAGAATTTGAACCCATTACCAAAGAAAAAACACAAATTTCTACTCGTTATAAAGGGAAAACACAAATTTCCGGCGATGTCAACTTGTAATCAGGGAAAAAATCATTTTTTTCTGCAAGAACAACTCGTTACCAGAGTAAAACAAAAATTTGAACTCGTTAATCAGAATAAATCACGAATTCGAACTCGTTACCAAAGAAAAAACACAAATTTCTACTCGTTATAAAGGGAAAACACAAATTTCCGGTGATGTCAACTCGTTATCAGGGAAAAAAACATTTTTTCTGCAAGGACAACTCGTATCTAGAGTAAAAAACAAATTTGAACTTGTTAATAAGAAGAAAACATGAATTCGAACTCGTCACCAAAGAAAAAACACAAATTTCTACTCGTTATAAAGGGAAAACACAAATTTCCGGCGATGTCAACTCGTTACATGTAAAAAACACAAATTAGAACTCGTGAATAAGAAGAAAACATGAATTCGAACTCGTTACCAAAGAAAAATCACAAATTTCTACTCGTAATAAAGGAAAACACAAATTTCCGGCGATGTCAACTCGTTATCAGGGAAAAAAAACATTTTTTCTGCAAGGACAACTCGTTTCCAGAGAAAAACACAAATTTGAACTCGTTAATAAGTAGAAAACATGAATTCGAACTCGTTACCATAGAAAAAACACAAATTTCTACTCGTTGTAATGGGAAAACACAAATTTCCGGCGATGTCAACTCGTTATCAGGGAAAAAAACATTTTTTCTGCAAGGACAACTCGTTACTAGAGAAAAACACAAATTTGAACTCGTTAATAAGAAGAAAACATGAATTCGAACTCGTTAGCAAAGAAAAATCACAAATTTCTTCTCGTTATAAAAGGAAAACACAAATTTCCGGCGATGTCAACTCGTTATCAGGGAAAAAAACATTTTTTCTGCAAGGACAACTCGTTACCAGAGTAAAACACAAATTTGAACTCGTTAATAAGTAGAAAACACGAATTCGAACTCGTTACCATAGAAAAAACACAAATTTCTACTCGTTGTAATGGGAAAACACAAATTTCCGGCGATGTCAACTCGTTATCAGGGAAAAAACATTTTTTTTCTGCAAGGACAACTCGTTACCATAGAAAAACAAAAATTTGAACTTGTTAATTATAAGAAAACATGAATTCGAACTCGTTACCAAAGAAAAAACCCAAATTTCTACTCGTTATAAAGGGAAAACACAAATTTCCGGCGATGTCAACTCGTTATCAGGGAAAAAAACATTTTTTTCTGCAAGGATAACTCGTTACTCGTGAAAACATAAATTTGAACTCGTTTATAAGAATAAATCACGAATTCGAACTCGTTAACAAAGAAAAAACACAAATTTGTACTCGTTATAAAGGGATAACACAAATTTTCGGCGATGTCAACTCGCTATCAAGGAAAAAGACATTTTTTCTGCAAGGACAACTCGTTACCATAGAAAAACACAAATTTGAACTCTTTAATAAGAAGAAAACATGAATTCGAACTCGTTACCAAAGAAAAAACACAAATTTCTACTCGTTATGAAGGGAAAACACATATTTCCGGCGATGTCAACTCGTTATCAAGGAAAAAAACATTTTTCTGCAAGGACAACTCGTTACTAGAGAAAAACACAAATTTGAACACGTTAATAAAAATAAAACCTGAATTCAAACTCGTTACCAAAGAAAAAACACAAATTTCTACTCGTTATAAAAGGAAAACACAAATTTCCTGCGATGTCAACTCGTTATCAGGGAAAAAAACATTTTTTCTGCAAGGACAACTCGTTACCAGAGTAAATCAAAAATTTGAACTCGTTAATAAGTAGGAAACATGAATTCGAACTCGTTACCAAAGAAAAAACACAAATTTCTACTCGTTATAAAGGGAAAACAAAAATTTCTGGCGATGTCAACTCGTTATCAGAGAAAAAAAACATTTTTTTCTGCAAGGACAACTCGTTACCATAGAAAAACACAAGTTTGAACTCGTTAATAAGAAGGAAACATGAATTCGAATTCGTTACCAAAGAAAAAACACAAATTTCTACTCGTTATAAAGGGATAACACAAATTTACGGCGATGTCAACTCGTTATCAGGGAAAAAAAACATTTTTTCTGCAAGGACAACTCGTTACCCGTGAAAAACATAAATTTGAACTCGTTAATAAGAATAAATCACGAATTCGAACTCGTTAACAAAGAAAAAACAAAAATATCTACTCGTTATAAAAGGATAAGACAAATTTCCGGCGATGTCAACTCGTTATCAGGGAAAAAAAACATTTTTTCTGCAAGGACAACTCGTTACCACAGAAAAACACAAATTTGAACTCGTTAATAAGAAGAAAACATGAATTCGAACTCGTTACCAAAGAAAAAACACAAATTTCTACTCGTTATAAAGGGAAAACACATATTTCCGGCGTTGTCAACTCGTTATCAGGGAAAAAACCATTTTTTCGCAAGGACAACTCGTTACCAGAGAAAAACACAAATTTGAACTCGTGAATAAGAAGAAAACATGAATTCGAACTCGTTACCAAAGAAAAATAAAAAATTTCTACTCGTTATAAAAGGAAAACACACATTTCCGGCGATGTCAACTCGTTATCAGGGAAGAAAACATTTTTTCTGCAAGGACAACTCGTTACCAGAGTAAAACACAAATTTGAACTCGTTAATAAGTAGAAAACATGAATTCGAACTCGTTACCAAAGAAAAAACACAAATTTCTACTCGTTGTAAAGGGAAAACACAAATTTCCAGCGATGTCAACTCGTTATCAGGGAAAAAAATATTTTTTCTGCAAGGACAACTCGTTACCAGAGTAAAACCAAAATTTGAACTCGTTAATAAGTAGAAAACATGAATTTGAACTTGTTACCAAAGAAAAAACACAAATTTCTACTCGTTATAAAGGGAAAACACAAATTTCCGGCGATGTCAACACGTTATCAGGGGGAAAAAAAATTTCTGCAAGGACAACTCGTTACCATAGAAAAACACAAATTTGAACTCGTTAATTAGAAGAAAACAAGAATTTGAACCCGTTACCAAAGAAAAAACAAAAATTTCTACTCGTTATAAAGGAAAAACACAAATTTCTGGCGATGTCAACTCGTTATCAGGGAAAAAAAACATTTTTTTCTGCAAGGACAACTCCTTACCATAGAGAAACACAAATTTGAACTCGTTAATAAGAAAAAAACATGAATTTGAAATCGTTACCAAAGAAAAAACACAAATTTCTACTCGTTATAAAGGGAAAACACAAATTTCCGGCGATGTCAACTTGTTATCAGGGAAGAAAACATTTTTCTGCACAGACAACTCATTACCATAGAAAAACAAAAATTTGAACTCGTTAATAAGAAGAAAACATGAATTCGAACTCGTTACCAAAGAAAAAACACAAATTTCTACTCATTATAAAGGGAAAACACATATTTCCGGCGATGTCAACTCGTTATCAGGGAAAAAAACATTTTTTTCTGCAAGGGCAACTCGTTACAAGAGAAAAACACAAATTTGAACTCGTTAATAAGAAGACAACATGAATTTGAACTCGTTACCAAAGAAAAATCACAAATTTCTACTCGTTATAAAAGGAAAACACAAATTTCCGGCGATGTCAAATCGTTATCAGGGAAAAAAACATTTTTTCTGCAAAGACAACTTGTTACCAGAGTAAAACACAAATTTGAACTCGTTAATAAGTAGAAAACATGAATTTGAACTCGTTACCAAAGAAAAAACACCAATTTCTACTCGTTGTAATGGTAAAACACAAATTTCCGGCGATGTCAACTCGTTATCAGGGAAAAAAACATTTTTTTCTGCAAGGACAACTCGTTACCATAGAAAAACAAAAATTTGAACTTGTTAATAAGAAGAAAACATGAATTCGAACTCGTTACCAAAGAAAAAACCCAAATTTCTAATCGTTATAAAGGGAAAACACAAATTTCAGGCGATGTCAACTCGTTATCCAGGAAAAAAACATTTTTTCTGCAAGGACAACTCGTTACCAGAGAAAAACACAAATTTGAAAACGTTAATAAGAAGAAAACATGAATTCGAACTCGTTACCAAAGAAAAAACACAAATTTCTACTCGTTATAAAGGGAAAACACAAATTTCCAGCGATGTCAACTCGTTATCAGGGAAAAAAATATTTTTTCTGCAAGGACAACTCGTTACCAAAGTAAAACACAAATTTGAACTCGTTAATAAGAAGAAAACAAGAATTTGAAGTCAACTCGTTTAATAAGAATAAACACAAATTTCTACTCGTTATAAAGGGAAAACACAAATTTCTGACGATGTCAACTCGTTATAAGGGAAAAAAACATTTTTTTTCTGCAAGGACAACTCGTTACCATAGAGAAACACAAATTTGAACTCGTTAATAAGAAGAAAACATGAATTTGAACTCGTTACCAAAGAAAAAACACAAATTACTACTCGTTATAAAGAGAAAACACATATTTCCGGCGATGTCAACTCGTTATCAGGGAAAAAAAAACATTTTTTCTGCAAAGACAACTCGTTACCAGAGAAAAACACAAATTTGAACATGTTAATAAGAAGAAAACATGAATTCGAACTCGTTACCAAAGAAAAATCACAAATTTCTACTCGTTATAAAGGGAAAACACAAATTTCCGGCGATGTCAACTCGTTATCAGGGAAAAAAACTTTTTTTCTGCAACAACAACTCGTTACCAGAGTAAAACACAAATTTGAACTCGTTAATAAGTAGAAAACATGAATTCGAAGTCGTTACCAAAGAAAAAACACAAATTTCTACTTGTTATAAAGGGAAAACACAAATTTCCGGCGATGTCAACTCGTTATCCAGGAAAAAAACATTTTTTCTGCAAGGACGACTCGTTACCATAGAAAAACACAAATTTGAACTCGTTAATAAGAAGAAAACATGAATTTGAACCCATTACCAAAGAAAAAACACAAATTTTTACTCGTTATAAAGGGAAAACACAAATTTCCGGCGATGTCAACACGTTATCAGGGAAAAAATCATTTTTTTCTGCAAGGACAACTCGTTACCCGAGTAAAACACAAATTTGAACTCGTTAATAAGAATAAATCATGAATTCGAACTCGTTACCAAATAAAAAACACAAAATTCTACTCGTTATAAAGGGAAAACACAAATTTCCGGCGATGTCAACTCGTTATCAGGGAAAAAAACATTTTTTCTGCAAGGACAACTCGTATCTAGAGTAAAAAAACAAATTTGAACTTGTTAATAAGAAGAAAACATGAATTCGAACTCGTCACCAACGAAAAAACATAAATTTCTACTCGTTATAAAGGGAAAACACAAATTTCCGGCGATGTCAACTCGTTATCAGGGAAAAAAACATTTTTTCTGCAAGGACAACTAGTTACATGTGAAAAACACAAATTAGAACTCGTTAATAAGAAGAAAACATGAATTCGAACTCGTTACCCAAGAAAAATCATAAATTTCTACTCGTTATAAAGGAAAAACACAAATTTCCGGCGATGTCAACTCGTTATCAGGGAAAAAAATATTTTTTTCTGGAAGGACAACTCGTTTCCAGAGTAAAACACAAATTTGAACTCGTTAATAAGTAGAAAACATGAATTCGAACTCGTTACCAAAGAAAAAACACAAATTTCTACTCGTTATAAAGGGAAAACACAAATTTCCGGCGATGTCAACTCGTTTTCGGGGAAAAAAACATTTTTTTTCCGCAAGGACAACTCGTTACCATAGAAAAACACAAATTTGAACTCGTTAATAAGAAGAAAAGAAGAATTTGAACCCGTTACCAAAGAAAAAACACAAATTTCTACTCGTTATAAAGGGAAAACACAAATTTCTGGCAATGTCAACTCGTTATCAGGGAAAAAAACATTTTTTTCTGGAAGGACAACTCGTTACCATAGAAAAACACAAATTTGAACTCATTAATAAGAAGAAAACAAGAATTCAAACTCGTTACCAAAGAAAAAACACAAATTTCTTCTCGCTATAAAGGGAAAACACAAATTTCCAACGATGTCAACTCGTTATCAGGGAAAAAACATTTTTTCTACAAGGACAACTCGTTACCATAGAAAAACACAAATTTGAACTCGTTAATAAGAAGAAAACATGAATTTGAACTCGTTACCAAAGAAAAAACACAAATTTCTACTCGTTATAAAGGGAAAACACATATTTCCGACGATGTCAACTCGTTATCTGGGAAAAAAACATTTTTTCTGCAAAGACAACTCGTTACCAGAGAAAAACACAAATTTGAACTCATTAATAAGAATAAAACATGAATTCGAACTCGTTAGGAAAGAAAAATCACAAATTTCTACTCGTTAAAAAAGGAAAACTCAAATTTCCGGCGATGTCAACTCGTTATCAGGGAAAAAAACATTTTTATTGCAAGGACAACTGGTTACCATAGTAAAACACAAATTTGAACTCGTTAATAAGTAGAAAACATGAATTCGAACTCGTTACCAAAGAAAAAACACAAATTTCTACTCGTTATAAAGGGAAAACACAAATTTCCGGCGATGTCAACTCGTTATCAGGGAAAAAAACATTTTTTCCGCAAGGACAACTCGTTACCATAGAAAAACAAAAATTTGAACTCGTTAATAAGAAGAAAACAAGAATTTGAACCCGTTACCAAAGAAACAACACAAATTTCTACTCGTTATAAAGGGAAAACACAAATTTCTGGCGATGTCAACTCGTTATCTGGGAAAAAAACATTTTTTCTGCAAGGAAAACTCGTTACCATAGAGAAACACAAATTTGAACTCGTTAATAAGTAGAAAACATGAATTTGAACTCGTTACCAAAGAAAAAACACAAATTTCTACTCGTTTTAAAGGGAAAACACAAATTTCCGACGATGTCAACTCGTTATCAGGGAAAAAAACATTTTTTTTCAGCAAGGACAACTCGTTACCATAGAAAAACACAAATTTGAACTCGATAATAAGAAGAAAACATGAATTTGAACCCATTACCAAAGAGAAAACACAAATTTCTACTCGTTATAAAGGGAAAACACATATTTCCAGCGATGTCAACTCGTTATCAGGGAAAAAATAATTTTTTTTCTACAAGGACAACTCGTTACCAGAGAAAAACATAAATTTGAACTCGTTAATAAGAATAAATCACGAATTCAAACTCGTTACCAAAGAAAAACCACAAGTTTCTACTCGTTATAAAGGGAAAACACAAATTTCCGGTGATGTCAACTCGTTATCAGGGAAAAAAACATTTCTGCAAAGACAACTCGTTACCATAGAAAAACACAAATTTGAACACGTTAATAAGAAGAAAACATGAATTCGAACTCGTTACCAAAGAAAAAACACAAATTTCTACTCGTTATAAAGGGAAAACACAAATTTCCGCCGATGTCAACTCGTTATCAGGGAAAAAAACATTTTTTTTCTGCAAGGACAACTCGTTACCATAGAAAAACATAAATTTGAACTCGTTAATAAGAAGAAAATTTAGAATTTGAACCCGTTACCAAAGAAACATCACAAATTTCTACTCGCTATAAAGGGAAAACACAAATTTCTGGCGATGTCAACTCGTTATCTGGGAAAAAAGCATTTTTTACTGCAAGGACAACTGGTTACGATAGAGAAACACAAATTTGAACTCGGTAATAAGAAGAAAACCTTAATTTGAACTCGTTACCAAAGAAAAAACACAAATTTCTGCTCGTTATAAAGGGAAAATACAAATTTCCGGCGATGTCAACTCGTTATCAGGGAAAAAAACATTTTTTCTGCAACGACAACTCGTTACCATAGAAAAACACAAATTTCGAGCGATGTCAACTCGTTATCAGGGAAAAAAATATTTTTTTCTGCAAGGACAACTCGTTACCAGAGTAAAACACAAATTTGAACTCGTTACAAGTAGAAAACATGAATTCGAACTAGTTACCAAAGAAAAAACACAAATTTCTACTCGTTATAAAGGGAAATTTCCGGCGATGTCAACTCGTTATCAGGGAAAAAAACATTTTTCTGCAACGACAACTCGTTACTAGAGTAAAACACAAATTTGAACTCGTTAATGAGTAGAAAACATGAATTCGAACTCGTTACCAAAGAAAAAACACAAATTTCTACTCGTTATAAAGGGAAAACACAAATTTCCGGCGATGTCAACTCGTTATCAGGGAAAAAAAACATTTTTTCTGCAAGGACAACTCATTACCATAGAAAAACACAAATTCGAACTCGTTAATAAGAAGAAAACATGAATTTGAACCCATTACCAAAGAAAAAACACAAATTTCTACTCGTTATACAGGGAAAACAAAAATTTCCGGCGATGTCAACTCGTTATCAGGGAAAAAATCATTTTTTCTGCAAGGACAACTCGTTACCAGAGTAAACTCAAATTTGAATTCGTTAATAAGAATTAATCACGAATTCGAACTCGTTACCAAAGAAAAAACACAATTTTCTACTCGTTATAAAGGGAAAACACAAATTTCCAGCGATGTCAACTCGTTATCAGGGAAAAAAATATTTTTTTCTGCAAGGACAACTCGTATCTAGAGTAAAACACAAATTTGAACTTGTTAATAAGAAGAAAACATGAATTCGAACTCGTCACCAAAGAAAAAACACAAATTTCTACTCGTTATAAAGAGAAAACACAAATTTCCGGCAATGTCAACTCGTTATAAGGGAAAAAACATTTTTCTGCAAGGACAACTCGTTACATGTGAAAAACACAAATTAGAACTCGTTAATAAGAAGAAAACATGAATTCGAACTCATTACCAAAGAAAAATCACAAATTTCTACTCGTTATAAAGGGAAAACACAAATTTCCGGCGATGTCAACTCGTTATCATGGAAAAATACATTTTTTTTGCAAGGACAACTCGTTACCAGAGTAAAACACAAATTTGAACTCGTTAATAAGTAGAAAACATGAATTCGAACTCGTTACAAAAGAAAAAACACAAATTTCTACTCGTTATAAAGGGAAAACACAAATTTCCGGCGATGTCAACTCGTTATCAAGGAAAAAAAACTTTTTTTTTCTGCAAGGACAACTCATTACCATAGAAAAACACAAATTTGAACACGTTAATAAGAAGAAAAGATGAATTCGAACTCATTACCAAAGAAAAATCACAAATTTCTACTCGTTATAAAGAGAAAACACATATTTCCGGCGATGTCAACTCGTTATCAGGGAAAAAAAACATTTTTTCTGCAAAGACAACTCGTTACCAGAGAAAAACACAAATTTGAACATGTTAATAAGAAGAAAACATGAATTTGAACCCGTTACCAAAGAAAAACACAAATTTCTACTCGTTATAAAGGGAAAACACAAATTTCCGGCGATGTCAACTCGTTATCGGGAAAAAAACATTTTTCTCGCAACAACAACTCGTTACCATAGAGAAAACACAAATTTGAACTCGTTAATAAGTAGAAAACATGAATTCGAAGTCGTTACCAAAGAAAAAACACAAATTTCTACTTGTTATAAAGGGAAAACACAAATTTCCGGCGATGTCAACTCGTTATCGGGGAAAAAAACATTTTTTTCTGCAAGGACAACTCGTTGCCATAGAAAAACACAAATTTGAACTCGTTAATAAGAAGAAAACATGAATTTGAACCCATTACCAAAGAAAAATACACAAATTTCTACTCGTTATAAAGGGAAAACACAAATTTCCGGCGATGTCAACTCGTTATCAGGGAAAAAATAATTTTTTTCTGCAAGGACAACACGTTACCAGAGAAAAACACAAATTTGAACTCGTTAATGAGAATAAATCATGAATTCAAACTCGTTACCAAAGAAAAATCACAAATTTCTACTCGTTATAAAGGGAAAACACAAATTTCCGGTGATGTCAACTCGTTATCAGGGAAAAAAACATTTTTTTCTGCAAGGATATAGGACTGGACCGATTTAATCTGAGTTTCTCATATAATTCCGTGATTGAGAAATGTTATTAAATCACAAGATGATCATATATGGATTAACCTTAATCCTGAAGTGATTACAGACTCCTACTTGTTTCAGGATATGGTTTGATGTGTTCGTTAAGGATCGCTAAGTGGCGCAGTCCGAATCACTCTCACGTTGGCACTATTCTGGAATGAGTGAGAAGTGTGTGTCTCACAGATATGGAATCCGCGGAGTTCGTATTGGTTATGAACTAATTGATCACTAGTGGGTTAATGGTAAATAAGGATAAGATGTATTGAAGAAGGTTTACGGAAATATTCCCGCTTCATTACGGATAGTCTATGGAGGGTTAGTTTATATGTAATGATTATATCAATGGACACTTATCGACTCGACTCGACGTTTTGAGAATAAGTTATTTCTATAATCGATAGAGTTCAGTTTCGGATTTATGGTGGCGTAATTCTGGAATTAGTAAGTTGAGTAGAAATATTCTGTTCAATAAATATTTTATTCAATTTATTGTAGCTACTGGTTATAGGTCCATGGTCCCCGGGTTGGCTCCTAACACGCGAGTGTTTTCTCGTTTTATGGAACCTCGAGAATAAATTTAATAGTTGGTCTATTTAATGAATATGCAATATTATTTATTTGGTAAATAGTACGTAAAATAAAAAAGACATTTTCTATTAAAAAATGACAAATTGGTGGCGCCACGTTTATGGATAAATTAGGAGAAGAAATTTTCCTAGATTATGTCACATGTATAATTAATTAATTATCTATTTGTTGGATAATTAATGGAAAAGAGATAAAGAGATTGATTTTTTTGGGAATTATCTCTTATCTTTTGGCAAATATATTTTCCTTATGGGAATAGGTAATTGTGGTGTGAAAATGATAACTCTCTCTTTACTAGTTATTTTCTTATATAAAGAGAGTTCCTCCCAACACAATATTACATGAAAATTGGCGCCACATTCACCAAAATAGAAGAGAAAAAATAGTTTCTTATTCTAGTCATTAAGAGAAGAAAAACTAGGGTTTTTCTTGTGCATATTCGAGGAGGTTATACGGTGAGGATCGACGTTCACCGGTCGTCGCTTGGAGATACAATCCAGAAGATCACGGCTTCTCCCTTTGGTCGTTTGCCTATTTCTCTCCGGTTGGGGTAAATCTATTAACCTTCTTGTAGTTTAATTTATTATGTGAATCATGTCGTGGTAAAATCGCATGCGAATTTATTCGTAGCTTCCGTTGTGCATGATCGAGTGTCTCGATCGGTGCTGAAAATCAGATCTAACGATCCAATTATGGATCGGATCCGGATTCGGGTTTCTGTAAATCCAGCATGTGGTATCAGAGCATGATTGCATAATTAATTAATAATGAGTGGAATATAATAAAATTGCATCTTTTAATTTTTTTTTTGTTTTTGCGATTGGATGTTTTGGTTGACGAGATGGATTGGGGTTGGTAGTTGTTTACCGTTAGATCTATTATAAACCCGGTTTTTGGGTTGCAATTTAATTTTCTGTAAATTAGAATTATGTTTTTTTTTCGGCCGGCACCTATTTAATTGCTGGGACGCGTTCTTCTTCAAAGATGGAAGTTGGCATAGTGGTCAAGACACAAGTTTAATTGTGCCTAGACCCGAGTTAGAATCCCAATTGCTGAATTAATTCTCAATTTCTTTATTTTTTTTTCTGTGTGAAAACCTTTTTTCGAATTTTTATTTTTCTGTTCAAAAAAAAAAAAAAAAAAAAAAACGAAAACAAAAATTTATTACGAAACAAAAAAAAAATGGGGGGGAAGGGGATTCGAACTCAAGTGGTGATGAAGGAAGAAGAAGACTCTTACCAACTCGGCTGGAGCAGTTTTTGATAAAGAAACAAGAGCAGAAAATCAAATACATTAGGTGGCTGAAGAATATAGTAGATTAACTTTTTTTCTATGCTTAGGGATTTATTTTTAGATTAGATACGGGGGTACCAACGGTCCATCTCAGTGGTTTATTTTTCGCATTTATTTTCTTGTATGATTATTTATGTGATATAACCATGCCATGCATCATATTCATGGATTCCACTCCTAGCATATGCATACATGTAGAAAATTAATTTTGGCATTAATTAGACATGTATTAAAAAGATAATTAATTTAGATTAATAATAAATCAAATTAATTAAAGGAAACAGAATTTTATCAGGATATAAATTTCACATGATAAATTTAATTTAGGATTATGAATCCTTCGGGGTTTGGGTTATGTAGTGTCTACATAAATTAGAATTTTGATAATCAAAAATTGGAAAATCATGAAAAATTGGACACCAACTAGATGGTGTTTGGAACCGATAAGTTGGTGATTGCTTTTCATGATTTATCGTTTTCGATTATTGGAAAAATTTTGAGATCCTAAAATTTTAGTGAGTCTTTATTCGTACCACAAAAATCTACCACCGTACCACACTGAAACTGAAATGAAAAAAATGTATCATCTACCTGTTGCACCACATATGTTATTTCAAAAACACTCAATCTACCTCTACACCCATTTTGTAAAATTAAAAAAAAAAACTTTTTTCAAGCATTTTTTATTAGCTCCAAATTTTATTATTTACATTTACTCCTCCACACTTTTAAAATTAAAAACTCCCGATCCCCATCCCCATAAACCGTCCCCCTCCCCCACTCCCCTTCTTTCTCTTCTTCTTCCTCTTCTTCTTCCTCTCTTTCTATTCTTCTTCCTCGTATCTTTTTCTGCAATATTCTCTTCTTTTTTTTGCATTTGTTCTTTATCCAAAACTGCATGTGATGGGGCTGATTTTCAGGTATGGCCGCCGGAGTTTAAGGTGTTGGGATGGGTTTTAGTCATGACAAGGGCGGAGGGATTCAGATCGGGGAGGGGGTGTTTTAGATCGGGGGGAGTCGGGATAGGGCTGTGTTTGTGTTGGTCCCTTGGAAAGGCTAACACAAGTTTAGAGGGGGGGGTGAATAAACTTGTCCCTAAAACTGGATTTAAAGCAAATTAAGGTTCAGTTAAAAACTTGTGTGGAGTTAAGCTGACAAAGCTGAGATTAAGTCAAACTGACTTAAGCTGAAACTGAGTCAACCGGCAGCGGATATGATTTTAGCCTTTTTCTTGATCTTGTTATTCTATTATGAAAACTGAGTGTTGTGAACTGAATTCTGGTGAATGTCAGTTGTGACTGTGAGGAGTAAAACAATCAAGTATTTTCTGACCGTTCTGCTGTGAGAAGAGAGCGGATATGATTTTAGCCTTTTTCTTGATCTTGTTATTCTATATATTTGCACCAACAAAAAAATAGAAGACTTTGCACCAACAACAAAATATGATTTGAATTGTATCAACGTCTATCTTGCAACGGCTATATTTTCTGACCGTTCTGATGTGTCAGTAACTCATCCAATGAAATTGTTTTCTTTACAACGTTCGACTGTACTTTCAGTTTGTTGGATGGCTGACTTATAAAACTGAGTTTCCTTATCAGTTTTGTACTGAGTTTTTCTTTTGTCAGTTTCCTAACTGACTTGAAGCATTAACTGAGATTTTACTCTTCTTCAAATATCAGTACTCATGTTTTCATCTGATTATAATTGACTTAATCAGAGTACACCATGATTCATTATCATCTAAGAATTCATTGTCCTTATGATTCTTAGGTCTTCATACAAGATCCATAAAGTCGGTTCGGTCACCACAATCTTGCTCGAAGTCCAACTTTACGAGCTCGACTTGTAATCTTCATAACGAGTTTGAACCCTCGCTTCTTCATTCTTCAATAACCGAGTTTGAACCCTCGCTTCTTCATTCTTCAATAGCCGAGTTTGAACCCTCGCTCTTCGATCTTTTAGATAAGTCAACCGAGTCTTGTAACTCTCAGCGAACTTACCTTCTTCAGTTTCATGTAGGTGTAATCTGAGTCAGTTTGCTTGTCTTGATGATTTCCAGTTTTCTAAATGATTTCCAGTTTTCAGTTTTACGACACACTAATAATTAGAATGCTTGTCTGATGTAACCTATACAAATACCAGACTCTAGTAAAACTTATACATTCAGTTCTAGACATCTTTTAGCTTTCCACTATAACAGCTGGCTTCAGCACTTCATCAATGGGGTTAAGATAATATTTTAAAAAATAAGATGAATTATCATCAAAACATAAATTTTATTTCCAACAATTTCCCTCTTTTTGATGATGCCAAAAATCTCCCTAAAAGAAAAGCTTAAAGATCAAAACAATGTAAAACTGGAAAACTGGTTTTCATTAGAATGAGCAAAAACTGGATAAGTACATTTTGTTCAAATAACTGTGATTAAAGACTAAGCTTCTTCTTAGCTTTTTGCATGACTGAGTCATATCTTTTTGCTTTGTCATACAAGCGAAAATCTTCTTCAAGCTTGGAGTCTTCCTTTGAAAAGGTCTTGTTGTAGTCAACTTGACTACTTTCTTTCCATCTTCTCCATTGAATTAGCTTGGGTAAGCTTGAGTCTTTCAAGTAGTAATTTTCAAATTCTACTAGATCGGCTTTCATTTGTTCGATCTGTCTTTAATCTTCGCTTTATCATCAATCCTCTCGATTCTTCTTATGTTGTGCAATTTTTTCCTTTGAGTAAATATCAGACAGAAAGTAGTTCAAGGATTCCTCAAATGTTCTGTCCTTATACTTGGCTTTAATATGATTGTAATCTTTGATAAACTGTGTCCACAGATCCTTTGTAAGAGTAACTCTTATGTCTCCAGGTTGATTGTATTTTTCAATAAGTTGATCATCAGTTAACTCTTTCTTCAAAAATTTATGATCTGATCTGTATCTTTGTAATTCTTCTTCAAGTCGCTTCATTTCTCCAAGTAATTTCAGCTTTTCTTCTTCAGCTTCCCCCTTTTTGGCATCATATAACTGATCTACCAGGGCATGGGTTGCTTTTTGATCTTCTGAAATCTGTCGCTGAGAAGCAAGTACTTCATTAAGCTGAGTTTCTAACCCGTAGATATCTTGATTTATATGCCAATGAGCACGAGCATGAGTTTCTCTATCTATCGCGGTTGAATCTTCGAGTTGTTGTTTGAGTAACACAATCTCTCGAAGCGTAACTTGAACTTGATTTGTGAATCATCTCTAGTCTTGCATGAACTGAAACATCAGTTCTAGTTCTATAATCAAGATATCCAGAGATGTTTGATAAAAGGCCATTCTGTGTATCTCTCTGACTGAGTACAATTTTCAAGTTTTCATGAACTCTGGCCAATTCATCATTAGATAGAAAATCAGAGGGATCATATGTAGCTTCTATTTGATCCTTATCCTGAGTATTATCAGCAATAACCATCAGTTGTCTGATTTCATCAGCTGCTTGCTGATTGTCAGTTGTCTGATTTCCAACTGGCAATCCTTCTTGCTGTGGTACAGTTTGCGTTGCTAGAGGTTGAGATTGAGTGACTGTTTGCAAAACTGTAGTATCATCAGCTTCTTTTCTTGACTTATCATGGTCATCATCATCCTTTTTCTTCGAATTGTCTTTAGATGATGTGCCTGATTCTCTTCTTTTTGCTAGTTCGGTAAATCTTTTGAAACAGTTGTCAAGAAATTTTGAAATAGGAAACAGAGAGTAAAGATCTCTAACTTCCAATTTCTCTAAGAGTAAGTTTTCTTCAGTCTGTAAACTGACATCTCGAGAATCTTCTAGTTGAAGTTTCATTTTCATCAACTTAATGATTTTGTCAGCTTCGAAGACTGGTGCTGATTGCTGAACCGATTGCTGTTGTATCTGAGAAGTATGGTCAGCAGTGACATTCTCTTGAGTAACTTCAGTTTTCAATTGATGTTGTTGTTCCCCCTCAGTTGGTGCTTTCTCACTTGAGATTTCAGGGTACAAACATCTTACAACTGATCTTCCTTCTGTGGATTCAGCTTTTCGCTTAGTCCCTTTGTGTTCAGCTTCCTGCTGAGACACAGTTGTCTGACTTGCTTCAGGTTGGGAAGTTGTTTATGCGATTTCCTTTGATGTTGCAGTTTGCCTTGCTTGCTTCCCTTCCTTAATTCTTTCTAAATAAAATTGAATGATTCCACTAAGAGTCTTCTTCAGTCGGAATCTGCCATCAGTTACTTGTCCTTCAGCTTGAGCTCTTTTCACACTTTCTAATTCAGCTAAGTGTTGCTTCTTGAACCGATTGACTATATAACCTGCCCAATTAAATTCTATATTATCCCAGATTATGTTCATCAGCAAAATATTTTCTTCCGAAAGTATATTAATTCCTTTGGATTTTCCAATGACGTGTTTGCTGAGCCATCTGCTGAGATTTCCAAATTCCGGCTTGATTTTGTCGACATGAATACCAGGTTCGATTGGTTCTGTAGATGAAGTAATCATTGCGAGAAAAGCTTCTTTCTTCAATGGTAGAGTGGCTAACTCTGTTGAAGTTGCTGTTGTATTTGAGAAGCCAAAGAGTGACCTCATGACTCTTTCATTGAGAACAATGTGATCTCCACGAACTGTAGTTATCAAGGAGTCTCTGACTAATCGCATATTTTCCCAAAATTGCAAAATGCCTTCCACATCTCGTTTTTCTTTGAAACTAACTTCGAGGATGTTGTTCAATCCTGGTTGTTTTTCGATTTTATCTCGTACACAGCTGGCTAACAAGGTGTTTTGACACATACCTTCATACATTTCAAGTACTAGTTCATCCAGCTCTGTGATCAATCGTTTGTCTTTCGAATCATCTGAAGTGGCCATATTTGAGTGTGAACACAAAAATTTGATTTTTGAAAGAGAGGGTTGCAAAGAGTCTATTTTTCTTTCTGAAAATGATTTGAATTTTGATAGAGAATAGTGTGAACGGAGGTTGAATAAATAGGTAGGATATTCTGGCGGTTGAGTGGTACAACTTTTCAAATTCCATGATGGTTTTGATAACCGATACATGTACTGTTCTGACAATCGTGGGGTGTACACACGAAATTCTGACAAAAAGAACTGTGGTAATTTAATGCGATATAACCGCTGTTGATTCTATCTTATCAACCTTTGACTAAATTTGACTGGAATGAAAACTGATGCTGAGGTCAGTTCTAGAGATAATTCAGTTCCATCAAATTATTCAGTTTTGTCAAATTCTTCAGTTTGTCAGTTTGAGATTGTTGATGTCAATGACTAATCTGTTAAGTGAGCGCACCCAACATAACAAAGATTAATCCCCTTGACGAATCTCTGGCTTAACTGACTTAACTGACTTTAATTATTCCCAACTCAGTTCTTAATTTGGCAAATCTTTCTTTGTCCAATGGCTTTGTAAAGATATCTGCCAACTAATCTTCAGTAGGTACATAAAGAACTGTTATATCCTTCTTCTCTGCATGATCTCTTATGAAGTGGTGACGGACATCAATGTGCTTTGTCCTTGAGTGTAAAACTGGATTATCAGTAATTGCAATTGCACTTGTGTTATCACACATTATGGGAATTGTTCCTTCTTCTATCCCATAGTCTCTTAATTGATGTCTGATCCATAAAACTTGAGCACAACAACTTCCAGCTGCTATATATTTAGCTTCAGCTGTTGAAGTTGAGATTGAGTTTTGCTTCTTGCTAAACCATGACACAAGTCTATTTCCCAATAACTGACATGTGCCTGATGTGCTTTTTCTGTCCACTTTTCATCCAGCATAGTCTGAATCTGAATAAGAAATCAGCTTGAATTCTCCTTCTTTTGAATACCAAATTCCAACTCCATCTGTGTCTTTCAGATATTTCAAAGTTCTTTTCACAACTTGTGAGATGACTTTCCTTTGGTCTTGATCGAAATCTTGCACATACACCGACGGTAAAAGATATGTCCGGCCTACTTGCCGTAAGATAGAGTAAGCTTCCAATTATCCTTCGTAGAGTGTTTGATCAACATCTTTACCTTCTTTGTCTTCATCTAATCGATGTTGGTCCCCATTGGTGTAGAAATTCCGAGATTTCTCCATACCAAACTTTTTGATAAGTTCTCTTGTATATTTGGTTTGGTGAATGAAAATTCCATCAGCTAATTGTTTAACTTGAAATCCTAGGAAATAATTTAATTCTCCCATCATACTCATCTCGAAATTTGCTTTTCATCAAACTTGCAAATTTCTCACATAACTTGTTCATTTTCGATCCAAAAATGATATCATCAACATAAATTTGAACAAGTAGAGTATCTTCTCCATTCTTCATCCCGAATAAGGTTTTGTCGATTGTTCCTTTGATAAATCCATTATCCACTAGAAACCGAGATAGAGTTTCGTACCAAGCTCTTGGTGCTTGTTTCGATCCATAAAGAGCTTTCCTTAGTCCGAAAACTTTATCTCGCTTGATCTTTGATTTCAAATCCGGGTGGTTGTTGAACATATACTTCTTCTTCAAGAATTCCATTTAGAAACGCACTTTTAACATCCATCGATAAACTTTGAATTTCTTGTGAGCCGCATAAGCAAGAAATAGTCGATTGCTTCTAGTCTTGCAACCGGTGCATAAGTTTCATCAAAGTCTATGCCTTCGCTTGAGAGTATCCTTTGGCTACAAGTCCGGCTTTGTTTCGATGATGTTCCCATCTTCATCAAGTTTATTTCGAAAACCCATTTGGTTCCAATGATATTGACATGAACTCGGTTTATCTACCAATTCCCATACTTGATTTCTCTCGAATTCATTGAGTTCTTCTTGCATAGCTAATATCCAATCTGGATCTTTCAAGGCTTCTTCCAATTTCTTTAGGTTCGATTGAGATAGAAAGCATGCAATCATTGCATCTAGTTGATGTCTTGTTCGAACTCCGACTTGAGTATCACCAATAACTTGTTCTTCGGGGTGATCTCTCATCCATTGATGTGTGTGAGTTTGTATCAACTGATTTGCATTTTGTTCAACTGATTCTTCAAAAACTGGTTCTTGAACTTGTTCAACTGAATCTGAATGAAGTTGTTCAAGTTGTTGAGAAATTGGAAATTGAGGCTGATGATCTGAACATTCTGAAATTTGTAGTCTTCCAACGTCAACTGAAACTGGTTCTGGCGTGACTGGTAACTGAGACTGAGAAACTGGTTCTGGTCGGTCTTCAGTTGTTTCACCAAGGAAGTTTGGTTCATCAAATGCTACATGTATTGATTCTTCATGCTTGAGTGTCCTTTTATTTAGTACTCTAAAAGCTTTGCTGACACTTGAATATCCTAGGAAAATTCCTTCATCAGCTTTGGGTTGAAAAACGTGAAGTTGATATTTTCCATTATTGTGTATGAAACATTTGCTTTCAAAAGCATGAAAGTATGAAACATTTGGTTTTCTTCCATTCCAAATTTCATAAGGAGTCTTCTCATGTCTCTTGTTCATAAGAGCTCTGTTCTGAGTGTAACAAGTTGTGTTAACTGCTTCTGCCCAATATCTTTCAGGTAGTTTAGCTTCACAGATTATAGTCCTCCCAGCTTCTTTGAGTGTTCTGTTTCTTCTTTCAGCTACACCATTTTGTTGTGGTGTTCCTGTGGCAGCAAGTTGGTGTAAAACACCATTTTCTTCACAATATTCAATAATCACACTGTTGAGGAATTCAGTTCCTTTATCAGATCTTATCTTCACAACTGAAACTCCTTTCTGATTCTGAAGTCTCTTGAGAAGTTCTGTGAGCTTTTGCTTGGTTTCACTTTTCTTGGTTAGAAAGATTACCCAAGTATATCTTGAAAAATCATCTACTACCACCAATGTATATTTCTTTCCACTGATACTAATTGGTGTAATAGGTCCAAATAAATCCATGTGTAGCAATTCTAGATTTCTGGTTGTTGAATGCTGAGACTTGGTCTTGAAACTTGCTTTTGTTTGTTTTCCTTGTTGACATGCATCACATAAGCTCTCCTTCTTATATGATATCTCTGGTAGTCCAATGACTAGTCCGCTTCTTAACAAGTGTGTTGATGTCATCAAAATTGAGATGACTCGGTTTCTTGTGCCATAGCCAACTCGATTTCGATTTGGTATGCACGAGCAAACAAGTTTCAAAGCAACGGCGCTTGTCCAATCTACCACATACATGTTTTCCTTTCTTCTTCCGGCTAGGACAACTTGATAAGCCGATTCGCCGATGACAACGCGAAATTCTTTATCAAAAGTAACTTTGTATCCCATATCACAAAATTGACTTGTCTTGAGTAGATTGTAGTGTAGTCCTTCTACATAAGATACATTCTTGATTGTAAGTCCATTTCTGATTAAGGTGCCAAAACCTCTGGTGTAACCAGGTTTATCTTTACTTCCAAAATTGACTTTTGGTCCATCCTTTGCAATAAAATTACTGAGACAGTCTTTGCTCTTTGTCATGTGTCTAGAGCAACCACTGTCAAAGTACCATATATCCTGCAATGAAAATTAGAAGTTTTTAGGTACCCAACTCATTTTGGGTCCATGTGGGTCAGTTGTCTGTACAACTCTCGGAATATATCCTTTTGGGATTCTTCGGATATTGTTGCACTTGTTTTCATATATGTAAGCCACACTCCCATAGTATCTATGTTCGGACTGTGTCTTATTTATATGATTTCTCAGATCTTCTAACTGAAATTTGTTTCCATGTTGATTTCTGTTAGTAAAGCTAGAGTGATAACCATCATTCCTTCTGCACTGAGGTCTGGATTGACCTTTGTACTGTGACTTATGCTGAGAACTGAGATTAGTCCTCTGCTGAGTTTTGGACTGAAACTTGTGATAAGTTTTTGGTCTGGAATGATTGTCATTATCAGTTTTATTAACAAATTCAGTAAAATTCCAATCATCATCAGTGGGATATAGTCTTCCTTTCCCCCTAAATGTGTGAATCTTTGAATGATTGACATTCTTGGATTTATTTTGATTGTAATTTTTTTGGTTCCTGACTTCATTGGTTTTTGTGGATCTGGCAGTTGATTTGCCGTTTCGGTTTCCATTGGATACAGCTGATCTACCATTTGATTTACCTTTGTTGGTAGATGCAGTTGTCTTCTTAGAAAACTGATTTATCCTGTGTGATACTGGCTTTACTGGTTCAGCAATTTTCTCAGTTTGTGGAAGTTGCTCAGCTACAAACTTAATACCAGTTTTGGTACTAGGCCCAGCAGCTTTGCTAGTTCCATTCTTTGAAGATTGCTGTGTATCAAATCCTAAAACAGTTTTGTCTCCATATGGTTTTCCTGATTTGAATCCAGTAATTGAACTTGATTGAGTAAACGATTCGATTCTTGTCGCGTCGATGCGATGAGTCGATCTTCGAATCTTTTCTTTATCGCTTTAGTCGGTTTCAACATTTTTAGTTCGGACTTCAATCTTTCAACTTCAAGAATTAGACTTTCTTTCTCAGCTTTGATTGATTCATAACCAGCTTGTATGGTTACTAGCTGATTCATCAACTCGTCAAGAGTTTCTTCTAATTCTAGATTTTTTGGATTGGAGTCAACAGTCGAAGAACATGCATTTATCATAGAAATCTGAGCTGAAGAGTATTTAGAGTTTGATTCACATACCTCATTTGGATCTTCCATGTGTGCCATTAAAGCTGTGTCATCTGATAATCTTTCAGTACCAGCTTCATAATCTGATTCATCTCCAGCAAGGAGTGCTCTTCTACCAACTCTTCTTGGTGGAGTTTTCTTGATCAGTTCTGGACATTCAGCTTTATAATGTCCTGGTTTCTTGCAGTTGAAACAGAGGTATTCATCGTCTTTTCTTTTCTCAGGAGTCCTTTTGATGAACTTTTGAGTGACTAGGTGTCCACTTTTCATTCTTCGAATTCTGTTCATCATTAGAGCCATTTGTTCTTCCATTTCATCCAATTCATGAAGATTGTTAGATGAGTTTTCTTGAATCTCATTTGATGCTTTCGCAAAGTCTTTGTGGTCTTTGGTTCTTCCAGAGTTTGATTTATGCCGGTGTGGTTGTGAAATCTTCACCGAATTCATAAGCTTTCCGATCCGAAAAGATCTTGAATGAATCTTCTACATCAAGTCTCCCGGATTCTTTCATAGCAGTGACCTTCATCTTCCAGTACATTGGTAATGCCTTCAAGATTCTTGTGTTGATGACTTTCTTTGAGTATTCAATCTTGAGTAGATCTAGTTCAACCATGATAGCACTGAATCTTGTCTCCATTTGGTCAATGGTTTCTCCAGATTTCATCTTGAAATTCTCAAACTTTTGTTTTGCAATGGAAATTTTATTTTCCTTGATTGAATCTGTTCCTTCACAAACTAACTGAAGTTTGTCCCACATTTCTTTGGCAGTTGTACATTCTTTCACCTTCAAGTACATGTTGTCAAAGAGTTCGAGGATAAAGTCCATGGCAACATTGTTGAGATTGTTTCGCTTGCGATCATCACTAGTCCATTCGGATTTGGGTTTTGCAACTCGAACTTGCTCTCCACCAACAAACAGGTTGCATATGAGTGATTTGAATTGGTCCATCGGTGAGTATCCATCATTTCATCATGAGTAGCTGCTAGAAATGCCTGCATACGACGTTTATATTCGTCAAATCTATCCATGTTGCACATAAGCATTTGTCTTGCATATTGATTGTTATCCATTGTGAGTGAGTGAAGACTGACAGTAGATTAAGTGGAAAACTGAGCTTTCAAATAAGAACAACTAGAGGAGATAAAGAGCAAATGATATCTTGTTAAAGAAACACTGCTCCGATACCAATTGTTGGTCCCTTGGAAAGGCTAACACAAGTTTAGAGGGGGTGAATAAACTTGTCCCTAAAACTGGATTTAAAGCAAATTAAGGTTCAGTTAAAAACTTGTGTGGAGTTAAGCTGACAAAGCTGAGATTAAGTCAAACTGACTTAAGCTGAAACTGAGTCAACCGGCAGCGGACATGATTTTAGCCTTTTTCTTGATCTTGTTATTCTATTATTAAAATTGAGTGTTGTGAACTGAATTCTGGTGAATGTCAGTTGTGACTGTGAGGAGTATAACAATCAAGTATCACAATGCTGTAAGTAAATGTTGAATAAATAAATAAATGCGTAAAGTAAATAAGGCGGATATTATAGAGGTTCCGGGTGGTGTAATCTTGTACGTCCTCTCTTCCCCGTGGTGCGGAGGAAAATTCCACTAGAACTTCTTGAGGTGAACTGTTACAAAAAGTCCTAAACAATAGTCCTTGGCTAATCCCTAGCTTCACTATCTAAACAAGAGTTGTAGAACAGGTAGAATTGTCGCTCTTCAAATGCTTGAACCACTTTGGTCCTTAGAGGGTAGGATTGCCTCTTCACCGCCTACCACCACAAACACGATCTACCCGATCGCTTGTCACAACCGTCCTTGGCGAAACCTTCCCGGTTTGCTTCACGATCTAAAACCTTTGATGTAGAATCAAGGTTAGGCTGAGAATCAATAAGTTGATTCTTGTTTGTGGTTCTTCAAAGTGTTGAATTCTTGATAAATTCTTTGTAGCTTGAACACTTGAAGAAATACTAGATATGATCTTGTTATAGTTCAGAGATGAAAGCAATTCGAATAGAATAGACTGATGCACAAAATTGCTTGTTGATTCTTGTATATGCTCTGTTCTATATATTTTGTTGTTGGTGCAAAGTCTTCTATTTATAGTGTGAAGTCCAACGTTCATCTGGCTTCAATTTGAATTGTATCAACGTCTATCTTGCAACGGCTATATTTTCTGACCGTTCTGCTGTGTCAGTAACTCATCCAATGAAATTGTTTTCTTTACAACGTTCGACTGTACTTTCAGTTTGTTGGATGGCTGACTTATAAAACTGAGTTTCCTTATCAGTTTTGTATTGAGTTTTTCTTTTGTCAGTTTCCGAACTGACTTGAAGCATTAACTGAGATTTTACTCTTCTTCAAATATCAGTACCCCTGTTTTCATCTGATTATAATTGACTTAATCAGAGTACACCATGATTCATTATCATCTAAGAATTCATTGTCCTTATGATTCTTAGGTCTTCATACAAGATCCATAAAGTCAGTTCAGGTCACCACAATCTTGCCTGAAGTCCAACTTTACAGTCTCGACTTGTAATCTTCATAACTGAGTTTGAACCCTCAGTTCTTCATTCTTCAATAACTGAGTTTGAACCCTCAATTCTTCATTCTTCAATATATGAGTTTGAACCCTCAGTTCTTCGATATTTTAGATAAGTCAACTGTGTCTGTAACTCTCAGCGAACTTACCTTCTTCGCCTTTCATGTAGGTGTATTCGAGTCGGTTGCTTGTCTCGATGATTTCCGCTTTTCTAAATGATTTCCGCTTTTCGGTTTTACGACACACTAATAATTACGGTGCTTGTCCGATGTAACCTATACAAATATCGACTCTAGTAAAACTTATACATTCGATTCTAGACATCTTTTAGCTTTCCACTATAACAGCTGGCTTCAGCACTTCATCAATGGGGTTAAGATAATATTTTAACAAATAAGATGAATTATCATCAAAACATAAATTTTATATCCAACAGGTAGGCATATCGAGGTGGCCATTGGAGCTTCTATGAGTCACCGCTGATGACAACAGCACAGCCTCAAAAAAACTCGATGCCGGAGAATCATCCTCCAACATTTTAGGAACGGAAAGACACATTCTTGTGCCTAGAGCAATCTTTACTTTCCTCCATTCGTTCTCCGTCACCAGATTCACCACACAAATCTATGGGATTTTGATTCTTAAAGATAAAATAAAATCCAAGTTTTGAAGAGAAATGCAAGAATCAAAACGGGATTAATTTTAAATTTTGTTTCAAGATCACAATTAAGTTGATGTTTTGGCTATGATTTCTCCGGTAGTATTTTCTTGTTCATGAACGTCACCCCTCTTGTCTTGGATTTTGTATCTTTGAACACGGTGGGGGGCGGTTGGTGGGGGGGTTGGTTACAGGTGTGGGGTTTGGGTTTCAGGGGTGAGGGGATGAAGAATGATAGTTGGAGATGAAATGGTTTAAGGTGAAGGATGGTTGTTTACGGTGATTTTTACGATTTATATTACATTATTTCGTAACAATATCCTTTGTATTTTATTAATTTTTTATAGAAAATTAAGTGTTTAATGCATTTATTGAAAGAATGAAGTCGGAAAGTATTAGAGTGCAAAGTCGGGTTATTTACGTGATTTTATTAGCAATTATCTATTTATATATGTGATGTTACACTTTGCACGTTTTTATTATTGTAGGTACAACGAGCATATCGTGGACGAATCGAAGAGTTGAAGGAGTTCGAGCAGCAATTTATTTGAAGATTAAGGAGAAGGATAAAATAGGAAGTATCTTATATTTTTATATTAGGGTTTAGATTTCTTTTACCCTAATCTCGAAGACAAACATTATAAAAGGACGGAGTCATCAGCATTCAGAAGAAAAAAAAACATAACAATTCACCCTGAAACAAAAATCGGCGCAGAACCCGAGAAGTCACAGTTCGGTCGACCGAACTGCACTTCTCGGTCGACCGAGCTCAACATTATTTTTTTTTTTTATTTTTTTCGTTCATTCCGAAGATGAGTAGAGGCTGATGTTAAGGGTCAATTTGTAGTGTTTTATAAGGATATATTTTATATCAATATTCCCCATATATGGATGTTTTTTGTAGAATTCGAGCTTATAATCGATTAATTGAGCAAATGACGTTTTGAATAGTTAAAATGCAAAATCGAGTAAATATCGTGGTTTTATTATCTATTTTGTATGGTTTTACGTTTTGCTCGGTTTTGTCATCTTTTAGGTGCACAAATGTGGAATGGAAGAGGTCTAAATGATGTTTGATTGAAGATTAAAGTGGAAAGAAAGAGATACAAGAGGATGAAGATGAAATAAAGCTTGGGAAAATCCCGAAAACGACTCGTAATACGACGGGCTAATCAAAAAGGCGTATTCTGGAGAAGAGTCCTTAATGAAAGTTGTAGAGTTTTCCGAGAGCTTTTTTTATGACATTCGGATCATAATTTTTGGAGGTCTACAACTCAAGATATGAATTTTAGAAGTTTGAGTTCAGCCTCTATGCAACCGGCGTCCAAGGTCGACTCTCGGAACCGACTTACACATTGCCACGGCCGACATATATTTCAATTCCCTAATTAATTAGGATAATTTCAGCCGCAATTATTTAGAAGTAGCCGACATACTCCTCTATATATATGCAGCAGCTTGTAAACCTAAATCATCCCATAATTCATACACAATATTCCTGCGGCAAATACATCACAGCAGCGGCAATTCTGAGGAGTTCCAAGGCCGGTCACCCGAGCCTTGTGCTCGGGTGATCCGGGGTTAGATTAGATGTAGTTTTCTTCCGTTTTCGATTCATGGATTCAATCATGTACCAAACTACGTGAGTTTATTTATTTAATTTATTCAATCCTTATTCGTTTTTTATGATCTTTAATTTATTTTGTATCGTTCTATGATTATGATGCTATGATGTGAATTAGATCGAGAGATCGCCTTGCTATTGATACGTTTACAACATACGAAGTTGCGTAGACTAGATCACCATAGAAAGATAGGATCTTTAATCATTAATTATGTGACAAATTAATTGGTTAATTATCTAGGTTGTTAGATTCTAAAATACGAGAGTTAACCCGAATCTACACCGAGTTTTGTTTGGTAAATCGATCTCAACATTCGGAAGATGAGAGATTGATAAATTGGACTCACTAAGGAATTAGGAATCCATAGCTTGAGATTAAATTCACTAAGGAATTAGGGATTTGTATCTCGTGTAAAGGTGAAACCACAATTTGAATTAAAATCATGAGATGAACTAGGATTGAAATCACTTGGTTTGTGCAATCGTTTTGATCCCATGTATCTTTAGTTTAGTTTAGGTTGTGTTATTTTATTTCATAGGTTAGATTTATTTTAATTGCTCTTTCGTTTATTTTATTTGTTCTTTCGTTTACTCGTTTTTCCTAAGTAACAATTGAAAGGAATTAGTGAAATTAGATTCAACATCCCAATTCCCTATGGATCGACCCCTTACTCACTTCGCTCTACTATCAATTACCCGGTATTCGGCCGGTTAGGAGTTAGTTTTGCATGGTAGTTAGGGTTTATAAATTTTCTTTTGTTTAATGATGCAAAATCCCTCCAACAAAAGTGGCGCCGTTGCCGGGGAATCGGTGTTTTGTTGAATCTTCTTTCGTTAATTTTTCTATTTTGTTACGTTTTATTTGAATAAAAGTAGTGTTTAACAAATTGAGAGTTTTAATTTTTGCCGTGTTTCGATAACCGTTGGGTTAAGAATGTGCAAAAAGTTTTTTACTCGATTTGTGAAACGTGAACTATATGTTTGTTTGTATCTAGTCTAACCCTCTGTGCTTTAATTTGATGTGGCTGCTCTGTGATATTTGATGTATGATCTTTTAAGAAATTAGGGTTTGCTTGTGTTTCCCGTGTTTTCTATGCAAATTCGATTGTTGGACGAGCGTTCGGTAAGTGAACGCCCGTCCGATCCCCTAACATGCGGATAAACGAGCGTCGGTTTGTTGGACGCTCGTCCGTTCCAAAACGTATCGGCTACGTTCGTTTTCAAGAACCGGACGGGCATCCATATATCTAAACGCCCGTCCGGCTCGCATAAGTTTTAACCACCCGTTTGAATTAGTTAACGCCAGTCCAGGTTCCAGATTTCTTCTCAATTTGATTTTTAATGCTTTATTTAATATGGATTTCTTTCATACGAGCTTCTGTGGCTAATTTCTTTTACGTAGATGTTCTGAGCTTGCATATTCATATCTTTCCATCTACGAATCCATGTTAAATAACTGATTAACTTTTATATACATGATTCATCTAGGCATGTTATAGTTACTGTCGGTTCTCGTATGCTATAACTGTTCTGATTGTTATTGAGTAGCTAATGTCGGTTTCCGTATGCTACATATCGTTGTGATGAATCTTGTGAGCTTTGAGACCTATGTGCTTCCTTGTTATTTTTATAACTCATTTGGGTAGTAACTGTCGGTTTTCGTAATGCTACCATTCCAGTCTTATGAGTTATATCTGTTTAGTATAGCTAACTGTTGGTTTTCCATAATGCTATCACCTTCAATGAGTCTTAAAGCGCGTCTACATTGCATGTAATGAACAGCACTGTCGTTTATCGTAACCTGTCATTATTTGGTAGACGTTTATTATATATATGTCATGTTGCAAATGAGTGGGCTAGTTTTCTTTCTTTTATTTTCTTTTATTTTTGCATATCATATAGATGCATATCATTCAGTTGCATGTCATCTAGCTTTTCTATTTTTCTATTTTTCTTTTATTTTTCTTGAGCGTAGTTAACTGTCGGTTTCCGTAATACTACCTCGTTTTCTTTATTTTTAGTTTCTGCAAAGGCCGTAGTCACTGTAGGGTTGTCCTCCCAACTCGCTCAGCCTGAGCCTGTCAGAATTTATTTTTATTTATTTTATTTTTAGGATTGCATATCATGTAGGCTGCATTGTAGTATATTTTCATGTAGTTGCACCTAGCCTACTGTTGTGTAATGTTCCATGTATATGTATTCCATCTTTATATGAGCTTAAATTTGAAAAATCTCTACATATCTCCTTTTCCATGTGCTTTATATATGTAATCTTTTCTTTTTCCCCGTAGACTCTTTTTGCACTGATCAAGTCTGCAGGATATTTTTGATAGCTATTGTGCACTTTCACGATGAATTCAGTTTACCTGTGATGCTCCACGCGATCTACGAGCTATGCAGCAATTTTGGTTTTTACCGATTTTTCCGGAATTGCCAGCATCCAATCAGCTAAGTTCTCTAATTTATTATTTCTGCACAACTTGAGGACAAGTTGCAATCTAAGTGTGGGGGAGAGGATGGTTTATATGTATCGGTTTATATGTATCTATGAGTCGTTTGCTCAATTTCTATTATATTTCTATGAAGAGTGCTTAATTTTAAAATTTTTGTTAAGTCCCGAGTGAGCAAATGCATATCTTTGTTCGATGTTTATAATCATTGATGCTGTATTCTGCATATTTAGTATGATTAGATGTTTAACCTAACACTATTTTTCACGTGCCATGGTAGATGATGAGCTATGTTTTTAAGCCATACCCATTTGATTAGAGATTTTTGATGATTATCGCATGATTCTTTGCTTCCATACGAATTTTGAAAATTTTAATAGTTTGTATTTAGAGTTAAAGTATGACATACTGTGAATATCTGAAGGTTTGAATGTGATAAGTGAAACGTAACTGATGTGTGTTTTGAAATGAAGTGAATAAGTGAAGTTGTTTTAAATTATAAATGTGTGTGTCGAAAGCTAGTCGATGATTTGAGTGAGGTAGGGTGTACCACGTATGTCCTATACCACCATGATGACTAAAAGCTCACGACAGTTAGAAAAAGCTGCCTTATGATTGGAGTAGGTAGGGGATTAGCGGGAAATGTCCTATTCTCGCTATGAGGGCAATAGCTCATTCGATGTGTGTTTAAGTGAAATAATTAAATCAACTTATGAGAATAGTGATATGAATTAAACGAAAGACTTAGTTATCGTCGATCTTATCCCCGATAAACCGAAAGATATGTTGTAGGGACTATCCTCTAAGTATGTCGGAAATATTTTAAATGCTCCCTATTATTATTTTTTCGGGGTTTGTATGTTTTGTGAGGTGCATGTTATAATCGTTTTTATATGTCTAATTTAAATGGGATGTAGGCTAGTTTTGCTTGAACCAATTTCAAGTGTGGATTTAGTGGAAATTTATTATGGCTATGCACACACTCACTTGGGTGAACCTCTAAACTACTTGAATATGTTTTATATTTGCATAAGTGTTTATTTGTCTCGAGTGATGGTTATGTTTTATCTTGCTCGGGACGAGCAAGGTTTAAGTGTGGGGGAGTTGTTAAGGGTCAATTTGTAGTGTTTTATAAGGATATATTTTATATCAATATTCCCCATATATGGATGTTTTTCGTAGAATTCGAGCTTATAATCGATTAATTGAGCAAATGACGTTTTGAATAGTTAAAATGCAAAATCGAGTAAATATCGTGGTTTTATTATCTATTTTGTATGGTGTTACGTTTTGCTCGGTTTTGTCATCTTTTAGGTGCACAAATGTGGAATGGAAGAGGTCTAAATGATGTTTGATTGAAGATTAAAGTGGAAAGAAAGAGATACAAGAGGATGAAGATGAAATAAAGCTTGGGAAAATCCCGAAAACGACTCGTAATACGACGGGCTAATCAAAAAGGCGTTTTCGAAGAAGAGTCCTTAATGAAAGTTGTAGAGTTTTCCGAGAGCTTTTTTATGACATTCGGATCATAATTTTTGGAGGTCTACAACTCAAGATATGAATTTTAGAAGTTTGAGTTCGGCCTCTATGCAACCGGCGTCCAAGGTCGACTCTCAGAACCGACTTACACATTGCCACAAACCGACATATATTTCAATTCCCTAATTAATTAGGATAATTTCAGCCGCAATTATTTAGAAGTAGCCGACATACTCCTCTATATATATGCAAGGCTTGTAAACCTAAATCATCCCATAATTCATACACAATATTCTGCGGCAAATACATCACAAAGAAATGCAATTCGAGGAGTTCCAAGGCCGGTCACCCGAGCCTTGTGCTCGGGTGATCCGGGGTTAGATTAGATGTAGTTTTCTTCCGTTTTCGATTCATGGATTCAATCATGTACCAAACTACGTGAGTTTATTTATTTAATTTATTCAATCCTTATTCGTTTTTTATGATCTTTAATTTATTTTGTATCGTTCTATGATTATGATGCTATGATGTGAATTAGATCGAGAGATCAGTTTGCTATTGATACGTTTACAACATACGGAAGTTGCGTAGACTAGATCACCATAGAAAGATAGGATCTTTAATCATTAATTATGTGACAAATTAATTGGTTAATTATCTAGGTTGTTAGATTCTAAAATACGAGAGTTAACCTGAATCTACACCGAGTTTTGTTTGGTAAATCGATCTCAACATTCGGAAGATGAGAGATTGATAAATTGGACTCACTAAGGAATTAGGAATCCATAGCTTGAGATTAAATTCACTAAGGAATTAGGGATTTGTATCTCGTGTAAAGGTGAAACCACAATTTGAATTAAAATCATGAGATGAACTAGGATTGAAATCACTTGGTTTGTGCAATGTTTGATCCCATGTATCTTTAGTTTAGTTTAGGTTGTGTTATTTTATTTCGTAGGTTAGATTTATTTTAATTGCTCTTTCGTTTATTTTATTTGTTCTTTCGTTTACTCGTTTTTCCTAAGTAACAATTGAAAGGAATTAGTGAAATTAGATTCAACATCCCAATTCCCTGTGGATCGACCCCTTACTCACTTCGCTCTACTATCAATTACCCGGTATTCGGCCGGTTAGGAGTTAGTTTTGCATGGTAGTTAGGGTTTATAAATTTTCTTTTGTTTAATGATGCAAAATCCCTCCAACAGCTGAGCAGCCTGGAACAAGCTTTGTGAAGCCGTCTCAGCAGCGTTTTGATTTCAACTCTTGGATTGTTTGTGAGTTTAATTAAAGATTCTATCTTTATTATGTTTTTATTGATGTTATACAATTTCATTGATGAATGTATTATTGTGTGATGTTTGATATGTGATGAGAATCATTGTTAAATTTAGGTCACCATAGTAAAGATTGGATTTTTAATCTAGTTAACGATAGTTGTTAGGTTAAAGATCTAGATTATGAGATTGACAAAATTCACACCTTGATTAGTTAAAAGCGTTGATCTTTTAGGATCGAGAGATGAAAAGATTGATAGGCGAATTTTTCCAAGATATTAGAAATTCATACCTTCGATAGGTGAATCACAATTTTTATTAAATCATCACTAAACAATCTAGAGAAGAAATTGAATGTTGCGAGATAGGTGGATCATTGCTTGTTCGTTGTTACACTAATTGAGAAAAAAAACATTGTTGCTTGTTCTTCGTAGCAATCTTAGAATTTTATTGTCTTTTCAGTTTATAAAATAGAATTATCTTAGTTAGTTCGGTTCGCAACTATCCTTCCTGGCTTTAGATTTTTAATCTTCTGTTCAGTTTAACTTTAATGTTTTCATTACTAGTTCGTTTTGTTTTGTTATTTTAGTTGTATTCTTTAAATTGTTTAGGATAGGATGTTTTCACTTCTCGTGACAACTTTAGGAAAATTAAGCAAACTAGACAAAGACGATTCCCTGTGAGTTCGACTCCGGTTTTAATCATTATACTACGATCCCTGCACTTGGGGTAAACCGGATTTATTTTATTACTTGTTATATTTCGTTTAGCATAAAATCCGAGACAAGTTTTTGGCGCCGTTGCCGGGGAATCGGTACGGTTGTCAGGTTTTTATTAATTTTTCCGTTTCTGTTTTGATCTTTCGTAGGCAGGTGCTCTCGCTCTCGTTTACATAAAAAAAAAAAAAAAAAAAAAAAAAAATTTCGTTCGGTCGACCGAACCCTGACACTCGGTCGACCGAGTGTTATAAAAAAATTAAAATAAAAAATAAATAAAAAATAAAAATAATAAAAATAAAAAAATTTCTGTTCTCTGTTCTGTTCTGTATTATAGTCCCTTTTTTTCTATTTTATTTACGTTTTTTTTACTTTAGATTTTAGTGTAGCCTTTGTAAGAAATTCACGCGGACATCTTGTTTTTGGTTTTGGTTTTGGTTTATGCAAACTCGGAGTCAGAAAGGTCCACTGCTTTACACCCCTGACCTCGAACGAACCATAGTCAGACCAAACAGTCGAAGAGTCTGTCCTGCGGTTCTTCCTGATGAAGGGAGTATGGCCGATCAAGATCTCGAACGAAATCTAGCAATAGAAATCGAAGAAATCGTCATTATGGCTGCAGACGATAGACGTACGTTGGCTGACTACGCCATGCCTGGTGAAGTCAAGGTCAACCCGGAAATTGTTTTACCCGCCATTAATGCACCAAATTTTGAACTCAAACCCGGTCTTATCCAAATGATGCAACACGCATCAATCTTTCATGGTTTCCAATCTGAGAATCATCACACTCATGTACACACATTTTTGGAAATATGTGGTACAACTCGCATACAAGGGGTAAATGAGGATGCAATAAAATTGAAGCTATTTCCGTTTTCCTTGAAAGGGGAGGCGAAAGAGTGGTACAACTCTCTCGCCCGCCGAGTCAATTTCCACCTGGGCCGAACTCGAGAAAGAGTTCCTGAGTCAATATTTCCCACCATCCAAAACAGCCCAGTGCCTAAGTGAAATTTTCACTTTCTATCAAAAGGAAAACGAGGCTTTCTTCGACTGTTGGAAGAGGTTCAAAGCTCTCCTTCGAAGATGCCCCCATCATGGTTTGGACTTGCAGAGGCAAGTCAACACGTTTTTCAGTGGATTGACCGAACTCACTAAGGGTATGGTCAATAGTTCTTCTGGAGGGGAATTCTTGAGGAAAACACCTGCAGAGGGGTGGGCATTATTTGAGGATATTGCCAAATACAACTATGCCCCCTCGTCTCATGCTATCCAGGCACCTCCTCCTCCTCCTCCTAGGATCGAGGAGGAAAATATGCAAAATCAGATTGCCATGCTGCAACAGCAGGTGGCTGCTCTTTCAATGTCTCCAAATCCAACGAATTAGAATCTATCATTCCTGCAGAACTCTCAAGTTCTGTTTTGCGAAAATTGTTGTCAAACTGGCCATATGGTTGGCTAGTGTCAATTTATTTCCCCTTCAACCTATCAAGTCAATGCTATCCGAATCAGGGACAGTACAATCCAGTCACATGCCAGGCATGTGATAATGTGGGGCACACTGCTCGTTTCTGTCCTATGGTTGGACGAACGCCGAAGTCAATGCGTTCGGTGGCCGGCAAAATCGAGAGATTCAACAATCGCCTTCTCGGCCAAAGCAATTTTCAAAATCGGGGTTTCAATCAAAACCCGAATTTCAATCGAACCATAATATGAATTTTTCCAATCAAAATCAGAGGTTCAACCAGAACTGGCCGAACAATCCAAATCCGATGTTTCAAAGTCGGTCTAGCCAATCTTTCCCACAAAACTTCCAGAACTCTCAAGGCCCCTCTCAATCTAGTGATCTTGAAAGCAAATTGGACTCCTATCGAAGGAGCGAATAATAATTTCCAATTCCTTCTTAGCACAATTAAGAATCTTGAGAGGCGGCTCGGGCAAGTAGGCGACCAAAAGCTTCTAGACCCTCGGGCGATTACCTAGCTTTACCGAGAAGAACCCCAAGGGTGGTCAAGTGGCTCGGACCGAGTTAAATCAAAGACAATGCACCGATCTAGTTCCCACGCTTCCTTATGGTAGAGAAGAGGCCAGTACTATGAATTTGAGATCCGGCACTCAGCTTAGTGGTCCCCCGAACCAGGAAACCACTAACCCCTCCTGCCAATGATGAGGCAGGAGGGGAAGTCGAGCGCCCATGTTTCCCTATCCTAGATGAGAGTACTCAGGTGGCTAATCCCCTGAGAAATAAAGAGTTTGATAGTACTCAGGTGGCTGATCCCCTGAGAAATAAAGAATTTAGTGAGAGTCGTGTGGCCGATCCCCGACGGTAAGAAAGGTGAAAAGGTGGTGAGGTGGAAAGATTTGGAAGATAAAGTCATTAGTTCAACCTCAAAGAAAGTGTTTTCTCGAGAGTGATTTAAAGAAACTTCCGTTTCCACCTAGAAAAAGCAACATCTCCTTGCATGAAGACAAAAAGTATGAAAAAGTGCTTAATCTTCTTAAAAATACTCAGGTAAATCTTCCATTATCTGATGTTTTGGTTGAGATGCCTAAGTATACAAAGTTTATCAAGGATGTTGTTTCCTCCAAAAAGAAGCTCGAAGACATGGATCAGTTGATTGGTGAGAATTGCTCTATGATTAGTTATGATGAGTTGCCAATCAAGAGGGGTGACCCCGGGAAATTTGTGCTCACATTGTTGATGGGAGGCTTAGTCTTTCCAAATTCTTTATGTGACCTAGGTGCATCCATTAGTCGATGCCATTGTCCGTTTGTAAACAACTTGGACTAGATGGTCTTTTAGAACCCACAACCATGAATCTTCAATTCGCCGATAGATCTTCCAAGAAAGTCATTTGGGATATTAAAGGATGTTTTAGTTCAAATTGATAGATTCACTTTCCCGCTTGATGGTATGTCCCGGACATTGGGAAGGATGAGAACGTCCCTTTAATACTCGGCGGACCTTTTCTTTCTACGGCCCGAGCCCTCATTGATTGTGATGGTGGCAAAGTGACTATACGAGTTGGTGATCGGGAGGTGAGCTACAATGTCTCTAAAGCTATTCAGAGACCCTCGATTATCCAACCGGCTTCTCCATTGAAGACATGTCAGAGGACTTTAACGACTACATGGAAAAGCAAGTCATGGATGTTGAGACTGAATATGAGCGATTAGTAGAGAATCTGAATAATCATGGTTGGGTAAGTCTAGAACAACTAGGAGATGAATTTGATGAAGGTTCGTTGAAAGGAGAAGCTTTGGCGAGGGACCACCGAGTAAACTCGGTGATGTTGAGTTGAAAAGTGGGGAGCTTAAATCTAGTTTAGAAAAACCACTGCATTTGGTACGAAGCCATTGCCTAAGCATCCGAAATACGTGTTCTTGAGAGAAGATGACAAGCTTCCATTAATTATCTCTGCCAAGTTATCCCGGTTAGAAGAGATGAAGTTGTTGAATGTGTTAAGAAAGAATGAGAAAGCCTTTGGATGGCAAGTGGGAGACATTAGAGGGATATCTCCTGACATATGCATGCACAAGATAAAGACTGAAGAGGGTTCTAAGTGTGTTAGACAGCCCCAGAGGAGGCTCAACCCTCACATGCAAGAGGTAATTAAGAAAGAGATTATCAAGCTTTTGGACATGGGTATTATTTTTGCGATTGCTGACAGTGAATGGGTGTCCCCTACTCAAGTAGTTCCTAAGAAAGGAGGAATTACTATCGAGAAGAATGAAAAGGGTGAAGAAATAGCATTAAGGCTAGTGACGGGTTATAGAGTCTGTATTGACTACAGAAAACTCAATGAAGTCACGAAAAAAGATCATTTCCCCCTCCCTTTCATTGACCAGATGCTTGAGCGTCTAGCAGGACATGCATTCTACTGTTTTCTTGATGGTTATTCGGGATATTTCCAGATACCCATAGACCCAGTCGACCAAGAAAAGACAACTTTTACCTGCCCTTATGGTACATTAGCTTACAGGCGAATGCCATTCGGTCTCTGCAATGCCCCAGCTACATTCCAAAGATGTATACTGGCAATCTTTGATGGGCTTGTCGAGAAGTGTATGGAGATATTCATGGACGATTTCTCAGTCTTTGGTCAATCCTTCGATCACTGTCTTGCTAATCTTGATCAAGTATTATCCCGCTGTGTGGAAAAGAACTTAGTCCTAAATTGGGAAAAATGCCACTTTATGGTAGACGAAGGAATAGTTGTTGGCCACAAGATAAAAGTTGAAGCTATAGAGAAGATGAATTTCCCTAAAAATGTGTGTGAAGTAAGAGGTTTCCTTGGACATGTTGGTTTTTATTGGAGGTTCATTAAGGATTTTTCCAAGATAGCTAAGCCCCTTTCTACTTTACTTAGAGAATATGTCGCTTTCAATTTTGATGACAGTTGCAAGCATGCGTTTGATGAGCTTAAGAGTCAACTGATTTCCGCCCCAATCCTTATCTCTCCTGACTGGAACCTACCCTTTGAACTCATGTGTGATGCATCCAACTATGCTGTTGGTGCGCCTTTAGGTCGGCGTATTAAGGGAAAATTCCAGCCCATCTCTTACGCCAGTCACACACTGAACCCCACACAAGTAAACTACACGACCACTGAAAATGAATTATTGGCTGTAGTCTTTGCAATGAACAAATTTCGTAGTTACTTGTTGGGCGCCGCGGTCACTGTTTGGACTGATCACACTGCTCTGCGCTATCTCATGACGAAGAAAGATGCTAAACCGTGCCTACTACGTTGGATACTGATCCTGCAAGAATTTGATGTTCAAATTAAGGATAAAAAGGGCAGTGAAAACGTAGTAGCTGATCATGTTTCGAGAATGCATAATGAAGTAGAGAAAAAGCCTGAAGACATAGACCTTTAATTTCCTCTCAAAAATGTTATGCATATAGACGAGTGCACTCCAGATGTTCTGTGGTACTCCTCTATCGTCAACTACCTGCATTCCCAGTACTTAAATCCAGAAATTTCTTATCAGGAGAAGAAGAAATTTTTCTCTGGATTTGAAAACCTTTGTGTGGGATGAACCTTACCTCTTTAAAATCTGTAAAGATGGATTGTTGAGAAGGTGTGTTCCCGAATCAGAGCAACGAGATATCATTGAACAGTGCCACAGTGGGCCTACTGGTGGCCACTTTGGTCCCTGGAAAACCGTTGCTAAAATCTTTCAGTCCGGTTTCTATTGGCCCACGATCTTCAAGGATTCAGAAGCTTTCTGCAAGGCTTGTGATAGGTGCCAACGAACCGGAGCTTTAACTAGGCATTTTGACATGCCATTGAAGCCCATTTTAGAATGTGAAGTCTTTGATGTATGGGGTATTGATTTTATGGGCCCATTTCCATCTTCCTGTGGAAACAAATACATCATAGTCTGCGTTGACTATGTATCAAAATGGGTGGAGGCTCAAGCCACTTCTCGCAATGACCACAAAACGGTCATGAGCTTTCTGAAGAAAAATATTTCCGTGAGATTTGGATGTCCCCGCGCCTTAATCAGTGATGAGGGAACGCACTTCTGCAACCGGCCATTAGAAAAAGTCCTTTAGAAATATGGTGTCCGGCACAAAATTGGCACACCATATCATCCTATGACTAGTAGCCAGGTTGAGAGAAGTAATCAAAGTTTGAAGAAGATCCTGGAAAAAGTTGTGAACAGTCATAGAAATGACTGGAGTCTCAAACTGGATGATGTACTATGGGCGTACCGTACTGCCTATAAAACCCACATGGTTACATCTCCCTATCAGATGGTGTATGGAAAACCGTGCCATTTGCCAGTCGAATTAGAGCATAAAGCGTATTGGGCCATTAAGTTCTTGAACTTTGATGCCCAGTCATGTGGTGAACATCGACTGATGCAGTTGCATGAATTGGATGAGTTTAGACTCCAGGCCTACGAGAGTGCCAGGATTAGCAAGGACGAGAATGAAACTCCTTCATGATGCTAAAATCAAGAAGCGAGAATTTCAAGTTGGGGAGCAAGTCTTACTTTATAATTCCAGGTTACATCTGTTTCCTGGGAAGTTGAGGACACGTTGGTCCGGCCCCTTTGAAATTCTTCAAATTATTCCCGGAGGTGTTTTAGAGCTGAGAAGTCATGGTGACCAGCCATTTAGAGTAAATGGTCAAAGGTGCAAGCACTATATTGGTCAAACTAAAGAAAAACCTTTGATTATTCATTTCCTCGACATCCTCGGGTGTGGTATGACTGAAGTCAATGAGCTTGAAGAATTCTCGCCCGACTTGTTTTCCGAGGATGACGGCAGTGGCTTGGTCGAGCAAGTTATGGCCGGGAGTTGGGACATGGAAGAGTATGAAAGGGAGGCCAAGTTAAAGAAGAAACTGAAGAAGAAAAGGTCGATAATAGGGAAGATTAAGAGCGTTTGGAAAGCAGTAAAGAACCTAACCCCATGTGTTAGATGCTGTTTTTGTGGCCACACGAATTATCAGAGCTTACACGAAGTAGTGGCCGGAAGGAAGGTTAAATGGCCCGACCCGGGCTGAATAAGAGGATTGTCGAGCCAACGACATAAACCAACAGCGCCACTAGGGAGCATCCTAGATATCTTTATATATATATATATATATATTAGTCATTTTTCAATTACTCTTTTGTCTTTGGTTTATGTGTATTAGTTTTAAGTCTAATAAGAGTGTTGTATGAATCTGCTTCAGTTCGGCTTTGCTTTGAAATGGATTACGGAGTTCCCCCACATGAATCCGCCATATAACTTTAGATGATGAACCTGGAGGAACGCTTATCCTTGACGTTGATTACCATATCATCACGCGCGTCAGGACCATTACTTATGTTGTCATTGTACCCCACACTGTGGGTGGTGGAGAGTTTAGTACGGAGGACCTTCAACGTGCGTTAGGACGGCCGTATACGATTCTAAATGACCCGATGCTTACTGATTTGTTGCTGGTACTCCGTGATGAACATTTTAAAGGAGTAGATGTTGCGGGAGAAGATTGGAACTTGCAAGATGAATATGACATCCCTCCTGTGATCGATATGCTTCGTCGCCTAATCCGGATTGTAGATTGGGGCGACATCTATGAAGATTAGCTTGGGCTAGTGTTTTATGTTTCTATTTTCTTCGTGTATCCCAGTATTCTTTGCATTATTAGTATATTTGCATATCATTTTGTAGCATTATGTTTATGTGTATGTTGTCCTTTTGTTGCATCTAGCCCTGCTACTTTATAGTATCCTCTATCGTTACTTTTGCGCGACGTATTATATTCCCCTGTGTTCCCCGAGATATTTCCGTGTTTCTCAAGTAGTGCAAGTACATTTTTAGCTGTTTTGTCAAGCTAGTATTGAAGTCGTTGCTGGAAAAGGACTACATATGACATCTCGAACGTTGGCCTTTTCATGCTTGTGCCTGACCAACGGGTCGACTTTCTATACCAAATCGCTAAGTACTTTATTTCTTCTTAAATTCTGCACAACATGAGGACATGTTGTTGTTTAAGTGTGGGGGAGGGGTTGTATGTACCTACAATTGTGCTTAATCTATTACCATGCTTAGAAAGAGCTGAAAACTTGAAAAAATTTAAAATTTTTTGTTTTTGTTCCGTGCAAGTTCATATTTTGTTTGGCTTACTACTGCTGTGGTTTCCAACCGTGGCATATTATAGTCATTGATGCTTTATACTGTATGTTTAGTAGGTCAGATGTCTCACCCGACATACATTCACATAGCCATGTTAAATGACGAGCTATAAATTATAAAGCTGTACCTATTTAGATTAGTAACATTTGATCATCTTATAAGTATTCTGTGCTTAGTGCTAATGTACGTGTCATGGGAATTATAATAGTTTGTATTTAGAATCAGAGTATGACATACTGTGAATGTCCTAGGTTTGAATGTGATAAGTGAAACGTAACTACTGTGCTTGGGAAGTTGGTGTTAAAATAATGAAAAAATTGGGTGTGTCGGAAGTCGGTCGATGATTGGAGTGAGGTAGGGCGTACCACGAATGTCCTATACCACTATGATGACCAAAAGCTCACGACGATCGAAGAAGTCGCCTTATGATTTGAGTAAGGTAGGGCATATCCCGAATGTCCTATTCTACTATGACGGGCAATAGCTCATTCTGATGTGCGTTTATATGTGAAAGTTAATTGAATCAACTTACGTAAGGAAAGTGGTATGAATAAGTGGAAGACTTAGTTATTGCCTATCTTATCCCTAGTATAAACCGATAGGCATGTTGTAGGGAATATCCTCTGAGTTTGTCAGAAAGATCCTAAACACATTCTATCATCCTTTTCAGGACATGTTACGTTTTGTAGGGCACATGTTATAAGTATCATCATCTTTTTCTAGTTTAGATGGGTATTTGCTAGTTGCTTGGAAAGTTTCAAGTTTGGACTTAGTGGAAATTTTATATGGCTCTGCACACACACCGGGGTGAACCTCTAACTTATTAAATATGCTGTATACTTGCTGAAGATGTCTATATTTATTCTTTTTGGTTGGAACTTTGTGGTACTAAGTAAATCTAAGCCTTGGTCTTGTTTTGTCTTGCTCGGGACGAACAAAAGCTAAGTGTGGGGGAGTTGTTTATGGTGATTTTTACGATTTATAATACATTATTTCGTAACAATATCCTTTGTATTTTATTAATTTTTATAGAAAATTAAGTGTTTAATGGATTTATTGAAAGAATGAAGTCGGAAAGTATTATAGTGCAAAGTCGGGTTATTTACGTGATTTTATTAGCAATTATCTATTTATATATGTGATGTTACACTTTGCACGTTTTTATTATTGTAGGTACAATGAGCATATCGTGGACGAATCGAAGAGTTGAAGGAGTTCGAGCAGCAATTTATTTGAAGATTAAGGAGAAGGATAAAATAGGAAGTATCTTATATTTTTATATTAGGGTTTAGATTTCTTTTACCCTAATCTCGAAGACAAACATTATAAAAGGACGGAGTCATCAGCATTCAGAAAAGAAAAAAGACATAACAATTCACCCTGAAACAAAAATCGGCGCAGAACCCGAGAAGGCACAGTTCGGTCGATCGAACTGCACCTCTCGGTCGACCGAGCTCAAAATTTTTTTTTATTATTTTTTTCGTTCGTTCCGAAGATGAGTAGAGGTGAGCAGCCTGGAACAAGCTTTGTGAAGCCGTCTCAGCAGCGTTTTGATTTCAACTCTTGGATTGTTTGTGAGTTTAATTAAAGATTGTATCTTTATTATGTTTTTATTGATGTTATGCAATTTCATTGATGAATGTATTGCTGTGTGATGTTTGATATGTGATGAGAATCGTTGTTAAATTTAGGTCACCATAGTAAAGATTGGATTTTTAATCTAGTTAACGATAGTTGTTAGGTTAAAGATCTAGATTATGAGATTGACAATTTCACACCTTGATTAGTTAAAAGCGTTGATCTTTTAGGATCGAGAGATGAAAAGATTGATAGGCGAATTTTTCTAAAATATTATAAATTCATACCTTCGATAGGTGAATCACAATTTTTATTAAATCATCACTAAACAATCTAGAGAAGAAATTGAAGGTTGCGAGATAGGTGGATCATTGCTTGTTCGTTGTTACACTAATTGAGAAAAAAACATCGTTGCTTGTTCTTCGTAGCAGTCTTAGAATTTTATTGTCTTTTCAGTTTATAAAATAGAATTATCTTAGTTAGTTCGGTTCGCAACTATCCTTCCTGGCTTTAGATTTTTAATCTTCTGTTTAGTTTAACTTTAATGTTTTCATTACTAGTTCGTTTTGTTTTGTTATTTTAGTTGTAGTCTTTAAATTGTTTAGGATAGGATGTTTTTACTTCTCGTGACAACTTTAAGAAAATTAAGCAAACTAGACAAAGACGATTCCTTGTGAGTTCGACTCCGGTTTTAATCATTATACTACGATCCCTGCACTTGGGGTAAACCGGATTTATTTTATTACTTGTTATATTTCGTTTAGCATAAAATCCGAGACAATGGTGGAGATGGTGGTGGTGGGTGGTGGTGGGTGGTGAATAGGACATGGATGAAGATGGATCAATTTATTATTTTAGAAGTGTTGGAGTACTACATTGTGTTATTAAAATTGGTGTGGAAATAGTATAAAAATGTGTTGTAAATAAAGAATTTAAAATGTTTAAAAATTAATGTGGTGTAAAAGTAGATTTTATTTTTTAGGTGTGGTATGAAGTATAAAGTGGTGTGGCGATAGATTTGATGTGGTGCGAATAAAGACTCCCAAATTTTATCATGACAAGATTAGGACTATAAAATTCTTTAGTGAATTTTAATTGTGGAGTGTCTACACAAGAATTTTCTATCGAAAAAATTGGAAAATCATGAATATTGTGTCGCTAGTTAGATGGTATTTGGAACCGATAAACTAGTGGGAGCTTTAAATTTTGTGATTTATTATTTTTTGAATTATTGAAAAATCATAAGTCCTAATATATTAGGATTATAAAATTCATGGTGAATTTTAATTGTGTAGTGTCTACACAAAGATTCTATAAATCCGAGAAATTGGAAACACTACAAAATAATGAAGAAATAATGACTAAAATTTGGTGAGAGGATAAGATTCCGGTCACCAAAAGCAATTTTTTTTTGTAAATGTAGTGATGGTTAGATTTTTTTATCATTAAAATGTGGTCTCTTAGTGACCAATTTTTAAATTGGTCACTACCGATACATTTAACAAATTGATTTTTTTGATTAAATTCTAATTGGGCATCCGCTTAATTATCTATTCATTAGTGATTTTTTTGGCGACAAGTAGCGGGATTTGTATTTTGCGATCATTATTATCAAAAGGGGCATTCAACCCTAATATCCTTTGCTTAATCAAAATAGCCTCTTCATGTTTGTGGCAGAAAGATGCCAAGATCTTGTTTTTTGGAATCCATTCGCGAGGTCTCCAGTATGCCATTTCTCGAACTCCATTTTAGGGCGGCTCGCCGCACCGCCGTCTACCATTATTCTCGCGCGTCGTTCTTATATACCAAAGACACCACCGGTCTTCTGCTAAGTTTCGTAATATTCCATTCCACTGCCACCGTCGATTGTTTTACTTTCAGTGGCCGATTGATTTTCTTTCGTCGATGTACTGTCATCTAAAACATGTATCGTGAATTTCTTTTTATTTCACTTGAAATCAATTTTGATGCTTGAATACTTCGTTCGATTGCTCGTTCTGGTTACGTAGTTGCTCTTACAACCTTCTAGTTGCTCTTACTTGAACTTCATGCAAAGCTTCTGAGTTTATGATGGAACATACATTTACGTAAAAAAGATCTAATTTTTTATTTGTAAATGTTGAGAATTTCCCTTTGGATTCATTGTATCACTCGATTTTGGATATAGTTGTTCTCAATTAATTCATTCGGTAGTTGTGAATCTTAATTGATTGGCACTAGCAAACTTTTGTTCTAGTAACTAAAAACAATTGGTTTGAACCACGTGAATCTGCAAAATCCCGTAGTCAAAACAACAACAGTTTTCAACATAGTTATAAGCTATTATGCCGAGCTAGCCTAGCTACACTTTTCAACATAGTTACTGGCATAATTATAAGCTACCGTTTTCAATGATTCTTAGATTTAGTACCAGGTAGTTTCATTTGAAGCAACAATTTGAGTGTTCAAATTATTAGTCTTGCTTATGAGGGGACATGTAACTGTGTTTCATTTACATTGGATTTATTGACATTTTTTTCACAAATTTAACTTCTATGTGCTAGTGGTTGGAATTTTTTTTCTCTTTTGGATCATGAACTTGACTTTATTTGCTCAATTAGTTGTGATAGACTGTGAATGTGAAGTATGTTTTGTAGCTCAACCATTGTTTTGGGCCTCAATACAAATGGTTTTTGTTGTGAATCCTTGAGCATTCCAACAAGAATTCCGAAAGGACTCCAATATGATGAGCCAATTGTTGCAGGTGTAATAATCATGATGAAATTTATTCATATGATTCACTCTACTTCTTGAGACATTTGTCTATATAATTTCTGTTAAAATGATGATCTTATTTGGAATATGTTCTTCAAGCCATCTTACAAACAAACAATCGAACTACTTTTGTTGTCGTTCTTTGTTTTAGTTATTTGTTTCCAGTAATATTTTCATCTTTGTTTCATAATTAGTTCATGAATGGCTGTCTAGTTTTCTAGATATGGTGCATGCCAAGGTCTATAAACACTAACTTTGCTCTGTCAAATGACAGAGATCCTGAACTAGCTAATGCTATTCTTGGGCCTCTTGGCATTGATCTTAACAAGCCGCAAGGTCTATTGCGTGCCCGCCATTGTCAGAGATCTGATGAACAATGTCAACAAGAAGTGGAAATGGTATGTACTTTTTATCGTATATTCCATGTTGTCGATTCTTTAAGCTTATGAACTGTATTCATGCAATGTGGTTCAAAGTGCTGGATGAATTCTTTTTATACTAGTTAAGTATGTGCCTGGAAAGCTCAAAGATGGAATGTTCAAAGTGCCACTTTGAATTCAATGGTGCTTTATCGCATTAATTTAATCAATTTTTTTTTCTAAGTCTCTTATCAAAGAAATAAATTCTCCAAATTTCGAGTTTAAGAAGCTCCCATTAAAAGTTGTTAGCTTGAATGTTCCACTTCTTTATTTCTCGTTATCATCTTCATTTGATGTATATCTTTAATGTACACGTTCATGGATATATAGTGGATATAAACGCATGATCGAAGGCTTGCACTTGAGTTAATAATAGCAAGTGGAACTAAATACCAGGGCTTTTCTTTGATTTGACTCTTTTTTTTATATTTATTAATGTTTTGCAAGGTTATATGGAGTTTTGCTCATATTGAATTGTTATCTTTTGCATTGTATTTTGTGTCCAATTGTCATCTATTATTTCTATCGAAATGTTGGTTCATGTGTAACCAAATGGGAGTTGACTTTTTACTTAAATATCAAACAATATTAAATTTTTATATTTGATTCTGCATTATAGTATTATTGGGTCGTTTGATTAATTCATTGGAGAGAATGATACTTTTAGTGAGATGTGAAGAACATCATTTGGATTTTTGTTTCCAGCTAGAATGCACCTTTGCTTCTATAATTGTAGTGTTTGCTGAGTGTTCGACTTTTTTGGGGAATATGTTATGATAAGAGAAACAAGGTACTTCATCGACTATTTGAATTATGTTGGTACATATATTCAACTGATCCAAAAGTATACCTTTAGTGCCTTCAAATTTTATGCTTGCTTTGTTTCGATTATTTAGTGATACTATGTTTTTTCTTTTGTTGATGTGGCTCTTTTTTCCCTCTATTTTAGAGGTGGCATGGATGTGTTCATGGATGTTGGAAGCTCAAGACTTTGTTGTGGTTTATCTCTTCCGGTGAGTTTTACATCATTTAAATCTTCATTGCGTAATGACAATGAGTTCATTTCTGCCTCTTTCACTCCTTTCGGTTTCTCTTTTATGTCTAGAATTTTATCTTTTGATGTTTTTAATAGAGCTCAAAAAATTGATATGAAAATGGATGATGTTGAGTTAAGATGCGATGTGTAATCCTTAATGCTCTGTTCTTTGTTGTCCGTCTCATATGTTCACATAAGCAATGGAATTTCAGGTGCCGATGCTGGTTCGTACGTCTGATGTGATTAGGTACAAGTTATTACCTGTGGTTCCTATGATTGATCATTTTTATACGTTGATTAATATTTATCAGTTAAAGAACTTGGGACTTATTGAAAATATCTAAGATCTAGGGAGAAAAAATGGAGCAAGGAAGCAGGGGAACATGTTATATTGTGTACATATTTTAAGAACTTTACTTAATTCTTATTAAAATTATTGTACAAGAAGCACATGTAACTAAAAGTGACATTGTAGATGTATCATCTATTGTCTAGTTGTCACAGTAAATGTTATCTTCTTTTTTTCAAAGTGACATTGTGTAGATGTGCTTGATCATTGGACGTGCCTTTACTTTTTCTTCTGGCCTTGTGATTATTAATTTATCTTTAAGAATTTCGTTATATATTAATGCCATATTACACATTTGGTAAAAATTTGCAGGGGTGGTTCGATTCATGACATACCATGCCGAATATCAGCTCATTCACAACTATCCAGATTGCAAGATTGTGGATCTCGATAAGGTTGATTGTAGCATAAGCTTGAAGAACCTGCTTCATTTTAGTTCAACTTGTAGTTTCAAGTTCGTTAAATTGGGTAATGTTACATTTTGGTGTTTGAGTGGTGTTGGTGTTTTCATATACCCATGTCATTTAGTATTAGATTTGATTTAGCATTTTTTTAGGCTGAACTCATTGCTTAGATGATTGATTATTTTAAAGTACTATCTAGATTTAATGATTATTTCAATAAAATCTATCATTGCTCTGTTGTTTCTGTATCGATATTCATGGTTTTCAAATATATGTAATTCAATAATGAAATGAAGGTTTTAATTCAAAACCATTGTATTGCCTATGACAAATTCATAATGATGGATTAATAATTAATAATGATGATAATTTATCATCATTCAAATTAACTTTAATGGCGGTTTAATTAATGACATGAAAATATTGGCGGTAAAAGAATTATAGTGATGGAAGATTGATAAAATAATGACGGGTTATATTGTTAGTATTATTATTTTTAATGAGGGGGAATGAAGCAACGATGATGAAAATTATATTCATTAATATTGACTTTTAGTGAGAGTATAATATCGTCATTAATTGTATATCAACAATAATGACAGTACACTCTACGGTCACTATTTACTTTTAGCTAGGAGGGCAGTAGTGACGGGCCATGACGGGGAATTTCCCGTCATTAAACGTCTTCAATGACAGGAAATTGACATATAATGACCAATTTTCCCGTCGTTATAAACCAATTTTCTTGTAGTGAAAGTCATGAATAAGTGACACTAGTTAGACGGTATTTGGAACCGATGAACTAGTGGGAGGATTAATTTAAATATTCATGATTTATTGTTTTTCGAATTGTAAATAAATTCTGAAAATCTTAAAAGACTACCTAATTTTTAAAATAACGAGTGGGAGCGGGGAAGGTGACAACCGACCCCACGGCCTCTACTGATGACACAAGCACGTGAGAGAAGGGTGACGCCTCGAGCCGCTTTGATTACGGGCTCCTGTGGATGGCCTTCACCCCTATCAAAATTCAAGGCTTGGTCTCCGAAAGGACAGGATTTTGGGTACTCGTCGAGTCACTGACTGACCCTGCAGCGGCATACTCGGGGCGTATTTTGAGATCTGAAATAGTAGGTCACACTCAAAGGATATTTTTTGGAAATATCTTGGTTGAAAAAGGAAGGTAATCAATAGTTAAATAAAAGATGTCTGATTCTTAATGGTTAATTGTTGAGAGAGATTGTCTCAATTTAATCGTCATTATGCTGATACCGACCCTGCGGCGGCAGTATGATGAGAGATTAAGTCCTTGGAATGGTAGGATAAACTGCATGCATGACATCACGTTTATAATTCCTAAAATTTCTTATTTGTTGTGGTGTATGATTTGATTTATATTTCTGTCATAATTTATTTTTGCAACTACACATCATCTCAAGGTATCTAAACTGCTAAACATATTATATTGACTGATAACGACTTCATAAAAGTGGAAAAGTAACAAGAACGTTGAACTCATAAATCGAGAATGCAAATTAATTTTTCGGAAGAGGATGTTCCTCTTGAGTCTACAAACTTAAGTGACATTGATAAGTATTTCACTGCTATCACTCGTGATAAGCGAGAGATAAAACAAAATTAGTTCAAAGATGACGAGAATGATTTGGTATCAATCTCACTTAGTCATCCCACAGTTCACGAGTAGTGTCTACTCAAATGAATTGCTAGTTCACGGCCATTTCCTTTAAAGAAAGCCGGGAATAGGAAAGTAAATGTCTACTAGGGTAAGTCATCTAAACTAAATAAGTTAAAGGCTGAACCGAAATATTAATAAAAGAAAATATAGGATAAGGAAAGTGATTTCGGATCACAAACCCTTGAATCCTTAAAGACTTTCTTAACCGAGTAATTTGACCCAGAAGCTAAAGTTCTTTTGTAAAAACAAGGTAGCTCTGCATTCATGATAGAAGAGTAGACAACGGGCAGTTATTCAGCTAAGATAGTGGGAGTGATATAAGGAAACAAATTTCTGATACGTTATCGGATTTAATCCTTGAATATCAAAGAAATATAATTTCTTTTTCAGATTCGTTGGATCAAATGGATTCACTTTCACATCGATGATATAGTTGCCTTAAACAATGTGAATATGACATTTGTATATGATTCTGAGACTAGGACTTTTGTCTGATAAAGTCAAAACCACTAAGTAATGCTGAAAAGGTATACGTAACACATCATAAACTATTAAGACAAATGACTAATTAGTGCATATATCCTAAAGATAAGATCTGAAGACTGGCTAAGGGTGATTCTTATCTCCCAGTCTAAGAACACTATCTCCAAGGAAAAATGACTAAGTAACATTTCAATTTTGAAAGGGAATAGAGCTAAAGAAGCATCACAACTTGTTCATATGACCTTCAGGGTCTTATGAAGAATACAAGCTAGTGGGAGCTTTTGAGTGGTAGACATTTTGTCTGACGACTACTCGAAACACCGATTAGTTTATCTAAATGATTGGAGGAATCTCTGATATTACCAGAGAAAAGAGTATTCCATGCTCAGATATAGGACATAACATAGTATGTGGAACTGATGCTCGCCCTAACTCCGAGTGAAACGATTTCACTGAATGGATAAACCATGTATTGTCATATATAGTTATTGATATGCTACATTACACTGCTTAACTCAATTAAGATATTGATTGCAAAATAATGGTTTACATTGTTATGTAATACCGAGAAGTCTACCTAGAAGATGCTTAAGAATTTGTGGATAAGGAGTGAAGTAAATTTACTCCACTTCCGCAAATAGAGGCAATTAGCATTTATGCTTGAAGGTATGACTGGAGATTTTTCATACATGCTCAGATGGTGACTGTTCGTGAAATATCTTAATGCAATGAGTGAAGGTTGGTTATAAGATTCTTAAGATCGGATGGTGACAGTTAAGCTGTTACAACTTTTTCTAAAAGAATGTTTAAATAACAACCTTAGGCCTTGAAGTACAGTAACTCAATGAGTTACTATATGATTTAATCAGACCCCATCCAACATTGGTTGTTGAGGGTTACGCTGATAAATACTACTGAACCAGATCATAATATCAAACCACCCAAATGCAGTGGGAGTATGGTTTATCCATTGACTCACTGTGATTATGCAGACTTTACAATCTACTGGGGGTGATTGATAACCAATGGTCTTTTGGAAGGACTGTATAGGATTTTGATAAAAAGAAGGTTGGTTTAAAGCCATAAACCTATAAATGGAGTTTTGGTACTCCCGTTCTGTTCCTACTCTTGTAGAACCACCTGAGTGTCTCAGGCCCAGTGGGTGAAATTGGATCTACATGAAAAGAGTCGAATGAATGAGAAAGTTTAACTTTCAAGGTAAAGCCAAGTGGTCTAGGGGTAATCCCCGAAAATTGAGAGTTAACCAGGGGAGATGCCCTAAAACTCTCTCACCATTCCGCCTTGCTTGACTCCTGAAAAGCAAAAAAGACTAACAGGGGTGATGCCCTGAAACTTTCTTGCCGTACAAAGGAGCTTGAATTCATTCGGAATAGAAGGGTTTTAGCTAAAAGCCAATGATAGATTGACTGCCTATGCTTAAATCCATTGGTGGATTAAATTAAACCTTCAGGTCATTGAAATTCACATGTTTTGAAATGTGTGGGCTTGACCAGAATATTGATGAGTCTTTTGTAGACCAGAGAATCAATATTGGTTAAATTAGTAAACGTTAGTGTAAATAAAAGATAACACTGCAACAGTTGGAAACAACATGGGTGTGTTGTCTGAAGTCAGAAACCGACAAGCCAAAGATTCTCTGAATTAAAGAAGTGGACTATATTCTTAGAATTTGATTCGGTCGAATTCATGAGAACAAGTTGTGGCTGTTTCCCATCCATCTTATTGTTTAAGATGATCATGCATTTTCGTATGCAATATTCAACGAGAGGTTTCCTACCCAACCCCTCACGGAATAATTCTCTCAATCTTTGGATAAAGAGAAAATGGGATAGATTCTCTTTTGGATAAAGAAAGTCAAGTTATTAAAAGTCAATAACAATCGAATCTTGGATTCGAGTATTGATAGCAGTATTGTGCATCCTTAAGTATCTTTAGAGAACGAGGAATCATATGCTTGTGTATTCGGGGTGCAAACCTGAGTGTTGTTGACTACACCGATTCTGATTTTTTGTCAGATTAAGGATGACCGTGAATCGATCTCAGGCTCAGTGTTTACTCATAGTGATGGAGCTATAGTCTGGCGCAATCCAGCACTGCCGAATTTGACTCTGTTAGTCGAATACATAGCAGCTTTCGGAGCAGCTAAAGAGGAAGTGTGGCTTGAGAAGTTCTTTGTTGGACCAGGAAGTGATTCCAGGTCTCGATGAGCCGATACCATTTTTATGTGAAAACAGTTGAGAGGTAGCTCATGCAAATGATCTTCGCAGTCACAAGAGGTCAAAAGCATATTGAGAGAAAGTACCACCTGATCAGACAGACCGTGCAGAGAGGCGACGTTTCGGTCCTAAAAGATCGCCTCGAGCCGACAACCTACCAAGTCGTGTGGCATCTAGTGTCACTGATAAGCACTTGGCGGGTATGAAATTGAGAGATATGTCTCATCTGCTTTAGAGCAAGTGGGAGAATGTTGTGGATAGATAGAATAAGGGTGAGGTGCTCTAAAAACAATTGTTGCTTGTATTTACGGGCAAATGGGAGATTGTTAGATGCAGAGTGCCCGAAAGACAATTGTTGCTTGTCTATACGGGCAAGTGGGAGATTGTTGGAAGTAGCGCCCGAAAGACAATTTATGTAATTGTTTTTAGAATTAATAAATGACGGATTTATTCTCATCTTATTACTTGCTTCGTGCTTGTAAGTAATACACTACTGAAAACCCTAAGTCGTATCATATGTAGCCATGTCACACATGAGTATTAATTTATGGTGATACACTTGAAATATTAGTCCGTTGTGAAGTTAACCAAAGTATGTGGTCTATTGATTAAACAACCATTAATGAGCCCAGAACACTTTATGGTATGACCGTCTTATCCGGTCCGTCGACTTTGGTTGTCAAGTGGGGCATTTATATATGATAAGAATCATATATGACTGGACCGATTTAATGTGAGTTTCTCATATAATTTCGTGATTGAGAAATCTTATTAAATCACAAGATGATCATACATGGATTAACCTTAATCCTGAAGTGATTACAGACTTCTACTTGTTTCAGGATATAGTTTGATGTGTTCGTTAAGGATCGCTAAGTGGCACGGTCCAAATCACTTTCACGTTGGTCATCGGTTCGATTCTCCTCGGATGCGCCATGTTGAAAGAGCTATTGACCAGAAAAAGACAAATGCTCAAAGAGAAACAAAATCAGAAAATGCTCTGCTTCAGGCGGCAAGCATCACCTTATCAACTGCCGAAATGAATGACAATAATCCCTTCTTCAGATTCGTTCATGCATCTCTCATACTTCCAAATCGATGAGGAATGACGATAATCGCGAGCTTAACAATCCATCTATTGTTTCTATTCTTGAACGGATTTTTCTTATTTAAAATGTTCATTACCTACATATTTTCAGTCACAAAATGCTCATATGTTCTCATGGGTTGTGCCGAGAATGTGTCCGGAAGTGGTTTAGAGCAAAGGGAAAATCTCAAGATTCGACCTTTGCTGCTGGTCGACATATTTAAAGTGATCGTCTTTCCATCAAATTGAAGCTTCAAAGGAGAGCGATTTGATTCCCTTTCAAAGGTTAAGTCTTTATTTTGTGGATTTATTGTGATTGATTATATATTCTGTGCTTGCAGAGACAAATATATTTGCTAATTTATTCTTCTTCATAGAGAGAGTAATGCATATATATTGTTGAAATTGAAGTTGTAGTATGATTACATACAGTGCTTATATTGTTGTAGTATGATTATGGTGCTTCGAAAAGTCGATCTTTACGTGGTGTGGAAATAGTCGTCCATTTTGGTGCCATAGGTATATATATGCATAAATCAATGTGGTGCCATAGGTAAATCAACCGAGACAGGAATGGTGCCCCTCAATTTACTTTTGCTTCATTTAATGGATTGGAGAGCCTGGTGTTTGTTATAGAACATGTTGTTTTAGATGTAAAACACCACTTTGTTGCCTTATGACTCCGCATGTGGAGTCATTACCCAAACGTTTCTCGTGCCGTAGGTAGGCCTGCTGGAATAGTACATATTTGTGCATCATACTTCTTAAGATTGAGTACTTATATTTAGTGTTACTATAAATTTTGACATACTCAGAAGGTGTCCCAAATGGTTTGGACTTAGACCTATAATTTAATGTTTTAGACTTACAATAAATACGAAATCTAAAAAGAAAAATGCGATTTACTTACATTGTAAATGTTTTTCATATTCAAGTTATCTAAAATAAAGTGCATAGCAGGTAGTAATAAAATTTCATACTAAGGTTATATGTTATCCTTCCCATTCACTAATAGTTTTCTTAAGGGAGCAAACACTTGATAGTTTGTAATGAAAAACTCAGATGCAACATAAACGATAATTACATGTCTTTCAAGCTATGTATTTGGAATTACGGAAGAAATCTTACACACGTTTTGGAGACTCCGGTGGAAAAACTTTCCTTATTATTGCTTCATTTGTAGTCGAAAATAACTATTAAACCGTAAAATTCCCATCACAAGTGTTCTTGTAAGTGTTCCTTGGCCATATATTCATTCCATATATGCAACTTACGAGTTCTACTTGGGGTACTAAATTAGTGATTATTGAATATTTTTTAGATTGTGGAAATCTATTCTCCTATTGGATACCATAGAGCATTGTTTTGAATGTTGCTTTGTTTGACATTAGGCGCCCGGGAGCTAAAACACACGTCGATGTTCAGGGCCTACAACTGTTCAGGTAATCCTTTTTGGTCGTACTTTCCCTATCATCACTTCTTGCACTTTAAAAAATTGAGCGTTAATCCGGTATATTAATCTTTGCATGTCAGCTTATTGCATAATTTCATGAGGGTATGAGCTAAGCTTTTCGTAATCCTGTATGTCAGTTATCTAGTGTTCTGTTCCGGAATTTTTTATTTTTTGCACTTGTCACTAAGCTATGTTGTCTTTTACTCCATGATCATATCTAGTGAGCTAAGTTCACTTCTCGTGTTCGTGGTATTTTGTACGGTTCTATTGTGTCATTATTGTAATTTTTGGCCTTTATGTTCTCTTTTATTTTTTACTTGATTCCGTTACTAACATTTACATTTTCCATCCACCAACTATCCGAGTTCAATTAAAACTTACTGACCAGAAACAAAATCAGTTGTAGACTTTGTGGTATATTTAAGCGTTTTTCCTTTTTCTGCTTCGTGTAAATCGTCATTTGCCTCGACCTTTTCACCTTTCCTTATGGATCATCATCAAGATACAAGCACTAATTCGACATGCAACAGGTCTGAATGGTCATCAGAGGAGAATAAGGCGTTTGAGAATGCTGTGGCCATCAATTTAGGGGAAGTTAATCAATGGGAGAAGATTGCAGCAGCTGTTCCGGGGCGGACAATTGAGGAAATAATAAATCACTTTGAGGTCTTATGTGCAGACGTAAATGCGATTGAGTCCGGTTTTGTGCCTTTTCCCGAGTATGCCGAGCTTAAAAAGAGTGCAGATCATGGAACTTCTGACATAAAGAGGAAAGAATCCGAGGAAAAAATTGTTGAGTTAGGTAACAACGAAGGGTCATCGCGATCTTATGGAAAAAAGGGGAGGGGGAAGTCATGGTCGCCAGAGGAACATAGGTATATCTTATTCCTTATTATTTATTGTGATTCTTATTTATTTATTTGTTTTTATTGTTGGGGGAGGGGAGAGGGGGTGTGGTTATTATTATTATCATTATTAATAATTATCATTGGCTTTATTTGATGTAGTCAGTAGTTTAGGATTTTACAAAAGTGAGCCAATCTCAGATTCTTGGCCATTTTTATGCGATAATTGTCAAAGCCGTATGTGTTTTGGAAATTCTTTATGAAGCTAAGAATGATATTTCAGCATCATGATGATGATGATGATGATGATGATGGTAAGACGTTCGATGTGAACGTATAATCTTGGATATCCGAGTTGTAAACGAAGGGAAAGAGGTTGACATTATATATCTTTGCTGTATTTTTTTCTTTTTTCCACCCGCACATTCATGAAGTTAACTTATAATGCTAATTTCTATGTTAGTCCAGACTCAGTATTATACAAACAAATACATATTCTGGTGTCCCCAGGGCAAAATGGGGAATTCCGCAGATCTTATGATTAAGGAATTAGTGTCCATAGTGGAAAATGGCGAAAAGGGATCAATATAACTGACCTCAACATAAGGAATTCGATCGTTCTGTTTTTATGTTTTTAGTTTCTGAATGGTTATGTCTGTCTCTGATCTCGGGATATCTGCAAGGACATACTTGAACTAATGAAGGCTAACCGATGATTAGAAGAACACGCTGATTACAAGAATACCCGTCTTTCTGGTTTTCATTACTCTCTCGTGCAATATGCGTATGGTTATTATCTTCTTTATGATACTATCAAAAGTAAACTAGTGTCTGCATCATTGCTGTTGTGTTTTTTTCCCTTTCCCTAAACGCCGCGCCATTCTCATCCGGTTTTTGGGCTATTCTCCTACGTATTAGTTTATTTCTCGAAGGCATGATGATGTACGGGAAAGGCGACTGGAGAAGCATAGCGAAGTACTTTGTCGTGTCAAGGACAGCTGCACAGGTGGCTAGCCATGCGCAGAAGTTTTTTATGCGGTATGGATTCAATAAGGGTAAAAAAAGGAGGAGTATTTACAATAATGCTACAAATATGGATGATGAGAAGAAGTTGGTGAATTATCCACAAAGGCGGCTAACCGATAATCTGAAAGACACCGAACAACAAATTGCTTCTAACTCGAGAACCGACAATGGTGGTTATCGTGGAATTGAAGTTCACAATTATCCGATCCTTGAGAGTTTCGGTAATCAATCAATTGTTTATCAGAATGGTGGAACCTCCTCGACTCCGAAAAGGGCAAGGTCTAAGCGTGCAAAGACTCTCCCTTTGCAAGAACCAGTTCTTGCTCCTGCTGTTTCAACTGTTGACCCGCCAAACGGATCTGGTTCGGGTTCGGGTTCGGGTTCGGGTTCGTCAGTACCTTTGACTGATAAATTTGGAGCTTCTTCTTATGATTTCTATTCTACTGATTTTATGGACCTGAAAGATCTGGAATTATATTTCTTGGCATCAGATGAGAAATGATTTGATTTTGTAGTTTGCGCCGTCTCGTGGTTGAATACAGTGAATGGTTGTGGTTGAAGGTCTTCATGTTCTGCAGCACAATCTTACAGATACCTTATGTTTTAGAATTTGTGTTTCTTTTCTTTCCTTTATGTTTTCTTATAATTTATATATATTACCTTGAACATGTTGTGGACTTATTTACTATATTTTTACTTGTTTTTAATGGCACCAACTTTTGAGTCTACATGATCCTCTGTTTCTTGTTGAAAAGTGGTGTGTCTGTGTGTTTTTTAATTGGGGAATGGAAAAGAGGATCTTTTAGTATTTTGGGGACCGGTCCCACCAGAAAATGCAATGACTTTTACGATTAGACCATATTCGATTCCCAAAAAGTGTTATATGCTTTATTTGAGTTTTAAAATCAAGATCGACGATCAGAAATCTTGTGACATTTGGCAAAAAAATGCACGTGGATTGTGAAAGATGAAACGTACGGACGGAGAGCTTGGATAGGTGATCAGTAGCTTAGGTGTCGACCTCTTTATGATCAGATGTCGACATCGTCTATGGTTAGGTGCTGACATCTTTAAACGGTCATGAACTGAGCAAGTCATCTTGCTCGGTTCAGTGGACGATGTATTGTGGCCAGGTGACATGGTTAGGTGCTGATATATTTAAAACGTCATGGACCGAGCAAATCATATTGCTCGGTCTGTGGACAACGTACATTTCCTTGTCTTCCTTTGTGTGATTTACGGGCATGATCGTGTGATATCGATCTATACCGAATCGAATACAAGTAGTCCGGTTAACTTACAGTCCTACCCCAGACCGAGAAAAAAAAATTAAAAACATCCAACCATTTGAACCGATTCGGTGCACCAATACAAAGTGAAGCTACATGGAGAAGTACATACGTACATACATACATATATATATATAAAAAAACGAGAGCTTAAATTAAATACAAATACAGAAGATGAACTAGGCTTAATAAGCTAATTAAAATTAAGAAGATATTTTGGTAATATCTCTGCTAGATCTATTATATTTCATGTGGCTCTTGACAAGTTGACCAGCTGAAATGGCAGACATAAGAGACAACTCACCAGCAAGAACAGAGGCAGCAACAATGGTGGCCAATAGGCTTGCATTTGAACCTGGTGACTCTTTGCTTGCACCTTTTACTCCTAGCAAGTTTAAGCATGCTGCTTGTGATGCTAGTTGTGTCCCTCCACCAACTGTCCCTACCTTTTTTTTTTTACAAATCCAAATTTAAAAGAAAAAAAAATTGTCAAAATACTAATTCCGTGATTGAACAGGGCCGTCTCTATGAAATCAATCAAACGATAACAATAAACCATCGAATAAAACCGATTTTCAAATTTACAATCGATTGTGAGTATATAAATTGTTATTGTGATGTCAAGAAGATCTCTCTATATTGATTATGTAACGCCCCTATGCCCGAGTCTCTCTATATTAATTATGAAACGCCCCCAGACCTTGGTGTATGATAGTACTAAATAAGTCATAAATGGTCCGGTCACTGCTTACACCGTCGTCACGGCTTGGTGTAAAAGGACTAACTTATATGAGGAGGGTGAGCTGACTATTACTTTATAGATGTGAGATTTTACATTCTTCTCCCTTATAAGAGACTGACATCCTCACTAGGACTTGTACCAGTGGACTTGTCCCAATTTCGTCCCTACCATAGGAGACTAGAGGTGGCATCACCGTCTCTCACGGTGTGACACTTAGGTCCGTATGATAGTCGGCTTTGAATACTATTAATGTAACACCCCTAGACCTCGAGTATGATAGCGCTAAATGAATTATAAATGGTCCGGTCAACTGTTTAGACTCTCGTCCTGACTTGGTCTAACAGAACTAATCCGAATTATCAAGACATTTATGTCTCATATTTATATGAGGTGAGCAGGTTATTATATACTTTATAAACGTGCGACTTTATAAATTAGTTGGTCTTAAAGAAGGGTATGTATGAGAAATTCTTAAGTGATGACTCCCTACGGTGATGACCCCGCTAAATTTGCGACATGTATGCGTTATTTTTATCCTCTTATACACATGGCACAAATCTAAAAGAGTTTTCACCGTAGGAAGTCCTCGTCTAAAAATTTCCCACTATGTATTGGATTGGGTGGGACAACATCATTGATGAATGTACAATTTATATATGGACAAGTGTATGTCATATGGCTTTCCAAGTGGTACTAATAATATTCTATGCATTGAATATTGTAAGAGAGAAGATGGGGAGACCGGAGACAGCCTTTCATGAATTAAATTTTTTTTTATTAAAAGTCACAACAGGCATAGGTGGAGTCTTTAAATTGTTTTACTCTCTGGCAAGATTCCACTTTGCCCCATCTTGCTTTTAGATTTATTCTGATCAATTTTCACATGAATCCACATATGCATGCCACCAAACAATTTGGATCATTGTTTTCGGGGCGACTTCGGAAAATTCGGGACGTGATTTAAAAAACTTTTTTTTTTTTTTTTTTTTTTTTTGTGTTTTTAAAATTTAGTTTGTACAAGTGGATCAATTATTTAATATATATGATTTTAACAATTATATCAAATAAATAAAAACTTCTGAAAATATAAGTAAAAAGGCAAAAAAAAAAAAAAGAAAAAAAGAAATGTAGGTAAATAAAAGTGTGTACCTCAATGCAAGGCATGGTGACAGAAATGTGAAGATCCTTGGCATCATTAACAGCCTCCATCATAGTAATACAGTGAGAGCTTTCCACATTCTGTGCCGGATCTTGGCCGGTGGCTAGGTAGACGGCGGAGACGATATTGCTAGCGTGTGCATTGAAACCTCCGAGCGAACCGGCCATGGCTGATCCGGTGAGGTTCTTAAGCATGTTAAGCTCCACTAATGCAGCTACTTCTGTCTTTAAAACTTTCTTCACTATTTCTTCTTTTATTATTGCCTCACAAACTACTGATTTCCCTCTTCCTTCTATCCAATTCACCGCCGCCGGTTTCTTATCGGCGCAGAAATTTCCTGTTAATTAATTACCATTTCATTATTTAATCGGAAACATTTATGGATTATATATTTTTTTTAGAGTTATCTTTATAAAGTTTTATCTATAGTGTTAAAAATATATAAATCCATTCATGCTTTTAGTGGATCTTCAATAATCCTCCGGTGCTCCCACTGAATCAAATTGGTACTAAGTTTCGTGTTTTAAAATAATTTAAAAAAAAATTTAACAGGGATCTATTATCGAAACAAACCGTGGTAGAAAAACATGTATATTATTACAGCAGACACATCGAGTGATAGCTTTTACGCTATTGTAAAAGCTATCACTCGGTGTGTCTGTGTGGTGGTTGTAACAGTACCAGAGATGCCAATGACTTCCATATCAGGAAAATCAGACTGAAGAAAATCAAGAACATTTTGGACGCCTTTTGAGACCATATTCATCCCCATTGCATCACCAGTGCTACATCTAAATCTTATGTATAAATTCTTCCCAGCAATTGCACATTGGATGTTCTGTAATTTGGCAAATCTGCTTGATCTGCAAATATATTTTGAAAACCATATATATATATTACTCATCAACTAATTTAATCGTTAATTTTTAATGTACCTAGCTAATTGGAAAATTAAAAGAAAATACTGTAAAATACCAATAGAAATATTTATTTTTTCACTAAAAAATAAAACTCATTAATTTGAATGTTGGTACATATTGTTTCTTTCTATAAATAATGATGCGTTCTAGACTCGTGAACCATTGTACATGCAAAAATGGAAACAAACTTAAATCTTTTGTGATACGGCAGCCAACAGAAATTGCAGAAATTAAATCACACTATTTTATTGGGACGATACAAGTTTTGCATCAAGAGAGTTGCGTCCCTATGTATTAGAATTTATGAGGATTGTGTTGGAGATTAAAGGAAAAAAAAAAAAAAAAAAAAAGCTAAAAATAGCCCAAAGACAAAAGTCAAAGGAAAAATGATATATCCACTATACACACTACACACATCTTATCCAGATATTAAAGTGTCATCTACTTCATATATGTGGATAAGATGCGTGTAGTGTATGTCAACAGTGTATGTCAACTACACAATGTATCACCACCCCAAAGACAAAAGCGTTGTTTTCAAGAGAAGAATGAAAGCAGTGACATTGTCTCTTAATATACGTCATTTTCTAAAGGTGGTGTTCTTGAACAAGAAAGGTGTGTCGCTAATGTTTATCAGGATTGTGTCTGGGATAAATGGCCTAACGAGTCCAACAATTGACATGATATAAAGATATCTGACATGAAAACATGACACAAAATTAAGGTGACCGTTCTTTCGGAGAGAACACTAAAGACGAAAACGTTGTATTCAAGAAGAAATGAAAGCACCGACTTCGTCTTTTAATATGTTTTTCTTCCAAACAAATGTCTCTTATTATCTATCGACGTGGGGAAATTCTATCCCGCACTCTCCTCGCGTGCAAGAATACGTGACACAAAATTACATTGTCAGCGTGTTAGGAGACAATAATAAAGGCAAGAACGTAATTTTTTTATTTTATTTTTGTAAAATGAAAGAATTTGTCATCTAATACACGTTTTTTTCATTAAACTGTGCCTTATTATCTACCACTTTAGAATACTGAAAAAACATTTATTATTTTATTATATATGCATCGTATCAATTATTTTATTATTTATCAAAATGAAAAATGAAAATTTTAATAATTATTGTATTATAGGGAAACTTGACTTTATATGCCTATAAAGTTATATCTCTGAACCTAAAAAAAAAAAAAAAAGTTATATCTCTGAACACTATTTCCTGTATGGTTTGGAAAATATGCTTTCCCCCATTTGCGTGGTACATGCGTGGGAGGAGCTCAAAATGTTTTTTTTTTTTTTTTTTTTTTGGTGTGTGTTTTGTTTTGTTTTTGTTGTTGTTGTTTTTTTAGAAGGGCTGAAAATATTAAAGGGAAATTTGACTTTATTATGTTTGAAAAATTTTTTATTTTTTGATAATTGTTTATAACATCATACAACATTTTTTTTTATTGAGAAATATAAATCGGGGTGGATTCAAGAATTTGTTCAAGTGGTGTTCGACTTTGAATCTTAAATATTAAAATAAAATAAAATAGAAACCATCGAGATGTTACTTCTTCAACAATACACGGTGGTCTCGGAGAACAATATTTCTTCAATGGCATACGGTAGTCGGTGCACCCTTACTATCCGGCTCTGGTCAATCGTTCACTTTACATCAATTTTAATAATTTTAGCTAATTCTCTTCTTTTTTTTGCTTAAAGCCCCCTGATATCCGGAACCCACTGATCCTACTAATCCGGAGTTCGGCCCGGGTCGTGCCTGCATAGTCCGACTCTTACTCAGGGGTAAGGTCTGGCCAAGAGCTCTTTCAACATGACGTCTCAGAGGAGAATTGAACCGGTGACCTCCTTAGGCATTCTCAAGTCACTTACCACTTGAGGCAAGCTACTTGGTTTAATTTCTCTTCTTTTTAACTTCTCTAAAATCATCAATTTTTTTGTTTTATATTGTCTACCGCAAAATTAGAAATATAATTAATTAGTGTTTTTTTTTTTATTTAAAAGTATATTGTATGTGCCTTAGCTCTTAAAACATGATTTTTTTTAGTTATAGATTTGGGATTATATATACCGATTTCCAGGTTGATATTTACTTTGATTAGTGATTTTGTTTCTAAATATAATTGAATAATGATGTTTAAAAATAATGTTTAAAATTTGTTATGGTTGTTTGTAAATTTATAATGAATGTATTATTTTCTACACCATTTATCTATTTTTTAGAGAGAAAAATGTATTCAAAATTAACGAGGACCGGTATGTAAAACTGGCCTAGGGACCCGAATGACCGAACCCCACGCCTTTGTTTGGTTTGGGGTTTGGGGTTCGGGTTCGATTCAACTCAATATTTTATTGACTCCACTATCTTATTATCACTATTTTATTAATTCTATTATTTTATTATAATTTCTCTCACCAATCATTTCTATCAATAAATAAAATAATATTATTAATAAAACTCATTAATAAAATAACAACAACAAAAACAAATACAATCTTATTATCATTTTATTATTTTATTTGTTGTTATTTTATCCTTAAAAAACAACAACAACAAAAACAAAACAAAACACACACACACACAAAAAGAAAAAAAAAACATTTTGAGCTCCTCCCACGCAAACGGAGAGGAAGCATATTTTCCAAACCATTTCATACAGGGAATAGTATTCAGACATATAACTTTATAGGCATATAAAGTCAAGTTTCCACACACATTATTATGAAGAAAAGTAATACTATTCAGGAATGGTTTTAGGAATTTGGGGATACGGGTCAGAAATTTATCATATTTTATAATTACTATACTTAGTCATATATATTATAACTCAATACGGATCAATAAAAAAAATAAAGGGGTCGATATCACATGTCTATGCGTACTTACACAAAAATTCCTGTTGGAATAATTTTTTTAACGGATCGGTTGACCCAAATGTCTTAGGGTAAAGCCGCCATTGATACTATTAACATAACTATCTAGTTTCAATAAATGACGCAATATGATTTTACATCATTAATCATCATATACGAATCATGATGATGAATAATGTAAAATCAAATCGTGTCTATCCTTGTAACTGAACGGCTGTTTAAGTACCATTACTCTTTACCGAACAATCATTCGAATATAGAAGTACGTAATCTAATTTTATATCATTGATTATGATTACTTTGCATCATAGATGTAAAAATGTGACGCATAATTAGTTATCTCCGAGTGATTTGTATGATTTGTTAGGGTAATATTAAGAAAAGGAAAGAGCACCAAACATGAAATAAATACTCACTTGTTGAAAATGACAGCAAGTGTTTCCAAACCATTTCATACGGGAAATAGTATTCAGACATATAATTTTATAGGCATATAAAGTCAAGTTTCCATTTATTATATACGTAGGAGACATTAGTCATGATATAGACCCTCTGTAATCATTGGCCGTAAAAAGTGGATGTGATTTAACCGTACAATACAAAGTATGACCGTTGTGTTAGTAGCATGACACGCATTATTATGAAGAAAAGTAATACTATTCAGGAATGGTTTTAGGAATTTGGGGATACATGTCAGAAATTTGTCATATTTTATAATTACTATACTTAGTCATATATATTATAAGTCAATACGGATCAATTAAAAAAATAAAGGGGTCGATATCACATGTCTATGCATACCTACACAAAAAAACCTGTTGGAATATTTTATTTAACGGATCGGTTGACCCAAATGTCTTAAGGTAAAGCCGTCATTGATACTATTAACATAACTATCTAGTTTCAATAAATGACGCAATATGATTTTACATCATTAATCATCATATACGAATCATGATGATGAATAATGTAAAATCAAATCGTGTCTATCCTTGTAACTGAACGGCTGTTTAATTACTAATACTCTTTACCGAACAATCATTCGAATATAGAAGTATGTAATATGAATTTATATCATTGATTATGATTACTTTACATCATAAATATAAAAATGTGACGCATAATTCGTTATCTCCGAGTGATTTGTATGATTTGTTAGGGTAATATTAAGAAAAGGAAAGAGCACCAAACATGAAATAAATACTCACTTGTTGAAAATGACAGCAAGTGTTTCAAAATTCATGGGATCCTCCATAAAGAACTTGAGTTCCGCCGCCCTCTTGGCCGTACCGAAACGTACCACCGGAGCTCTGGTCATCCCATCCCTTAACAAGACACTGGTTGCGCCGCCGGACGCTAGTATGGCCTTACAGCCCCTATTAGTGCTAGCCACCAGACAACCTTCAGTTGTTGCCATTGGTACCATATATTCTCTTCCGTCAAGGAATAATGGGCCGGCGATTCCCACCGGCAACTGCACGTATCCCACCGGCATCTCGCAGCACTGTCCGAGAATTGAATCATAATCGAAACCATCTAAAGGTAAACCCTCTAGTGATTTTCCGGTGATCCTTTGAAGTGCTTCTCTTCGAATTCTTGCAGCTCTCTTGCAGTCTCCAAGCTTTGATTCAAGAGAATACGACGGAGTTTTTCCGGCAACGACGGAATCGATGATTTCTTCATCTTCTTGGGTCTCCTGAGGTGTAATTAGCGGGGAAGGCTTTTCTAGAGGAAACTTAGACGGCTGAGATGGAACCTGCATTGGGATAATTTTAGGAGGTGGTGGTGGTACGGCGGCGCAACCGAGGGTGGTGCAGGTGGAGCTGCCACGGCTATCTTCTTGTTGTACCAAATATTCTTCATTTTGTTCATCTTCCACATCCCAAACATCATGATTTGGTTTATAAATCAAACTCTGAACAAAGTCAATCCCGAAAAAGCCCACAAGATAAATAACCGACGCGATCAAAGAAACCATCGCCACCAACTCGGAGAACGTGACAACATGAAGGGGAATTGAATCCCGGATCTTCTCACGCCACCGGTGGAGGAGATAATACATGACGGAGAAAAACATGGTGAAGAACAACACATTGGTTAAATACAAAGGCAAAGGTAAAGCGTCAGACGCTTTAACCTGCTGTGTTTGATTCTTCTTTGATGATTTCAGTAGTGGTTCGCCGGCTGCGGCTGCATCCACCACCACCACCTTCTCAGGGTCGATTGTTTTAGGTAGAAGTCGCCGGCGAACGTCCATTTCGTGGGAAATTAGGAGTGAGAAGGTGGAAAGGAAAGTGGTGGATAGATTATGATAGCTGTGAAGAAGAGAGAGGTGTTTCGAGTGGACAGCCGGAGCTGTCGGAATGTTTATTATTTATAGAGAGGAAAGAAGGAGAAGAAAGGTAGAAGACCACTCTCTTACATTACACGCCCACTTACCTTCTTTATTTTTCATTTTTAAAAAAGAAATACGAGTTTAACCGATTCGAGTATCTGTTGTTTAAACTCGAGTTTGTTTGGTTTATCGTGTGAGCGATTCGAGCCAAATCAAATATTTGGGTTCGACTCGTCAACAAATAAAAAATAAAAGATATGTTTCAAATGTTATATGATAATGCTTGTGAATAGTTCAAATCAAGTTTTAAAACGTTCGAGTTCGTCTCGTTAACCTAGAAGAACTGTTCGAGTTCGATTCGAGTTTGTTTGAATCATATTTGAGCGAACGTTTCATGAGTTGAGCATCGAGCTGCTCATGAGCGAATCGACCCATTTACACTCTTAGTTTAGCTCACGAGATTGTTCATTCGTTTATTTAAAACAAACTAAAAAGAATGTTCAATCTCGGCTCATTTGAAAGAAAAATTATTTGAACTCATTTTCGAGCTCGACTCGTAAAACAAATATTTGATTTCCAACTCGAGTTCATTTTGTCACGGTATAAAATATCAAGTGATGCATAAATAACAAACTGTAATGCAATATTTCATACATTATACTACAAAAGAAATATTATTTGTATTCAATAAATATTCTATACGTAATAGTACTCGATGGTCTCTAGAATACTACTTCATAGTCTTTATTACATAAATATATTGATTATGTTGTACATTATTTTTTCTATAAATGAAACTTCATGAATGTAATTAATCAAATGTTTGCGAGCAAAACTCGTGCTCGTTTATTTAGGAAACACTCCTACAATCCTATTCGGCTCGGTTCATAAAGCTAAACGAACAAACGGTCACAAATACTAACGAGTCAAACATAAACTTACTTGCGAACAAGTGAATCGAAGACAACCTAATAATACAAGTCATTGCATTTTCTGGTTAGAACTAAAGAAAATTTTATGCTGATCAATAACCACCAAACTTAATTGATATAGAAGTTCAACATCTTAGAGATACAAAACCAACGATATTCCTTGTTGTACTCGAAAAAATAGAAAAAGAAATGGTATTGAGTATTGACATGCTACTACCTCCGTCTCATAAAAATTGTCCATGTTTGAAAAAAGGTTTGTCCCATAAAAAAATGTCCATTTAAAAAATCAATACATCATTTAATGTTTTTTTTCTTTCAAATATACCCCTAACCTAACATTTATTGTTGTATGTTCATTTAATATTCCAATACAAGCATTAATTATAAGATATGGGTGTATATGTCTATTACTACTAAAACACAACATATTAATTGAGTTTCTTAATCTGCGTTAATACTAAAATATAGACAATTTTTTATAGGACGGAGGTAATACATTTTAGATGGATTAGGAAAGTTTGAATATATAATTTAGACATTCTAATACCAAATGTCGTAAAGAGATATTCCTTCTTGTTGTTATAAGAAATTATATTAATGGAAAATTAGGGATAATGACACAATCTGAAATATTTTTAAGTAACAGGACAGCTGCATATTTTTTACAGGGAGAAGGACAACTGCATAATTTTTATAGCGAGAAGGACAAACGGTGAATCCCGAAAATCGGTGAATCTCCCAGGTGAATCCCGAAATCGGTGAATTTCGACAAATAATCCCGAAAATTAGTGAATTTCGACGATGAATTTTGAAAATTAGTGAATTTCGACAGTGAATTTCGTCAGTGAATTTAAACAGTGAATTTCGAACACAAGTGAATTTCGACAGTGAATAAATAGTTTTGTCTTTTATGTAAAAGTTTCAAAAAACTGTCCTTCTACTTAATTGATGAAATATTTCTGTCCTTCTCCCTCATTCCCCCTTATATTAACTTCTTTTTGGCGTGATAATTACTACTTATACATTAAAAATATTAACATATATAGAGATACATCCACTAATGCAGTTTTCTTAATTCCATTCAACTATACTTTATAATTTGTGTCAAAATGTGGAAAATAACACATATTGTATGGTGAATGCTATACATAATATTTTTTGACCCCTTTCATCATATTGAGTTAGATCTTTATGCCCTGTTACTTTGTTGAGCACAGGGGTGAACAAAAATTTCGAAAACCAAACCAACCGGCCAAACCAAATCGAACCAAACAGGAAAAGTATCAACCGTGGTTTTTTGGTCGGTTTTAAATAACTGAAAATTAAACCATTCAATACAATTTGATTCCAATTTAAAAAAATAAAAACCGTTCAAAACCGGACCAAACCGTATTTTATATATATATACACACACACACACATACCTACATCCTATCAATATTTTAAAACATCAGTGTGATTTTTTTTTGGTCCAATTCAACATATTTAAAGTTTGTGTTTGTAATGTATTACTGATCAATCATTAATTCATATCCTAAAGATTCAGATTTTGTTGATAATTTCACATACTTGTCTTCAGTTTCCAATAATTTAAGAGAATCTCGAGTACATGTCAGTTCAAAACTCATCACCGCTAACTCTTTCTTCTCTTTCTACTTCCTAAACACCAATATTTGAAATATTTGATTGCTGATTTGTATGACTTACTTCTTTTAATTATACTGATGAACTTCATCATGAATATTTTCTGATTTGTTCATTTGTAAGGCTTGACGTTTTATATAAATAAATGCATTTATAACCATTAGTTTTATATAAGTTTGTCTTTATTTGCTTATAATTATATTATATTGGATAATTATATTATGTTGGACAATAACATTGATGAGATAATCAAAATCAGAGCCAGTGTTTTGGAGAAAATAAAAACACGAATATGTTCTAACTAAATGAAGCCAAAACTATATCATATGTTTTTTTTTTCATTTGAAAAGTATGAAAGTTAGCTACCTTCTATTTATCTCTCGTTTACTTATGAAACAAATGCATTGCTCTTTCTCCCTTAACCTTACTCAAAATATTATTTTGTCTAATAGATTTTGAGATTTATATATGTCATTCAATAATATATAGTTAATTCATTATTAGTATTTTTTGAAGTTTATGATTCATTGATGAATGGAAAAGGATAAGAGATGACTCTTGTATTATCTTGTTTGTCCCAAACTTGGAAATTCAATGGTAGGTGTCGAGTTTGTTGTATTGGATGATGTTGAAGTATGGTTTGTTTTTCGAATTTTAAGATTCGCATGAGTAGATGTTAGTTAAATATAAAACATTTGTTAAATCATCTCATTGGACTTAGTGACATAATAGTACTAATGTATTACATATATTATCATTTGTTGTTACCAGATAATTTTTGTGATTTCCTATCCATAATTTTAATTGTTAAAGAAAACCGTAAAAAAACCGGAACCAAGCCTAACCAAACTGGACCGAACAAATGGTTTACGTCTTAAAACCGTTCACGTTTGGTTTCAAAAATTGGAAACCGTATAAAATAGTTCGGTTTTATAAATGAAAAAATACCGTCCGAACTGGACCATGTTCACCCCTAGTTGAGCATATAGAGTTGCATATGGTTTTTTTGCCTTTGTGGCATTTCATCGAACGCCTTTGCACAAAGATGGTTAATATTAGTTGGAGTTAGTTAGAGTTTGTTACATTCAATTAGCTTATATATACTGAAATTCAGGTTGCAAACAACATTCTTGTAAGTTCAATTTCATGTTTGATCGATCAAATAAAAGGAATCAAAGCTTTCTGAGTTTCCCGGCATTTCCGATTTTCAAATTTCTTCAAGAAACTTCACCTTCTTCGATGAGTTTTTGATCATTTCCTGCGCTTATTCTGCGTTTCAATCACTCTTGAATCTGTTTCTTAACATGGTATCAAAGCTTATAAATTCGAGATACTGATTTTCTTTCTGATTTCTGGTAGGAGTTTTAATCATTTTTCTTGATTATTTGATCTTCATCTTGAGTTTTGAAGATGGCAGCTCATGTTTTTGCAACCCAGAATAATGAAAATCCTAGCTATGTTTTGGTTCAGCCTTTGCTTAGAGGTTCAAAAAATGTTCATCATTGGAAGATAGCCATTTCGAAGGCTCTTTCGTCCAAAGGAAAATTGTGTTACATCAATGGGGCATCTGCTATGCCGCTTGAGGATGATCTTGCATTCCGTAATTGGATGTAATAGAATGATTTAGTATTTTATTGGTTATTAAGTTTGATGGTTTCTGCAATATCAGAAAGCGTGATGTACTTTGACACAACAAGAGATATTTAGCTAGATCTTCAAGATCGTTTTGGTAGAGGTGATGCCTATACGTTGTCGAATTTGGAAAAAAGAGATTGAGAAGGTGAAGCAAGGATCATTGTCACTCACAAATTACTTCACAAAGTCGATGACATTATGGGATCAATATCTGATTTTGAAGCCCATTCCTTATTGTACCTGTCTAGCCCTTCAAATTATGAGAATATTACTCAAATGCTTAAACCACTAAATTCTTGAAAGGTTTGAATGGGAACTTTAGTAATGTGAAATCATGGGTTCTCATGAATCAGCATTTTCCTAGTGTCAAAATAGCCCTTGTCATGGCTTTGAATCATGAATAGCAGATGAATTACACTTCAGCCAATGCAAAATCTGTGATCTTGGCTGCAAAAACTCAAAATCTTGGATTTGAATTAGAATGTAATAGTACAGTGGTAGGTGCACAATCATGATTTCCTGGTCAAGGAAGATGACAAGGAAGGGGTGCTGGCAGAGGTACACAAGGAAGTTCTAAGAGGCCTTTGTGTATATATTGTGGAAAGGATGGCCACACTATTGATAAATGTTACAAGAAAACTAGGTATCCACCTAATTTCAAGAATTATGGAAGAGGATCTGGTTCTACTATTAATAATGTCATGTTTGATGAAGACACAAAACCCTCCAGTACTGATCAATCAAACTAGAAATCTGCATATTCTGGAGCTATTACTCAGTCTTAATATGAGCATCGTCCTTCTCTCATTCAGGACTTACAGTCTCCCTCAAATACGTGCAATTCTATAGTAATGGCAGCTGGTTCTAGCGCTCATAGGCAAGGTATCAGTGGTAGTTTAGTGCACTGGATCCTAGATTCATAAGCTACTGATCATATCACTTTTTCTTCAAAACTTATGTTTGACGTTAAACCTGTTACTAATTTGCATGTGAAATTTCCCAATGCCACTTAAGTTTCAGTTACACACACATGCAAAGTAAGAATTAATAAAGATATAGTCCTGCACACTGTGTTTTGTATTCATTTATTCACTTATAATTTGATTTCATTTAAGAAACTGGCAAGTGATAGTAGAGTATTTGTCACTTTTGGACCTTATCATGGCACAGTGCAGGAACACAAAATTTTGAAGAGGATTAGTTTAGCTGATTAGAAGAATAGCTTGTACATATTGGTTGCTGAGATTGAAAGACCAGTTCTTTTTTCTAGCATGAATAATGCAGTCTGTAATGCTTGTACTTTTTCAGATTCTTTGATGTGGCATTTTTGATTAGGGCATCCTTCCTCACAAAGAATTAAAGCCTTGCAGTCATTAGATTCTAGAACAAAGGTTCCTAATCATGAATGTGTAGTTTGTCCACTAGCTAAACAAAGGAAACCAAAATTTCTTGTTAGTACCTCTTTTACATCAAATTGTTTTGACTTGATTCATGTTGATATTCAGGGCCCAAATGTATTGCCTACTATGAATGGTGAATCCTATTTTTTGTCTATTGTTGATTATTACAGCAGATACCCATGGATTTTCTTAATGAAAGCCAAATCAGAAGCTAATGATCTCTTACAGAGTTTCCGCACTATTGTTCAAACTCAGTTTGACAGATGTATTAAGACCGTTAGATCTAATCATGGTGGAGAGTTTAATATGATATCCTTTTATAGAAAGAAGGGTATAGTTCATCAGAAGTCTTGTGTTAGAACTCCTGAATAGAATGGATTAATTGAAAGAAAGCATTAACACATATTGAATGTTTCTAGGGCTTTGAGAATTCATTCTAACATTCTATTACATTATTGGGGTTATTGTGTTAATCATCATGTTTACTTAATAAATATGATTCCTACACCTTCACTTGATAATAAGACTCATATTCTTTGTTGTTTGGTCATGATCCTAGTTATGACACACTTAAAGTGTTTGGTTGTCTTTGTTTTGTGTCTACACATGCACAAGGCAGAGATAAATATGAAGATAAAAGTACAAAAAATTTGTTATCTTAGGTTATGAGCCACACATAAAGGGATACAAAGTCATGGACATTCATTCTAGAACAATTTTTGTTTCTAGAAATGTTACATTTCTTGAGGAAACTTTTTCCTTTCTGTGATGATCATACATTATTTAATACAGTGGACCCATGTTTGCATGTCCCTATTATGGATAATGTTGAAGTCCTTCATGAAGTTGTTTCTCAAAACTTCTTCCACTACCCAGTCTGCATTTGCACCCGTTGACTCTGGTACTTCTTCTGAGGCTACAAGAAGATCTTCTAGACAGAGACAACTGCCTTCATACTTGAATGATTACATATGTCCTACTAATGTAAAGAGGACATCTCTACACACAGTTGATTCTGTCATTCTTATGCTAATTTGTCTTCTAGTTATCAGGGTTTTATTGCCAACATTCATGGATAAATGGAGCCAAATAATTTTGCAAAAGCAGCCAAAGATCCAAAGTGGCAAGATGCAATGAGAAGACAAACACTTGGACTCTAGTCAGATTACTTAGAGATGTCAAACCCATTGGTTGCAAATGGGTCTAAAGAATAAAAAGAAAGTCAGATGGTTCAATAGAAAGGTATAGAGCAGGACTGGTGGACAAGAGATTCACTCAAACAGAAGGAATAGATTTTTCAGAAACCTTTTCACCAGTAGCTAAACATACTACCATAAGGTTATTCATGGCCTTATCTGCTCAAAAAGGTTGGAACTTACATCAATTAGATGTGAACAATGCTTTTCTACATGGAGACCTAGATAAGGATGTGTACATGAAAGCTCCCCCAGGCTTGCAAGCAAATGGCTTGGTTTGCAAGATGAACATATCACTCTATGGCCTTAGACAAGCAAGTAGACAGTGGAATACCAAATTGACACAGAAATTGTTGGATAATGAATACAAACAATCACCAAATGATCATAGCCTATTTACTAAGGGTTCAAGTGCACAATTTATTGCCCTTTTGGTATATGTTGATGACATAGTAGTTGGAAGTCTAGATATGTCAGAAATTCAGTCTCTAAAGGATATTCTACTTAAAGCCTTTACAATCAAAGACCTAGAGGAGTTAAGGTACTTTCTTGGCTATGTGGTAGCCAGGTTTAATGCTGGTATAGTAATCAACCAAAGAAAATATTGCCTTTGTCTTCTCAAAGAATTTGGATTTTTAGACTGCAAACCTATCTTGACACCAATGGACACATCTTAGAATCTCACAAAATTTCAGTTTTCAGACTCAAACACATACTACATAAGCTTAGTAGGAAAGCTCTTATATCTTGGAAATACAAGACCAGACTTTGCCTTTCATGTGCAGTAATTCAGCCAATTCCTCGATAAACCCAATGAAGTACATCTCAAAGGTGCACACAGACTCTTAAGATTTCCTAAATCTGCACCAGGCAAATGAATATTCTTCCCAAGCAATGGCCCTCTTACACTTAAAGCATTCAGTGATTCAGTTTGGAATGGATGTAAGAAGTCTTGAAGGCCAGTAACTAGGTTTACTATCTTTCTTGGTGATGCTTTAATCGCATGGAAATCAAAGAAACAACCAACTGTTTCTAGGAGCTCTAGTGAGGTAGAATATATAGCCATGGCAATCATTGCATGTGATATCCAACGGTTACTTAATTTACTTAAAGATTTCCAGATCAACTACACATATATAGTCCCTTTGTATTGTGACAGTCAAAGTGCTTTGGATATTGTGGAAAATCCAATTTTCCATGAGAAAACAAAGTAAATTGAAATCGATTGTCACTTTGTTAGGGAGAAATACCAAGCCAAGGCCCTAAAACGCACCCTTACCTATTCAAACACAAGACCGGCTTGCTGACATATTAACCAAACCTATGGACAAAGCTACCTTTCACAGATTGCTACAAGCAAACCCTCTCAAAGATCTATAGGAGCACAAGACATGATCATAGCATATGTGCAATCTTCACTTGGCTCTCTCCATTTCGACCAAGTTCATCTTGAGGGGGGTGTTGAGCATATAGAGCTACAGATGGTTTTTTTGCCTTTGTGGCATTTAATCAAACACCTTTGCACAAAGTGGTAACTATTAGTTGGAGTTAGTTAGAGTTTGTTACAGTCAATTAAGTCTGAGCTCTACCCCAAACAACAAAACAAGATGGCTAATTCCTTCTTCAAGTGACTTCCTCTCCTCTTGACGAGCATTATAGTATCCTGTAAGTCGAGTGGCTCTGCCCATTGTCTTACGAAGTGGATCGATCTCTTTCGAGTAGCTTATAAATACTGAAATTCAGGTTGCAAATAACCTTCTTGTAAGTTCAATTTCATGTTTTATCGATTAAATTAAAGGAAACAAAGCTTTCTGAGTGTTGGTCCTTTGAAAAGGCTTTGGTTAAGTTTAGAGGGGGGGGGGGGGTAACTTAACACTTAAAACTTTTTGGAGTTTTACAAACTCAGCAGGGTTAATAGTCCGCTGACCACTCAGCAGTCTGCTGACTATCAAAGCTCTTGAATTTGTTGCAGCGGAATATATTAAATTAAGCCTTGTTACTTATGGTTATAAATATGATACTAAGTATTAGATACTCAGTAGTGCAAGTGGTGTGATTCAGTAGCTAGTTCAGTCAATTTGATGTAATAAGCATGCAGATAAAGTAATTACAGAATGTAAATGCAGTAAAGTACAGTAGGCAAGTTTTTTAGTGGTTCCAGGTGGTGTAATCCTGTCAGTCCACTCTTCTCCTGTGATGTTGGAGGAAATTCACTAGAGATTATTGAGGTAGCTGTTTCAAAAATCCCTAAACTGTTTGTCCTTGACCAATAGCTATGGCTTCACAAACTGAACACTAAAAATAGGTAGGATTGCTGCTTCAAAGTATTCCACTGGTCCTTGAAGGGTAGGATTGCCTCTTCACCAGCTCCACCACAAAACAACAGTTCTTGACACTCCCAAAAGTGCTTCTCTGTCTTCAACAAACTTCCTGAAAAAGAAGGGTCGAATCAAGAAAGTGATTCAGCTTTTAGCAAGCTTCTGATCAGGATGAAAAGATCAGCAACTTAAGATCTTCAAGTGTATGAACTAGATGTAACTTGATTGCAAATAGCACTTGAAGAAAAACTTGATCAGTAGATTATAGCTCAGTATGTATCAGCAGGGTCAGATTGCACTTTGATCAATTTCTTGCTCAAAAACTTAATTGCTCCGTGTGAATTCTTGGTTGTTCTAGTTGTTGCAATCTGAATAAGGAGTCCTCTATTTATAGGTGAAGATACTGTGATTTGAATTTGAATGATAACCGTTACATGATATCTGAATATTCCTGAAAATCCCTCTTTTGTACCTGACTGGCACTGACAGTGTCCTTCTGATAGCCTAGTCTGTCAACCAATGGAATAATTCCATTTAACATGGCACTGAAATCCTTACAACGTTCTTTTCATCTTGTCCATTGATTGACTAATTAATCCAAGGCTTGTAAATCATCCTTATCCATTTAACCTTCTAGAAAAACTTGGATTAATTCGAATTATACCTTCATCAGATACTTGATGTGTAAGTCTGCTGATGTCCTTGAATGTCAGCTGACTTTTAGTCTGCTGTGTTTTAATAAACACTTCAGTTGACTGCTTCTCATCTAACTTCTTATTATGAAGTTAGAGTACACCATTTTAAACATAACCAAGTTCCAATCTCCACTTAACTATAATGGAACTTAGACCTTCTGCACAAGGTATATGTGATCAGTTTAGGTCATCACAGACTTCCCTAAATTCTGATCCCATATCCTTGACTTTAATTACTAAGTTTGATCCCTCAGCCTTCATTACTGAGTTTGAACCCTCAGCCTTCAACTAATCAGCAGGTTCCTAGACTCTACTATCCTAGACAGGTCTGCTGAACAAGTCAGCTGACCTCTTTACAGTGCTTGTTTGATCAAACCTATACAAAGATCAAACTCTAGTAAACTTATACATTTAATCTAGACATATTTTTGCCTTTGATCTATAACAGCTAGTCTGATACTCATCATTAAAACCAAAATATGTCTAACAATTTCCCCTTTTTAGTGATGATGCCAATGCCCTCCTTACAGCAAAGAAAAAATATAAAAACACAAAAACAGAACAAATTTCATTGATGTTCAAATTTGTTGAACATTATTACATACTAGGATCAGCAAAAGATAAATGCAAAAGTAAGTGTGTTGGTCTTTCTCTTTCTCTTTATTGCTCTCTCTTCTGAAGGTATTCTCTAATTTCTCTTTGCATGTCCACCATCCACTGATTTTCAATCATTGAAAAGTCAATCCAAGTGTGCACAATCTTCCACCATTTCCAGGCTTCATTCAAGGTTAACCGGACACCTTGCCAGTTAAATCCTCCTCCCATGTAGCATGTCTTGAATTCTTCCACACAATCCTTGGCTTTTTGTACAACAGATGTCTGTATTCTACCTCCAGATCTTCCAGGATGTCCTCATCTACCAGTTTGACCTTTTCTAGTCATTCTTAGAGATTTTATCCTTGCTTCCCACAATTTAAGCCCAATGAAGGAATTATGTCCTTCCTGAAAAGCCATGTCCTGGTAGGGTTTTCTCCTTGCACTATAAACAACCCTAAATTCTTTCAGCAGGTCATCAGTAAGTTGTACTCTGCCAGGTGCAGGTTTTATGAATTCATTGATGTCTGCTTCAAATATCTTCTTGTTGTATATCCTTGCTGCCTCTTTTGCTTCTGCCATATAGATTCTTCCCCCTTATTGACATCATCAATAAACCGGTTGAGAAGACCAAGTACACTTTCTTGTGTGTTTACCAAATTGCTCAGTTGTCCCTCCATAATCTCAGTTCTAGTATCAACTGCAATAATTGGCCTTCTATTGTCTGTTCCAGCAGGTTGATCTTCTCAGTCAGTTAGGATCAAGTGCAACAGGGTGAGGTGTCTCAGCAGACATATCTTTCTCACCCAATTTGTCAACCTTCTTGTGCAAAGGTGCAATCTGCTCAACCATGTCCTTATCTCTTTTTCCAGCATCTTGTCTAGCATATGTAACATCTCTGAGCAGATCATTAACAGAAAATTGTAGGTGAGTGACATTAGATGATGTTGTCTCAGTGGTTCTTCCTCTATTCTCCACTAAGTTCACCAGATCTTCAAATCTTCGTTCACTCATTGTCAATTGAGTTCTTAACTGTGTAATGCCATTTCTCACGGCCCTTAACTCATCCAAAATATACGCTGGTACTGCACTAGCCATACCACCAGCCATTTGTCCAGCAAAATCTTCAGCATGTTCTCTAGTATCATCATCTGCTCTAGGCTGTCTTACAACAATGGCTGTTGTCTCAGTGGTTCTTTCTCTATTCTCCACTAAGTTCACCAGATCTTCAAATCTTTGTTCACTCATTGTCAATTGAGTTCTTAACTGTGTAATGCCATTTCTCACGGCCCTTAACTCATCCAAAATATACGCTGGTACTGCACTAGCCATACCACCAGCCATTTGTCCAGCAAAATCTTCAGCAGGTTCTCTAGTATCATCATCTGCTCTAGGCTGTCTTACAACAATGGCTCTTGTCTGTCCCATTCAGCATGTTCAGGACCTTCTTCAACAACATTCTCAACGGTACCTCATCAAAAATAGGTACTTGTGCTTGTTGGAGCTCTTCTTATCCTTCTTCTTCAGGCATTTGAAACTCCTCATCACTAAAATCATAGTCAACAAGCTGTTCTTCATCAGGTTCTCCAGTAGCTTGTTGTCTATCTTTGCCTTCAGCAACATTTTCTTCAGCAGCCTCCACACAATGCACAAGGGATTCCTCCAATCCCAATAACAAGTCCAACCTTTGTCCCAACACTGTCTGATCCTCAGTGATTAGGACATCATGTTCCAACCTGTGTTCAGTTGCTGTCTGTACCTCAGTAGACTGAACCTCCATCTTCACAGCAGTGTCAACAAAAACATTCAAATTCTCTTCAAGAACACCTCCAACCTCAGCAATGTATCTAAGCACTTCAGCAGCTTGTGCTAAGGTTTCCTCAGTGTCTATACTGTGTTGATATTGAATTGCTTCTTCAGATATAACTTCATGCAATTCAATCATCATGGCTTCAGCAGTGGCCTGGATCATAGCATCCTCAAGAAGTATTGTTGCTGCAATTTGCTCTTCCAAGTCCTCAGTAAATACAACAAATAACTCATGATCCAAATTATCGATCTCTCGTCCCCTCGCAGAGACTTGCCACTATCGCAGGTCGTTCGCCGATTTCTCAGTAGACCCCTGTCTTGCATCCACAGTAGTTCTTTCCTTAGCAACTCCAATGGATTCTCCTAGATGCATAGGATGATCATCATCTGAGTCTGATGAAGATGATGATGAATCATCACTACCTGGTGTAAATCTGGATCTCTGAACATGATATTTTTCTTTTGTTTCCCATCTTCAATAATTTCCATCAGCCTCATATGTAAATATGAGGTTTCAATTAATCCTAGGAGATTCTCCACTCCAAGAGTCTCAAAAACCCATTCCTCAAATCCAGTCATTGGCTTTGCTGCTGGTTTTTCTCTTTTGTAGAATCCAAACTTCCATTCAAAATATTTCTGAATTTTCCTGAAGTTGGGATCCACTTTCTCATTCTTTGACTTTTTCTTCTTTCTTTCATATGGCATTGTTGGCTTCCTAGGAGTAGGTTGCTCAACTTGTTGACTTCCAAAAGTCTCAACAAGATGGCTCAAAGTCTCTTCAACAGTTACAAATAGATCAGCAGACTCTTCTGTTGGCAAATTTGTGCGTATTATCTCCATTTGGTTAACACTAACTTCCCCCTGAATCTCATGCTTTTCAGCAGGGCCTTCAATAATTTTTCCTTCCCCCTGAGTTGTTGCAACCTCAGTAGGGTCTTGCACAGGTTTATTAACTTGCACAGCAGGTTCAGATTCAGCAAACTGCTGTGGTTCTTCAACTTGTTGTTCAACAACAACTTCAGTATCCTTCTCAGTACGCTCAAAAGCTTCAGTTGTCTTAACATCTTCTTCTGCTTCCTTTTGTTCTTCCAGAACCCTTAGTTCTTTTCCCTTTACATGGACTTTCTTCTTTGCAATCTGTTTCCTTCTTTTAGTAGGTCTTTCAGGAACATCAAAAAGTTTCTCTTCTAACTGCTCTTTACTAGCAGCTTTCCTCTTCCTTGAATCTTCTTTGATCTGTTCCTTCAAGATATCAATAGCGGTCTTCTTTACAACTTCAGTAGGCTCAGTAGTCTCAACATCAACTTGAACCTTAGTAGACTCAGCAGTGTCTACTGATTGCTGCCTTGTCCTCTTAGGCTTTAACATTTCAGTGATCTTTCTTGTGTCTGTAGCCTTCCTCTTCTCTACTGCCTTCTTTGGTGTAGCAGGTTGTACATATTTCTTTGCTTTAGTCCTTTGTTCCTGCTCACCACCATCATTTCCATCATTATCATCACCATCACTTTCCGTCTCTTCATATTCTTCATCATCATCCAAACCAGGAATGGAATAATGGATTTCTGGTTTGTATCTTGATTTGTTGATGGGTTTAGGTGCAACATCAAGAATCTCTAAATGATTCAGCAGGGCCTGAACCATTAAACCCAAAGGTTTTGTCTTTGATTTCCTTGTACCATATCTGTCATCTGGTATAACCTTCTTCATGTGTTGCACAAAGAATCCAGCCCAATCAAACTTCTTGCTTCTGGATATGATGATCAGCAGATCTATCGTTGATCCAGAAAGAGTATCAAGACTTCCAACAAATCCCAGAATATTCTTGGCAATGAGTTTACTCAACAGATTATACTTTAATGCAATATTCTTCACATTTATGTTCAAGGCTGTTGCAACAGATTTGTTGGTCTTTATTGATCTAACAAAATCCAACCTTGGTAACTCCATCAATTCTGGATTTGTGGGGGCTCCATTCCCCGGTCCAAATCCAAAAGCATCTCTCTGCAGGACTGAGGTGATTTCAATCTTGGCCATTTATCGTCGTAGTAAATGCCTATATGTTTTCTCTTATCACCATGTTTTTCCAGAAGTTGCTAACATTGGTGTAAGAAATCCTTTCCAATCTGAGATTTAAGATAGTTTCCAAACCTCCATACCGTTTGATTCTCCATCCAAATTGATTGCTAACTCAGTTCTCTTAGCATCAACAACATAACCTCTCACACTTTGACTCGTACCAAGATGAATATCTTTGTCCGCCATTGCAATCGAATGAAAAAGATGAAGATGAAAACATTGTAAATCTGTGTTCACACTTGTGTAAATTCTTCAGAAAGATTGATCTGAGTGTATACAAATATTCTGAGTGTATATATATATATAGCAAAGTAGTGGGTAATAACCGTCAGACAAGTACTGTGCACGTACTGTACCATTAACCACGATCTTCAGTCTGAAATAAATGTGGAACTGCCATGTGTCCTATTAATTGATCCCACTAATGTAAGAACCCGTTATGTACTTGTAACAGCTGTAATAAAGGATAAGATTAATATCCAATTATTCGGTTGTTGACTTTCATTAAAGTCTGACTTTATCAGCAAAGTTCCATACCGCAGACTTCTTTAGTGGACTTCACCTTCAGTAGAGTGTGTATACTCTGCTGCAAATCTTCAGTTGACTCAGAAGGTTCAGCAGCCTGCTGACATACAAAATACACAGTTGATCTTTACCAACATAGTTTTGTCCAATTGATAATACAAGATGAAGTTTAATACCAATGACTGATCTGTCAAGTGAGCTCACCCAACAGGAGAAAGACCAATCCCCTTGGCAACTTCATTTGCTCAATTGTCCAAACTATAAGAGTACTTAGGAATTGTTGATACCAATGACTAATCTGCCAAGTGAGCGCACCCAGCAGGGCAAAGACTAGTCCCATTGGTGAATTCCAGTACCCTGCTGACCTATCAGTAGGCCAGTCAGCCTTGATAATGCCAAGTTCTGTTCTTAACTTAGCAAATCTTTCACTGTCCAAAGGTTTTGTAAAGATGTCATCAAGTTGATGTTCAGTAAGGATATAGTGAACCACCACATCTTTCTTTTCATCATGATCTCTAATAAAATGATGTCTCACATCAATATGTTTGGTCTTTGAGTGCAAAACATGATTTTTTGTGATTGCAATTGAACTTGTGTTGTCACACATTATGGGAATTTCTCTTTCCTCAATCCCATAATCCCTTAGTTGCTGTCTTAACCATAAAACTTGTCCACAACAGCTTCCAGAGTCAATGTATTCAGATTCAACAGTGAAAGTTGATATTGAGTTCTGTTTCTTGCTGAACCAGGAAACAAGTCTATTTCCTATCAACTGACAAGTTCATGTGGTGCTTTTTCTATCTATCTTGCACCCAGCATAATCAGAATCTGAGTAGGATATACCCTTGAAACTTCCATATTTTGAATACCAAATTCCTACTCCCAAAGTCTCTTTAAGATACTCGAGAATCCTTTTTACTGCAGCTAAGTGACTTTCTTTAGGTTTTGATTGAAATCTTGCACAAACACCTACTGCAAGGATATATCAGGTCTGCTGGCAGTGAGGTACATCAGACTTCCTGTCATCCTTCTGTATAAAGTCTGATCAACATCTTTACCTTCTTTGTCTTCATCCAATCTGATGCTTGTACCCATAGGAGTTGATACTTTTGTGCTGTTTTCCATGCCAAACTTCTTTAGCAGCTTTTTGGTATATTTGGTTTGATGAATGAAGATTCCATATTTCATTTGCTTGACTTGTAGTCCCAAAAAGTAGTTCATTTCTCCCATCATACTTATTTGGAACTTTCTTTTCATGAGATTAACAAACTTTTCACGAAGCAATTCATTTTAGAACCAAATATTATGTCATCCATCTAAATCTGTACCAGCAGGGTGCTGTCACCTTCATGGATTCTGAAAAGAGTCTTGTCAATGGTACCTTTGGTAAAACCATTGTTCACCAAGAATTGAGATAGGTTCTCATACCAAGCTCTTGGTGCTTGTTTCAAACCATAAAGTGCTTTATTAAGTCTATGCACTTTATCTTATTGATATTTAAGTTCAAAACCAGGAGGTTGTTGAACATAAACCTTTTCTTCTAGAATGCCATTCAAAAATGCACTTTTGACATCCATCTGGTAAACTTTGAAGTTTTTGTGTGCGGCATATGCCAAAAATAACCTTATAGCTTCCAATCTTGCAACTAGGGCATATGTCTCATCAAAATCTATTTCTTCTGCTTGAGAATAGCCTTTTGCCACTAGTCTGGCCTTGTTTCTAACAATGGTACCAGATTCATCCAGTTTGTTTCTGTATGCCCATTTAGTGCCAATTACATTTGCATGATCAGGCCTCTCCACTAGTGTTCATACCTGATTCCTTTCAAACTCATTAAGTTCTTCTTGAATAGAAATCATCCAATCTGGATTAGAAGTTGCTTCATCAACAACTTTAGGTTCTATTTGAGATAGAAAACATGTGAACATGGCTTTTAGTTGTCTTCTGGTCCTTACACCTTGCTGTACATCACCAATTACTTGTTCAACAGGGTGATCCTTCAACCATTGTAAATCTTGATTTAGTTTGATTTACAGGAACATGATCTTCAGTAGGGTCTGTTGTTGGTTCAGTATGTGGATCAACAGATCCTGCATCTGTTGTTGTACCAGTAGTGTTATCAGCAGGTTGTTCAGCAGGGACTTCTTCAAATCCAGAATCAGAAACCTTTAAGTCACTTATCTTCTTTAATACTTCAACATATTTGGGATTAGTGATTTCTGGATTCACAGCAGGTTTTGAAATTTCATCATTCTCCATTCTAGTGAACTTAGGTTCATCAAACACAACATGTACTGATTCTTCATGTTTCAGTGTCCTTTTTGTTTAGCACCTTAAATGCCTTGCTGACTGAAGAATATCCCAAAAAGATTCCTTCATCTGATTTTGATTGGAAAGTCTTTAGTTGCTCCTTATGATTTAGGATAAAGCACTTACTCCCAAATGGATGGAAATAAGAAATATTTGGCTTCTTCCATTCCAAATCTCATAAGGTGTCTTCATAATATTTTTTTTCACTGAGGTTCTATTCTGTGTGTAGCATGCTGTATTGATTTCTTCAGCCCAATACCTTTCAGATAACTTTGCTTCACATATCATAGTCCTCCCTGCTTCCTTCAAAGTCCTGTTCTTTCTCACAGCAACCCCATTCTGCTGAGGTGTTCCAGCAGCTGCTAATTGATGCAGCACACCATTTTGTTCACAATATTCTCTTATGACTTTGTTTAGGAACTCAGTACCCTTGTCTAGTCTAATTTTCACTTCTGTCACACTTTTCTCATTTCGCAATCTCTTCAAATTTCAGGCATCTTTTGAAGTGTCTCACTTTTCTTGTTCATGAAAATCACCCAAGTGTATCTTGAATAATCATCCACAACTACCAGAGTGTATTTCTTCCCTGTTATACTTGTTGGTATCACTGGTCCAAATAGATCCATATGCATCAGTTCCAACAATCTCTTGGTTGATTGCTTAGTCTTTGACTTGAAACTTGACTTTGTTTGTTTACCTTGCTGACATGCATCACATATTCCATCCTTCTTATATGTGATCTCAGGTAAACCAACCACTAACTTCTTCTTCACCAATTGATTAATATCTTCAAAGTTAAGATGATTCAACTTCTTATGCCACAACCAATTGAGTTCTGATTTTGTATGCACAATAAGACATGTTTCTAGAACAGCGGTAGACCATTCAACTACATACATGTTTAGTTGTCTTCTTCAAGCCAACACAACTTGTTCTCCCATTTCACTCATGAAAATACAGTAGGTTTTGTCAAAAGTGACCTTGTAACCCATGTCACAGAATTGTCCCGTGCTCAGCAGGTTGTAATCCAAGCCTTCAACATATGCAACATTATTGATTGTCAAACCATTCCTCACCGGTGTTCCATATCCTCTAGTGTATCCTAGTGTACTTTTGTTTCCAAAAGTGACTTTAGGTCCATCCTTTGCCACATAATTGCTTTACTTCTTGTCATATGTCTGGAACATCCACTGTCAAAGTACCAGACACCCTACCAAACAAATTTAATGTGTTTTAGGTACCCAAACCTGTTTGGGTTCATATTGGTCAGTGGTAAGCACAACCCTTGGGAAATTTCCATAAGATCTTCTTTGGAAAGTGTTGCACTTTTTTCATATATGTATCCTACATTACCATAGAATCTGACATTTGGTTGTGTAGGATTCACATATGATTTCTGGCCTTTTGGTACATAATGCTGTTTGAAGTGATTTATGCTGTTAAAAGCCTTAATATAACCATAAGATTGTGTCTGTTAGGAACAACCTTATATTATGGTCTCTGCTGAGGTCTCTGCAGATATCTTGAATTAGACCCTTGATGAGTCCTCTGCTGATCCACTGCTGAGGTCTAGGCCTAGCATTATGGTTATATCTATTGTTTCTAGCAGCAGGGGCAGGAACATTCCAATCTTCATCGGTAGGGAACAATCTGCCTTTCCCCCTGAGATAAGTATCCCTTGAATGATTAACATTCTTAGGTTTAGCATTCTTATCTTTGGAATATTTCTGGTTTTTCCCTTTTTGTGGTCTAACAGACTTTGCAGCAGGTCTGCTATCAGCAGGTCTAGAGGGTTCAGCAGTCCTACCTTTGGATGCACCCTTTTTGTTAGGAGCTACTGTCCCTTTGGACTTCTGATTTTGATTCTTTGAAGCATTCTCAGTAGGTTTCATTGCCTCAGCAACCTTTCGAGGTGTTGGACTTTGTACAGGTACAAACTTAGGACCAATTCTGGTACTAAGTTCAGCACCCTTACTAGATCCACCCTTAGAAGATTGTTGAGTTTCAAATTCAAGGCTTGTTTTATCACCATAAGGCTTTCCTGATTTGAATGCAGTTGTGGAAATAGATTGTGCAGTAGATTCAGCAGCTACTGCAGGTGCAACAGACTTATGTTGATTCTGTTCATAATCTTTTTCCTTACCCTTGAGACTTCTTAATTCAGCATTTAATCTTTGATTTCTGCTTGAAGTGCTTCTCTTTCAGCCTTCACAATCTCATAACCAGATTGTATTATCCTCATTTGATTTAGGAGGGCATCTAGAGGCTTTTCATTGTCAAAAAATTTAGGATTTGAACCACCAGTGGACTCATAATCACTATCAGCAGGGATATTCATAGATACAGAATTGTATACCTCCTCAGTTTCATCCATATTGGCCATCAAAGCATAATCATCCATATCAGCTATGAGTGCAGTATCATCTAATTCATTTCCTTTTTCTGATTCCACTTCATAGCCAGATTGATCATCAGCAACCAATGCTTTATTGCCAGATCTTCTTTGCTGACCCTTGTTCTTCAGCAGGTCTGGACAGTCAGGTCTAAAATGTCCAGGTTTCTTGTAGTTAAAGCACAGGTAGTCAGGATCCTTCTTCTGTTTCAACTCAGGACAATCAGGTATGAAATGTCCTGGTTTCTTGCAATGAAAGCACAAGAAGTCATGACCCTTTTTAGATTCTTCCTTTTTCTCAGTAGATTTCTTGCCAGAATTTCTTGGAGATGCCTTTCTAGTTTTCATCATTCTGATTCTTTTGGTCAGTAAGGAAATCTGCTCTTGCATTTCATCCAAAACATCATCTTCAACATTTGATGATTCCTTATTGTGAGTAGCAGCAAGTGCAGTAGTCTTTGTTGCTTCTTTTTTAGCACTTGGAACTAGATCCTTACTGAATTCATAGGCTTTAAGATCAGAGAACAATTAGAAGGTATCTTCCTTATGTAGACTTCTAGACTCCTCCATTGAAGTAACCTTCATCTCCCAGACTTCTTTTGCAGGTAGGGCTTTGAGAATACTGGTGTTGATCTCTTCTCGTGTATAAACAACATTCAGCAGGGTGGGTTCATCCAGAATTGCATTGAACCTTGACTCCATCTGTTTAATGGTCTCATTTGATTTCATTTTGAACTCTTGAAACTTTTTCTTGGCCACACTGATCTTGTTCTTCTTGATTGCATCAGTGCCATCACAAATGAGCTGTAATTTCTTCCATAGTTCTTTGGTAGTCTTGCAATCTTTCACTTTCATGTACATATTGCTATCTAAAGTCTGTAGATAATGTCAATAGCAATATTGTTCAGGTTTTCCATTTTTCTATCTTCAGCACCCCATTCACTCTTTGGCTTTGGAATTATTTGATTTTGGCCATCTACAGTTATGACTTTAGTGATCTCAAGTGGTCCATCAGTCAGCACATCCAATATTTCATCATGTGTTGCAACTAGAAAAGCCTGCATACGACGCTTATACTCATCAAAACGATCAACAGAGCACATAAACATTGTCCTAGCATACTGATTGTTATCCATGACGAAAAACTTTGAAAAACAGAAACTTGAAAAAGTTTTCAAAGATTTTTCCCAAGCACAACAAGTAGGATTACTTCAGAACAGAAGCTCTGCTCTGATACCAATTGTTGGTCCCTTGAAAAGGCTTTGGCTAAGTTTAGAGGGGGGGGGGTTGAATAAACTTAACACTTAAAATTTTTTGGAGTTTTACAAACTCAGCAGGGTTAATAGTCTGCTGATCACTCAGTAGTCTGCTGACTATCAAAGCTCTTGAATTTGTTGCAGCGGAATATATTAAATTAAGCTTGTTACTTGTGGTTATAAATATGATACTAAGTATTAGATACTCAGTAGTGCAAGTGGTGTGATTTAGTAGCTAGTTCAGTCAAATTGATGTGATAAGCATGCAGATAAAGTAATTGCAGAATGTAAATGCAGTAAAGTAAAGTAGACAATTTTTATAGTGGTTCCAGGTGGTGTAATCCTGTCATTCCACTCTTCTCCTGTGATGTTGGAGGAAATTCACTAGAGATTCTTGAGGTAGCTGTTTCAAAAATCCCTAAACTGTTTGTCCTTGACCAATAGCTATGGCTTCATAAACTGAACACTAAAAACAGGTAGGATTGCTGCTTCAAAGTATTCCACTGGTCCTTGAAGGGTAGGATTGCCTCTTCACCAGCTCTACCACAAAACAACAGTCTACCCTCATACATAAGGGGGGAATTGATATATATCACTAATGTATTAAAAACAAATGAATTGGGGTATATGGTTTACATACTTACAAGTATAGTTTTATTTAGAATATTATTTGTTAGCAATATAGCGAGCCATGGTTTAAGATTAATGTTTCTGACATAAATAGTAACATAACACCTTTTTACACAATTGATAATTATTTCAGCTCATCATAATCAATGGTGTAAAAATATACCGCGTCACTCGTTATATATGTCTGGGTGGTTGTGACAAAGCATTACCATGTTTTGAATGGGAGTCACAACAAAAATGGACATAACTAAAAGCTGAAACGCTTCTTACATCATTGACTATGATGTAAAACTCATTGATATATGATAGTCTCATAATAATTAATAGTGTAAAATGTGTTGTATACATTTTGTTGTGAACATAACATATACTGTCATAATCACTTAGAAAATTTAGTCTTGGGTAGTAACTCCGTAAATGTGGAGTTTCTATTTAGACGAATCTAAACCACACAATTTCATTCTGAGTTGAAAAAATGCGGTCCAGATTAATCCACGTAGTACTTCACATTTGTGTAATTACCACCTACGAAGTCTCTGTCTCTCTTACTCTGATACAACGAGTGATACAACACACGTTTACATCATTCACCATAATGAAAAAGTAAGAGTAAACTCATCGTAAGCCAGTGTGAAAAAAATGTTATTTGACTTGTTTTGTTTGTAACTATTGGAGTTATATCATAAGCATTGTGTGTGTTGAAGCAAGATCAAGTGTTCAATGAGGCATTTCATCAAACACATTGATCAAGAGTTAGTTAATAAGTTGTTTAGTTAGTTAGGAAGTGGTTTTAGATGGAACTAGAGTCTAGATTACACTTATATACGCTCAGATAGAAGACAATGAATTATTCATACAGTTAATTAGAAAGTATAACCGAAATGCAGCTGTAATCTTTCCTTCATATTTTGTATTCTGTCACTGTTCAATAAAATTCACCAATTCTGCGTTTTTATTCTTCGTGTTTAGTCAATGAATTCTGATAGTTCATTGAATTCTTCATGGTATCAGAGTTTTCAAAGCTTCATTTCATTGCGTAATACTTTAATGATTCTATAGAAATGCCTGGTTTTCTGGTGTTCTTGAAATTCTTGAAGGAACTTATTTGCTTCTTTGCTTTGTTCCTGCAATTTTCTGGTTTCTTTTGTGTTCATCTTCTTTGCAATTATGGATGCTGCAACCCAGAATCAAGGGATTCTACCTGGTAGTCAACTTTATTTTCATCCTAATGAAAATCTAACATTGGTATTTGTTCTGCCGCTGCTTACCTACAAGAACTATCATCCATGAAGATATTCGATGAAAATGGCTTTACTCACAAAGAATAAGATGGGGTTTGATAGGAACCAACTTTACTGTACATTTCTGTACAGTTTAACCCACGGTTATCATGATTCTAGTATGTTTTCGGGTGAGTTTAGACCCTATAATGAGTGTAATGAGATTTTCTTTGCACGGCGAGTAACTGTCGGTTTTTCCGTAAACTCGGACTACTTTTAGCACTTTATACTCATTTCCCGAGCACCCGTAGTTTGCGGGGTTATGCGTTTTCTTGTTGTTTCCATGTTTATGCAGGATTTGGGTGAGTCGGGAGCCCGGAAAGCGATGATTTATGAGTTTAGACGTGTCCGAGGCGAGAAACGAAGGCTAAGTATGGAAAAAGTGAAGTTTTTGAAGTTAAGGCATCTATCCGTATGGACAAACGTCTGTCCCTACGGACAACTCTCGGTCAGAATCAAAAATATTGGACAGAGATCTATCCGGACGGATAGAAAGCCAGCCGTACGGACAGACACTTGGGAGCAAGAAAACAGAAGATGTAATCAGAGACTTATCCGTACGGATAGATTCCCATCCGTACGGATAACCTGGAGAATCAAGAACTATCCGTACGGATAGCCTGTTATCCGTACGGATAAGCTGAATTTTGCCCTAGGCTATAAAAGGGCACCTCAAACGTTTTCTTTAGCAGACTTTTACGAATTTAGATAGTTTTAGCCTCTTTTGGGCGATTTCCTTCATCCGAAAGCGTAGAATTAAGTGCCATATACCATTGTTCTCGTCTTTCGATCCTCTATTACATTAGATACATTACAACATCAATTCGTTACGTTTCGATTGTCAAGATTTGATCCTTTTGAGCACAACTTTGGTACTTCATCAATTTTTAATAAAGTGGGTATGGTTTCTTGTTCTTTTATCGTTTATATCATGAATTCCTTTACTGTTTATTGTTTCAATTCGATAATGAGTAGCTAAATCTTTCGTATGGCCGAATTATGTGAAAGCGGATGAAACGCCATTAGGGAGATGAACCGGGAGGCAGTGTAGCACGTAATAAAATGTTCTAATCGATAATTCATATCACGAAACCTGCTTTAATCGTAATTGAGCTAGCTTGATCACCTAGTTCACCATCACACACACCTAGCTTATAAATGTATGTTGCGGCGAAGTGTGGGAACCGGGGTTTCGGGACCGTAGACGTTTTGGCTTAAAAGGTAGTTTGACACCTACTTGTGCACTAGATTGACACCCTAGTAGTTAGGTCCATGTCCAATACGGGGTTTTTATCGTTCAATCGGGCGAGTCTAGAACTTAATCATGTTAGGTGAGTTGGCCTTCTAAAGGGAGGGTTGATGGGCTTTGCGTAGGGTGTGAGTTAGCACCAGAATTAGGAATCGACACCTGTGAGTTTATCATTAGACAGACAAGAAGGTATAGCACACTCCTGGGGTAGTTTGTCTGAGGGTAGAGTAATCCGCTGGATCATAGTTCGGATGTACCTCTTTTAATCGTTAAGAAATCCGATTAGTATAATCTTTCTTTTATGCAATAGTATAACGTCATATTTTTCTGGTTGACCTGAACTGAGTGCTAAGTCAGCTGTGGTACTCAAGGCCAATCTTTGTGGGTTCGACCTCGGACTCCTCAAGCACTACCTACAATCGATCCGGTCCACTGCCGGTTAGAAAGTAGATTTTGCTAAGGTTTCGAGTTTTTACTTGATTAACTGGATTGCAAAATTCTCTTATCAGGGTTCATCGATGGTTCTGTTATTAAGCCTCTTGTAACTTCCCCAGAATATCAAGTTTGACTTCAATGTAATACATTTGTGAAAACTTGGATTCTTAACTCTGTTATGCCCAACATTGCACAGTCTGTTATGTATAAAGAAACAGCAAGCGAAGTGTGGTTGGATTTGCAGTCTAGATGTTAGGAACATTTTTTTTTATGATGGTCATACTAGCTATTATAGAAAGCCTGAAATAAGTTAGAAATATCTGTATAAGACCTTACTAAGAGTCTGACATGTTGTATAAGTTCAGTCAGACAAGCATTGTACTAGACTAGTAGGTTGGCTCAGTGGAAGACTGAAGATCAGCTAAATGAAGGCTGCCAAGAACCATCAGAGTAAAGTGAAGACTTATGGACTGACTTATAACTAGGGAAGTATGTGATGACCTTGGATAAGTCTAAGACAAATTACAAGTGATGAAATCTATTCATTCAATATGGTGTACACTGATCTCACCCAAATCAAGGATCAGTGAAGTACAAGCATACTTAAACATTGAATATCAATGAAGAAAGAAAAATAGAAAACTGGCTAAGTAAAGGATCTATCGGCTGACTATAAAAAATAACGGTGAAGAGAATCTCAACAGCAAAGGAACAGCCTATAGGCAAACTCACTATACCGGTCAAGCAACAGCCAAGTTAAGGAACATGCAAGTGAAGTATGCTATCTGCATTTGAATCTAAACATGGAAAATAAGGAAATCAAGCAATAATGCAGACGGATTTTATGAAGAACGTTTGAAGAAAATCCGGATAACTGAAATTAAGGGAAAAAAATCAAGAAAGAATCAAGGATTAAATCAAGTATTATTCTCAGCATTAAATAGCCAACGGACGAATTTTCAAATCAAGGAGATCACGTCTATAAATAGAAGGCATTGACAGAAAACAAAATAGATATAAAAAAAATGAGTATACAAAATTACAGAAGCTCAGTCAATTTTAAAAGCCTTTTATCTGAACTTAAAAGGACATATCTAGAAGATCAACTCAGAATTCAGAGCTACAAATCTGCATCAAGCACTGAGATTGATTAACCTTTTGTGAATCTTATTCACACCCATCTGAAGAAATTGAATCAGATCGTCTGAAAAGGAATTTCAACCTTTGTGATAGCTGCTGAAGGATTTGTTCTCAAGAAGCAGTGTTGAAGACTGAGTCACTAAATCTTTTGTAGCCAGGGAGTGATAGTCTTGAGATTGTGAAGCTTGTGTAGCCAAGGACAATCATACTATTGTATTGGTGAAAGACAATAGTGAATTCCTCCAATCATCATAGGAGAAAAGTGAATTAAGGGATTACACCACCCTGAACCACTATAAACCTTTGTGTTCATTTACTTACTGCACTTTACTTTACATCATTTCTTGACTGCATTTATTCATACATTGTGTGTGCTTAATCTACTTTGAAACAAATTTTAAGAAGGGACTTATCCACTGCCCAAAAGCTTTTAAACAAGAAAAAGTTTTTGAAACTCCAATATAGTCATGCACCCCCCCTCCCCCGGACTATATTCTCACCCTTCTATGAGACCAACAATTGGTATCAGAGCACTATTCCTAGTAATAGAACCTGTTCAGATCTGATTTCTGGTAACAAGAAGATCACATACTTTCAAAATAGTTTTCAAATTTGTGTCTTATAAAAACATCTGTTTGTCTGTGACAATGGACTCTTAAAATTTCATGTCTAAAGTACATGTATTCAAAGGTAACAATTTTGATGAATATAAAATAAGAATGTTATCTCATCTTGCAACAACTCATGAAAGGATGCTGGATGTTATTAATGATGGCTCAATCAAGATCATTACTGTGGTAGCCATAGGTGCAGATCAAGGAAAATAAATAGAAAAGCTTAAGAAGGATTGGACCAAATATGATAGAAGAAGAGCAAATCTTTATTTTGTTGCAAAAGATATGATCTTGAAGACTCTGGACAGCAATATGTTCATGAGGATCAAAGACTGCAAAACATCAAAGGAGGTGTGGGATAAATTGGCACTTATCAATGATGGGTCAGAGGCAGTCAAAGAAAACAAATTATCTGTTTCTAAATAGAAATTTGAGAATTTCAAAATGAAGAATGGTGAATCCATTGATCAAATGGATAACAGATTTTCAAGAATCATCAGCGAACTACAAAAACTGGGACATACTTATCCACAGAAAGAAGTTTGCCTGAAAATATTGAGAGGCTTACCTTAAAGATGGAATATCATCACATCAGTACTCAAAGGCACAATAGATCTTATGAAAACCGACACCTTGACTCTGATGTCTCAATTAAAAGCTCATAAATTTGAATTGAACAGTGAAGACGGTGCACCAGCAGAGGCACACAAGGCCAGTGCACTGGTAGCCACCCAGCAAAGCAAAGCAGCTGACTCAATCAGTAAAGAGGCTCAAGAGCTAAAAGAGCAGATTGCTTTACTCACTAAACGCTTTGACAGGTTCAAGAATAAATAGTACAAATGAAGTTCTTCATCAAACAAGAAGTCAAATTCAAGCAAAGACATGAAGAAAAAAGTTGATGAATACAGATGCTTCAATTTTAAAAAGAAAGGACACTTCAAGGCCGATTGTCCTGAAGAAAAAGACAAAGATAAAAAGAAGAAGAAATACAAGTCATTAGATAAAAAGAAAAGCAAGAAAGCACTAAAAGCTGAAACTAGTAGTGAAAGTGATGAAGAATCATCTGATAATGACTCAGATGACGGTGAAGACACCAACTGAGACAATGACAAAGCATGTCTATGTCTAATGGCTAAGGAAATTGAAGAAACAGAGGTACTATCTAGTTCATAATCCTCAAATGCATCCACATCTGACACTGCACAATCTTCTATTTCTCCATTAGATTATGCAAATCTAATTCAAAATCTCATGAATAGAGTTGAAAAAAATTCAAACAAATCATGAAATTCTGGAACATGAATGTGAGAATCTGAGAGAAGAAAATAAAAGATTAAAAGAAGAACCGGATAAGTTACAAGATGAATCAACTAGTAAGGAAGTACACTTAGCTGATCAACAAGCAACAGAAGATCACTCATCTGGTGCTGATAGACCAGCTGAGGAAACCTCCCTACCAGTTAAGACCATCATTGCACCACTTGATGCACCAGCTTACAAACCCCCTATTAGATTTGGATCCAGATCTGGGCTTGGAAACAATAGTCAAGATGAGAATGGAAATAATGGACAACACAAATCTGAACCTAGGACCAACACTGGACCTAAATTCGGAAAAAGACAGACCATAATATCAACTACTCATCCTGCACCAGTGAAGGCAAAAACCAGTGCAGTGAAACAACAGAACAAATCATCTCACCAGCCCACTAAGGGCAAAGACATACTGAAAGGTAAGGGCAGACTTTACCCCTCAGAAGATGATTGGAATGTTCCACCTCCAAAATATAAGAGAAACATGAATACAAAAGGCATTTCATGTGCAATCAAATGTATTTGGGAAAAACCAAAAATGGCATGGTCCTGGATACAAAAGGAAACATGAAAACATGTAATCTACTGTAGTTTGGAAAGTGAAATAGGATGCTAAAACACCAAAAAGTAGAGAAATGTATCAGAATACTTTTAGTAAACCTTTTAGAAGCTATTCTGCCATGCCTTATACATATGAGGTTGATGAATTCAACCATCCAAGGAGAAGATCCCTTTGGATATACAATTGGAGTAGAAGGTATGACTGCTAACAGGTATGGACCCAAACAGTGTTGGGTACCTAAATTTGCTTAATTTGTTTTGTAGGATGTCTGGTACATAGACAGTGGATGTTCCAGACATATGACAGGCAATAAAGGATGGCTGACTGAATTCAAAGCTTTTGATGGACCCAAAGTTACCTTTGGAGGCAAAAAAAAGCCCCGACAAGATTAAGGGGGAAGGCACTATGTTAAAGAACAACCTAAAGATTCAGAATGTGGCATATGTTAAAGGATTGAATTTCTATCTTCTAAGCATTAGTCAGTTCTGTGGCAAAGGCTATAATTTACACTTCAACAAAGAAGGATGCAAAGTGATTAACAATCAAACCAGCACAGTTGTACTTGCAGGAAAAAGAGAAGACAACATGTATGTGGTAGATTGGAAGACAGCAAAAGATAAACATGTCTGCTTGTCAAGAACAAACAATCACCTAGCTGGATTTGGCACAGAAGACTGAATAATCTGAATTTCAAGACCATCAACAAGCTATCAAAGAACAAGCTAGTAGAAGGCCACCCGACATCACATTCAAGTCGGAATGTCTTAGTGATGCATGTCAAAAAAGGAAACAAATCAAGAGTTCGTTCAAGTCAAATCCACATCAATCAACAACAAGGATCTTACATCTATTACATATGGATCTTTTTGGACCAGTTACACTGGTGATTGTAAGTGGAAAGAAATACACTTTAGTAGTGGTTGGTGAATTTTCAAAGTTCACATGGACAATTTTAACAAGAAAAGAGAAACATTCAAGAAGCTACCAGACTTACTGAGAAGAATTCAGAATGAAAATGAGTTGAAGATCATCAAGATAAGATCAGAAAGAGGCACATAATTCCTAAATGAACTGATCAGAACTTACTATGAAGAAAATGGTGTACTACATCAACTATCAGCAACAAGAACTCCACAACAAAATGGTGTAGCAGAAAGGAGAAATAGAACACTCAAAGAAGCTGTCAGAACCATGATAGCAGAAGCAAGCTTACCAAAGTGATTTTGGTCTGAAGCTGTTAGGAAATCTATGCGGGAACGCAGCGGAATTCAAAATTTTGTTTTCTTTTAACCAGGATCGACTTCGTTTAAGCAATAAACAAATAAGTAGTAGACGGCGGTTACCTTGCTTGATCTAAAAGATCGACGCTTTGACCGTCTAAGGAGAGTAGTGATGCACCGAGCCCCAAGCATTCGGCCTCTACCGGTGATCCACACGAACAGCCCGCCGGAATCCCATCATGGATTGCTACCAGAAAAACTCGGTTGCTAGACCGACCTTTTCTCTCTCACAAAACTCTCTCTAAGATGCTCTCTATTTTTCACAAGAACTATTAGCTCTTGGAATTGTGATGTACAAAAGAGCTAGTCAATCCCTCCTTTATATAGAGCATATGACACCACAGATGAATCCCAATATGATTGGGAGAAGCTTCCTAGTAGATTGGGGAGAAAGAAAACATTTTCCTAATAAAATAAGGAAAATACTTTGATTGATTTATCACATTTAATTTAATATCCTTTATTAAATATTTCCAAGATATTGTCAATATCTTATATTAACTATCTTTATTTTATTACCATAAATCAATTTACACATGTGTATATATCACACATATATATTACACTTATAAATCCATATATAAATATATAGCTATTCCAAATGTGCACATGTATATCTTATATACATGTACAACACACGCATGCTAGCAGCATATATATACATTTATTATTAATATCTAATATTAATATAAGGTAATACTTATTAATTAAATTGCACAATTCAAATGTATCTTATACACACACAAATTGCGCCCCCTTTAGCCAACAAATTGGCTTCCGGAATATTCTATAATTAATATAATACTATTAATATCTTGTATTTAATTTATTCTTAATAAATAAATATCACCATATTAATTTACACTATAACCCTTTATAGTCGAGATAAACTTTCCTTATTTGGTTATCACTATAACCGCATTTTAATCATGCTAGATGTTCTTATGTGTTTGACCCGATAGGCTTCCGAATATGTTGGCCGTAGACACAAAGTGCAAATTATGAAAATGCCCTTCATACATAACGATCACGGGATAGCGTCTAGCAACACACCGTGACCCCTAATCATCGGAATAGTCAAATGCAATGACTACTACCTTTCATGTGAAACAGTTATCGTGTAAATAGAATCCTATTGCTGTAATAATATCCATACTGTCGTACGTCGAGTGTCAAGCATCAACGACCGTATCTTATAATATGGATATCATGCTCTCTCGAAGTAACTCATTTACTTCCACTTTGCAAAGATTCATAAGAGTAAGACATTCCTTATAAGAAGACCCTTTCGGATATTCACCCCTACTAGTAGGTTATGTGATTTCCGGACGAACAAACATGTATACTCCACATGCTTCAGTATCACACCCAATCACCACCGCATGATCGCCCCATGGCTAGGGGAAACCTCAATAGTGTCAAGGCATGACAATCCACACCGTGATGCCATGTAGACTCCGGTCCTAAGGATAATTACACAACAATCACATAGTGTGACACTTAACAGTGTAAGTGGGTCAGTCTAACATACGCATTCTATAATACACGTCCACGTACAGTCCAACTGTCTCTACACTTCGATAGACGAGATCTATCTATGCCCTTAAAGACAGAAGACATCTAATACGTGCTAGCCTGTTTGTACTATCAACGCCCTGTTTAATAGTACATAAGCCTAGAGACATTTAAGTATCAAACTTATTAAAGTTATTAGAGATCTCATAAACCATAATCACCTATCATGGTTTCCCTATCACAGTTTAATACTAAGTATGTTATCATATAAAAATTCATAATTGGTTCTTTAAAAGAACAAATATATGACAACAGAAAAGCCATTTATTATATATGTATAATCATAAAGAAATAGTAGAAATGATCCGACCCGGTCAGATCACAATTGGGTTTAGGACACTATTTCAACAATCTTCCACTTGGCCTAAAGCCAATCACTCGCACACACAAGACCAAGTTGAAACACAAGAATCTCATGCAATACTCGCAACCAGCCTTAGCCGTGAACGGATCACTATCCGTGGGGACTCAGACTATCTTCATATCATGTTCCAAATGACCAAGTCAAAAGGAACCGCCTTAACACACACATGAATCTATGACGAGACCCTGGTCCTTGCCTAAGCAATGAATCCACTTACTATATCAGCTATATAGAAAATGTGGAAGAACCACACAAGGTTCATGAATGAACCTCATAGACTCATGTACTGCACCCGCTGCGCCTCCAAGGGCACTATTGTGCTTTGGCTAAGTTGTAGAATTTACAGTGACCCATAGCCCAGAACATTTCCAGCTCACCGTATCACTTAATCAAAGTGACTGCAAACCCAGACTGTAGCTCCCACTCGCCTTCATAATACTCAGGATATACGTCTGTATAACTATATTTATCCGATTCCAAGTTTCAATAAACTAGGAAACCATCCTTAACTTATTTAAGGATATTCTCGACATTCACCTGATTTACTTTCATACTTGCTCATGACTCTTCATGGACTATGAACATCCGGCATTACTTTTATGATGGTTCCTATCGCAATAGAAAAGGAAACCTTTCATAAGCATCATCTTTCACCTTATCTTTAGGACTAACGTCCTAACATAGATAGATCTTGAGAACACCGACTAGCAGTATCTCCTGTCGCGATCTATGCTAAACTCTTTTAGCATCACATCTATATAGGTAAACTATAAACTAACAGCAGTTAAATCTATCACTATAGATTCTTATTTCAAAAATAAGAATTCCTAATCCAAGTGCTTTCGTAAAGACCTTGAACTACCAAACATCAATTGACTGTGACATGGGGTGACAATTTCCGAGAGAGATACCCAATACCTTACTCAAAAATTGTAACACACTCCCACTATCCCTCTTTCACATTGGGCATATCCCTTCTTTTGACTAAATCAAACTCATTTGATTTTCCAACAAAGAAATTGTCTATAGAAACTTGTTTGAGTCCATAAATGGATCTCGTGGGCTCACATATCATGTTATCGTGGGCTCACATATCATGTTATCGTCTATGAACATCGAGCTGTTTTCCCAACGTCTTTAACACTATCATATAGCCATGATACGAAGTTATAACAAACATAGTCTGAATAGAACTGGCTCATCTGGCAGCATAAAGATAATTACAAGGTTTACACCCCGTACTCATCAGCCGTCACTATAGCCTTATGGTAATCATATTACTATCCATGTCAGCCTTTCAGGGACATTCCTTCTAGGTAAGACATACTAGGTTCACAACCTGGTTGCCACTGATGGAATCTAATTCAGATATTATGGCTCCTGGCCATATCTCTCAATCTTGCCTTTCAAACATTCCTTCATAAGTCATGAGATATTCATTCTTCAAGATGAACATACCAGCAGCCTTTTCAGGCTTGAGGTTATCCACAGACTTACAGAACTTTTGTGTTCACTGAGCAATGCTCTACACCTCATCACTGTGTGGCGTCTGCTCACGTTCCTATGGTTGAATATCTCCATGTGGTTCTCAACTACCTTTGAGATCTAAATTTACTCCCACTGTTTCTTTTGGAAGAAACACTTCCTCTAGAAGACAACATGTTTGGAGAGAAACACCTTTTGCTCTGCGGACGAGTAAATAATATCTAGCGTACTTGCTAAGATATTCCACAAAGTTGCATATGTCGTACTAGGCTCCAAGCATTTCTGACTTTGCCTATGACAACTTCAAATCATCGGTTAAGATAGATTCGACATTATCCCCTTCCATATCTATTATGGAATTTGTTCAACCTTTATTCTTTGGAACTCGGTTAAGTATATGTATTGTATAAGGGCACTATCCCGAAACGGGTAAGGGATACTTTGCATGGCTTACGTCACACCTTTATCATATAAAGTGTTGTTTTATTTTAGAAGCACAATCTGATTGCGTATCCAAAAATGGTATCCTTCAAGGGGGAATCTTATTCCTTTTCAGACAACTTCTGAAACACCCTTCAGTTATTAATTACTTCAATCCAATTGAAGATTAATTCCTAAGTAGTTCATCAATCTCATATTTGTGCTAGCTCGAACTTTTCGGGCTTTCCGAATTATGCACTTCACTGAGTACACATGACTATTTCTAAAAATAGTCACAGAGATTAACAAAACGTTATTTGTGGCATTAATTGTCATGATCCAACAAACATTGGTATGTTTAGGCTTTAGACAACTTTCTAGATTTTATAACTTTTTTATAAAAGGGTATTTTAGTCGTCTTTAGATAAGATACATATTACCCACATGATTCATAACCACATGGTTCAGACGTCATCAGAATGACATCTGATCACACGATTACCCTCCATAGAGACTATGTCTAGAACGACCACCAAATATTAAGGATAACAGCTATACAAATATTTAGTTGACATTTTTCACCTATATCAACTATATATTGACATCAATCTAGTATGTTAGATTCAGTGACGTTTTACTTTATCGGAATAACATTTATTCTTTACAATTGAATATGTCACATAAATCCTAACAAGTAACTGAAAATCATGTTCTTCATAAGAACCGGAACATAATAACGTTTATTTAGTTCGCTTATCGGTCTACTAGATTCAGAATACAATGCCAAAAATGTCACAACGTTTGTTTCACTTTTTGAATCTTAATGCATTCCGTATTTAATCTTTCTAATCTAATCATACTCGTAAGATATCATATATCTAAGAGTTGATTTGAACTTAGATAGATTTATCTCAACTCACTTGCCTAGAATAGAGACTTCAATAAGATCTCTTATTTTAAGCACATGCCCTAACTTTCCTTTTAATTCCTTAAGCACTTGTAAATGCTTCTTAGCTTAGTCTTCATGAGACTTAAGAAAATCACAAGAGCTATGTCTTATATTTCTCTTCATAAAGAAAATCTAAAGTTTATTAAATAGTTTATTTAACCTTTTGAATCACATTCAAAACATGAACTATTTAATTAACCTTCAAGCAATGATTAAAGAAATAAGTCGATACTTAAATCTTACAATTTTGAAAACAACCTTTCCAAAATTCGATGTGGTCATTCTTATCCAACGTTTGAATTAATTGTCATCGTATGACTGAATGATCATATTGGATCGTATCCAATATATGATTAATTCGTTGAAACTTATTTCAAGTGATTTAATCATATCATGAGCTTCCGCCTTTTGTTAATAATTAAAGTCTTGGAGCACTCCATCAAATATGTAGTCTCCTTGTCTCTAACCACTATAACGGGGTTGCTCGCGTCATTGCTTATTTTTAAAGGATTAAAATTACTTAACCATACTTGAGAACGTTTCTCAAAAGGTAACAGTCACAATTTGGTTTTACTAATCGAGAATTAAAAACATGAATATAAAAGTTTGTCAAAAATTACAACATAAAATAAAGATAAATGAGTGTTTTTGTTTATACACACAAAATCAAAAATGGTCTTTTGATTTATGATTTTGCTCTCACTAGTCAACTACTCCCAATTGACTTTCAAGAATTTTCCGAAAATTCTTTAATGGCCAAGATCCCATTAAACTACTCCGACCCCCCGCTTTGGCTGGTGGGCCGAAAATAGTCTAATAGGTAGATCAATCGGGATATATATAATCATATTATATCTACACAATATCTAATCAACACAATAACATCTTATGAAAAAGATAAAATTAAAACTTAACAACTCGCGTCTTAATTAATCGATTGACGTTTAATCTATTAAATAATTTTATCCAATCAATTAACTGATTAACATTTAATTAATTAATGAATTTAGACAAAATAAAATTAACGATTAATTTTAAAACGACTTCAATTTAAATTTTAATTAATTAGAACTCTTCCAAAAATAAATCAAAATTAAAATTAAGTCTCTTTTGTTTATTTCCTTTTGATTCCTAATCAAAATGGATTTCTTTGGTTTCCTAAACCAAAAGGCACCAACCATGGCCCTTTCCAAAATCAAAATTTTGAAAAGGGCCTAGGCATAGGGTTTTTCCAAAATCAAATATTTTGAAAAGAGCCTAGGCCTATTCCAAATTACACAATCCAAGTGTATCTTATACACACAAATTGCGCCCCCTTTAGCCAACAAATTGGCATCCGGAATATTCTTTAATTAATATAATACTATTACTATCTTGTATTTAATTTATTCATAATAAATAAATATCATCATATTAATTTACCACTATAACCCTTTATAGTCGAGATAAACTTTCCATCTTTGGTTATCACTATAACCGCATTTTAATCCGGCTAGATGTTCTTATGTGTGTGACCCGATAGGCTTCCGAATATGTTGGTTGTAGACACAAAGTGCAAATTACGAAAATGCCCTTCATACCTAACGATCACGGGATAGTGTCTAGCAACACACCGTGACCCCCAATCATCGGAAAGGTCAAATGCAATGACTACTACCTTTCATGTAAAACAGTTACCGTGTAAATAGAATCTTATCGCTGTAATAATTTCCATACGGTGGTACGTCGAGTGTCAAGCATCAACAACCGTATCTTATAATCTGGATATCATGCTCTCTCGAAGTAACTCATTTAATCTCACTTTGCAAAGATTCACGAGAGTATGACATTCCTTATAAGAGGGCCATTTCGGATATTCACCCCTACTAATAGGGTACGTGATTTCCAGACGAGTAAACATGTATACTCCGCATGCTTCAGTATCACACCGAATCACTACAGCATGATCGCCCCATGGCTAGGGGAAACCTCAATAGTGTCAAAGCATGACAATCCACACCGTGATGCCATGTAGACTCCGGTTCTAAGGATAATTGCACAACCGTCACATAATGTGACACTTAACAGTGTAAGTGGGTCAGTCCAACGTATGCATTTTCTAATACACGTCCAAGTACGGTCCAAGTGTCTCTACATTCGATAGACGAGATCTATCCCTGCCCTTAAAGACATAAGACATCTAATACGTGCTAGCTTGTTTATACTATCAATGCCCTATTTAATAGTTTATAAGCCTAGAGACATTTAAGTATCAAATTTATTAAAGTGATTAGAGATCTCATCAACCATAATCACCTATCATGGTTTCTCTATCACAATTTAATACTAAGGACGTTATCATATAACAATTCATAATTGGTTCTTTAAAAGAACAAATATATGACAACAGAAAAGCCATTTATTGTATATGTATAATCATAAAGAAATAGTAGAAATGATCTGACCCGGTCGGATCCGGTCCAACCCGATTGGGTTTAGGACACTATTTCAACAGAAGCAGCAAACACAACTGGCTATACTCAGAACAAATCCATCATCAATAAACATCATGGGAAACACCCTATGAAATATGGAATGGAAGAAAACCTAACATATCTCATTTACACATGTTTGGATCTAAATGTTTTGTTTTGAACAGGAATCAACTAATACTTTTGATGAAAAAGAGGATGAAGCAATATTCATTGGATACTCAGATACCAGCAAAGCTTTCAGAGTTTTCAACAAAAGAACCTTGGTGATTGAAGAATCAATTCATGTAGTGTTTGATGAACCAAACACTAGTGGTGTAGATTTAAACACTTTTGAAGATGAAGCGGCTTAAACAAGTCTACATGAATACAACAGTACCAGCTACAATTCTGAACCACTCTTTTGATAATCAAGATGAAGTACCAGCTACTAAAACAACAGAGCCACTAACACAAACTCAAGAAATTGATGCACAAAGAGGAACAGTAGAAGCACCAGAACAAGCACAACTTCAACTTGACTTAAATTGGCTCGGAGATCATCCAGAAGAACAAGTAATTGGAGATGTTCACATAGGTGTTAGAACTAGAAGACAACTGGAGAGCATGCTAACTTGTTTTCTGTCACAGGTGGAACCCAAGACAATAGATGATGCAATCCAAGATGCTAATTGGATTACATCCATGCAAGAAGAACTCAATGAGTTTAAGAGAAATGAGGTCTGGGAACTGTTGATAGACCAGACATGGCAAACATCATTGGAACAAAATGGGTATTCAGAAACAAGATGGATGAATAAGGAACTATTGTCAGGAACAAAGCAAGACTAATTGCAAAAGGATACTCACGAGCAGAAGGCATAGATTATGATGAAACCTTTGCACCATTAGCATGATTGAAAGCAATTAGACTTTTCCTAACCTTTGCATCTTATAAGGACTTCAATGTATATCAGATGGATGTCAAGAGTGCATTTTTGAATGGACTTTTAGAAGAGGAAGTGTATGTTGAGCAACCCTGATATGAATCCGTTATGAATATTTGCCTAGGACCTTCTAAAGGAAATCAATGACGAGCTCGAAACAATGATCTTAGATAATCCAATCTAAGAACGTTGGCAAGAACGCCACAATGCTTGCTCAAGGCACTGATAAGTTCTCTAAGGGGTGGAACTCTACAACGAAGAGATCCTCACTCTCAAGTGATTAAACAAGTCAGAAGACTTAATCAAATTTTCACTCAAAAATAAAAACTTTTTGTAAAAGAACAACCTAGATGCCTTATATAGGCTACAGACTTCAAGACCAATTGCTAATTTAGCAACGTGGGACAAAATACAATAAATAAAAATGATAACAAAAATAAAGTACTATATAACCAATGTGGGATAATACACAAAGACTATATAACCAATAACATAAATAATTTCGCCTCTTTTGCATCACCATGGATTGTTTTTTCTTCCTTCTGAAGCCCACCATGGATCACATCATTCCCTCCCGGTTGGAAAGGATTCGTCTTCGAATCAATAGGACGTCATAAAATCGAGCATCATCACCAATAAAACTTGAACAAACACAAAAGATCACCAATCGAACACCGGGATTAAATAGGAGCCGAATAAATAAATTCTCATCACTGGCATGTTTTGTTGCGTAGTCACGCTTAAAAAATGCATCATCATAATAGTGGGACTTCGATTGCATAAACCTATGGATAATTGCATGTGAAGGAACAAAATAATACTGATAGCGAGTTCCAGTCGTATAAGTGTCAATACTCTCAGAAAATGGATTAGAATAAGTATGATCCAGTTTGACACGAATGTGATTAGGATCAAGAACCTCCGTAGGAAACGAGCTCTCCTCAATTGGGTAATCGCTATGTACCTGCATAGACAACAAGGAAGAACTCGAACAAGTATTTATTAATATAGAAGCTTCATTTGCCTCCTCCACTTTTTTCTCCATAATCTCTGCCAATGTTGGATCATTCTCAATATTCATCTCCACTACACTTGCATCTTCTTCGTTTTTCAACTCCTCCTCTCGAATGTTAACGATCTCTTCAATTTTTCTGTTCAACCAATTCTTTTTCTTTTTCGGTTTCAAGTTTCAAACGAGCTTTGTTTTCCAATACATGCTCCTCCAAGGTTTTAGCCACCCAAACCTTATCTTTGTGAGCCTCTTCAAGGGATAACGGAAGAAGTTTAAACCTTTTCCCTTTATGGCATATTGTGTATCTGTCCATGGGGTCCTTATATGCCACCTTCCTAGAAGTTTTCCATGGTTTCCCAAGTAGAATGTGGCTCTCGGGCATCGGAACTACATCACATAACACCTCATCTTCATATATACTAAATTTGAACGCAAGCAATGCCTGTTGGGTAACTCGTATCGTATCCCTATCACTAATCCTCTGCAACTCATAAGGGTGGGGATGAGGAATAGTGGGAATTGATAACTTACTGATCACATACGTACTAACTAAGTTAGCACAATAGTTCGGCTCAATAATCATAGAACATCGCCTCTCACCAATTAAACAACGTGTACGAATAAAAATCCTTGCACACTACTATCTCTTTCTGACATTAGGCCAGATTCGACCTTACAATTCTCGTGTTTACACTCATCCTCTCTCTAAGTTGTAAAGTAACCCATTTTTTCAAACAAATCAGAAAATCGAGCTATGTGTAGCAAACAAAACCAACAATCCTAAAAAGAAAGGAGTTATCCAGAATTTAGCCCTGCACTTATTGGCACGTGCAGCCCAAACGATATGGAAATTGAAGTTGAAATAAAAAAGGAGATTTTTAGATTAAGAAGTTTTCCAGACTATACTCAAAAATCAGTATTTTTGGACGAAAATATATTGACCAAACAACCGTTTTTTACATCTGCACCAATCTGTCAAAAATTTCCAGAATGATAATAGTGGATGAATTTGTAAATTGTGATCAATCGATAATGAATCAGCCAAAACTCAAAAGACAATTTTACATAACACCACAAAATTGCAGGTAATGTGGAGTCGTATAACGCACTTAACTTTAATTCGAATGACGATTTTTCTGCTGCAGTTTCTCTGGACAGATTGTTTGTATTGATCGGCAGTTTACGTCAAGAATTACTTCGAAATTAGATTTTATGTAAAGAGACAAAATGTAGAACGTGATGTGTTTGAGATGTGGTAAAAATTTCAGAATTTTGGAAGGTTTTTAAAGTATAAAACGAACTGTTAAACAAACGTGTGTCAGATCAGAAAAATAAGAGACATGCAAGATTAGGGTTCTTGATGTTATTGATCAACTATGTTAGGGTTCTTGATCAAGATTGGGATTAGGGACGATTTTTTTGTTTTTTTGTTTTGAATAAATAAATGCAAGAAAGGAAAATTGAAGAAAAACAAGAAATTTGATTACCTTTAGTCAACCGAAGGCTCCGGTACCAAATAATACGAATCCCGGAACGAATATTTGCCTAGGACTTTCTAAAGGAAATCAATGACGAGCTCGAAACAACGATCTTAGATAATCCAATCTAAGAACGTTGGCAAGAACGCCACAACACTTGCTCAAGGCGCTGATAAGTTCTCTAAGGGGTGAAACTCTACAACGAAGAGATCCTCACTCGCAAGTGATTAAACAAGTCAGAAGACTTAATCAAATTTTCACTCAAAAATAAAAACTGTTTGTAACAGAACAACCTAGATGCCTTATATAGGCTACAGACTTCAAGACTAATTGCTAATTTAGCAATGTGGGACAAAATACAATAAATAAAAATGATAACAAAAATAAAGTACTATATAACCAATGTGGGATAATACACAAAGACTATCTAACCAATAACATAAATAATTTCGCCTCTTTTGCATCACCATGGATTTATGTTTTTTTCTTCCTTCTGAAGCCACCATGGATCACATCAAACCCCCTGGTTTCCAACTCAAAGGAAAAGAAGACAAAGTGTAAAAACTCAAAAAGGCACTATATGGACTCAAACAGGCACCTAGAGCTTGGTATGAGACACTGTCACAATTCCTAGTCAACAATGGATTCAGCAAAGGAACCATTGACAAGACTCTTTTCAAACTAGAAGATGGAACAAGCACATTGCTAGTTCAGATCTATGTTGATGATATCATTTTTGGTACAGAAGATGAAAAGCTATGTGAAAAATTGGCAAATATGATGAAAAGAAAATTTCAAATGAGTAATGATGGGAGAACTCAAGTACTTCCTTGGATTACTAGTGAAACAGATGAAAGATGGGATCTTCATCAATCAAGCAAAGTATACAAAAGACTTAATCAACAAGTATGGTATGGACACAAGTGTAACTTCCGAAACACCTCTGTGTGCAAGAATTATACTTGGAAGGGATGAAAATAGGAAGGATGTTGATCAAAAGTTATACAGAGGAATCATTGGATCTCTACTCTACCTAACTGCAAGCAGACCTGATATAGCATTTGTAGTTGGAGTATGTGCAAGATTTCAAGCTCAACCTAAAGAATCACACCTATTAGCAGCTAAGAGAATCATCAAATATCTGAAGCACACAATCAATGTGGGAATTTGGTATCCAAAAGATGGTGGATTCAAATTGATATCTTATTCAGATTCAGACTATGCTGGATGTAAAATTGACAGGAAAAGCACTTCAGGAACTTGTCAGATGCTAGGCAGCAGACTAGTATCATGGTTTAGTAAAATGCAGAATTCTATATCCAGTTCAACAACTGAAGCATAATATATAGCAGTAGGAAGCTGTTGTGCACAAGTATTATGGATCAGGAAACAGCTAAGAGACTATGGAATAGAGGAGAAGACAATTCCAATCATGTGTGATAATACAAGTGCAATATCAATTACAGAGAATCCAGTGCTTCACTCAAGAACAAAGCATATTGATGTGAGACATCATTTTATCGAAGATCATGTGAAGAAAGGAGATGTAATCTTGAGATATATATCTACAGAAGATCAATTGGCTGATATTTTCACAAAACCACTCAGTCACGAAAGATTTTATAAGTTAAGAAGTGAGTTGGGAATGATTGAAATTGACTAAGTTACAAGGAGCAACTAACTGGAGTAATCAGCGGAGTGACTTCACCAGCTGACTAAACCTTTTCCATTTTGGGTGCGCTCACTTGGCAGGTAAGGCACTGGTACTAGCGAAGTCCACTTCACCGATTGTTGGGAACAGTTTTGATGAAGCAGCTCAATAATTAGACTACTCCACTAGCCACACACATCTCTACAAGCACTTCAAGAGACAATCCCTAGCATAAAACAAGGGGAATGAGGGACAATACTGCAGCTGAAGGAGTACATCTATTGAATCCAAATCAGATAGTATGATTTTCACTATAGAAACTACCAAAATCATTTGTTACAACAACAAGATGATGCTGCCAAAAAGAGGGAAAGAAGAGGTAAGCCTGAAAGTTCTAAGGGCACCAGAAAAAGCATTCGATTTTTAGAGAAAACGTAGACTGTAAACGTATGCCCGTTTCTGAGTTTTATTCTTTTTATCATATGAATATGTTTACTTATTTTCAGGCTTATGAGGGTTTTGGTATCATCAAAAGGGGAAATATTTAGGTTCATTTTATTTGTTTTGATGATGGCTATACTAGCTGTTATAGCCAGACTGAAATAAGTTAGAAATATCTGTATAAGACTTTACTTAGAGTCTGACATGTTATATAAGTTCAGTCAGACAAGCATTGTACTAGACTAGTAGGATGGCTAAGTGGAAGACTGAAGATCAGCTAAATGAAGGCAGCCAAGTACCAACGGAGTAAAGTAAAGACTTATGGACTGACTTATAACCCGGGAAGTCTATGATGACCTTGGATAAGTCTTAGACAAATTACAAGTGATGAAATCTATTCATTCAATATGGTGTACACTGATCTCACACAAATCAAGGATCGGTGAAGTACAACCATACGTAAACATTGAATATCAATGAAGAAAGAAAAACAGCAAACCGGCTAAGTAAAGGATCTACCGGCTGACTATCAAAAATAACGGTGAAGAGAATCTCAATAACAAAGTATAAGCAAACTCACTGTACCGGTCAAGCAACAGCCAAGTTAAGGAACATGCAAGTGAATTATGCTATCTGCATTTGATTCAGAACGTGGAATATAAGGAAATCAAGCAATTAATGCGGAATCAATCAAGGACGGATTTTATGAAGAACGTTTGAAGAAAATCCGGATCACTAAAATTAAGGAAAATAAAATCAAGGAATAAATCAATGATTATTCTTAGCATTAAATAGCCAACGGACGAATTTTCAAATGAAGGAGATCATGGCTATAAATAGACGGCATTGACAGAAAACAAAATAGATATAAAAATGAGTATACGAAAGTGTAGAAACTATGTCAATTTCAAAAGCCTTCTATCTGAACTTAAAAGGACATATCTAGAAGATTAACTCAGAATTCAGAGCTACAAATTTGCATCAAGCACTGAGATTGATCAACCTATTGTGCATCTTATTCACACCCATTTGATTTAATTGAATCAGATCGTCTGAGAAGGAATTACAACCTTTGTGATAGCTGCTAAAGGATTTGTTCTCAATGAGCAATGTTGAAGACTGAGTGACTGAAGCTTGTGTGGCCAAGGACAATCATACTACTGTATTGGTGAAAGACAATAGTGAATTCCTCCAACCATCACATGAGAAGAGTGGATTAAGGGATTACACCACCCTGAACAACTATAAACCTTTGTGTTCCTTTACTTACTGCACTTTACTTTACAGCATTTCGTTACTGTATTTTATTCATACACTGTGTGTGCCTAATCTACTTTGAATTTATTTTTAAGAAGGGACTTATCCGCTGCCCAAAAGCTTTTAAACAAGAAAAAGTTTTTGAAACTCCAATATAGTCATTCACCCCCCCCCCCTCTTACTATATTCTCACCCTTCTCTGGGACCAACACTAGATTTTCTAGATTAGATGTTTCGTCTAGGATATATGCAAGAACAAGTTCATGCTCTAAAACAAGGGGATTTGGATGTTACAACTTATTTTACAAAGCTGAAAACACTATGGGATAAAATAGCATTTATGTGGCATGATCCTGTGTGTTCTTTCACTCATAGATGTCATTGTGATGTTATTAGCACATTTACTGCTTATAATGAAACTGATAAAGTGGTCAAGTTCTTAAGAGGCCTGAATTCAGAATTTTCACAAGTCTTAACACAAGCACAATTGATGGTACCAGTACCAGACCTGCATTCTGTTTTTGCTATGGCTTTGAAGTTAGAGGATCAAAGGGAATATGTACATAGGTTTCCAGATGCCACAGCCTTATATAATAGGTCTTTTAACAGTAATCCATCAAATGTTGTGTCTGCTCCTATAGGAAATCCTCGAAACTTTAACAGAAATGCCACTAATAATGTTGAGAACTTCATGAAGAATGTTGGGGGCAAACAGACTGGTAAAAAAGGTACAATGCACCTTCTGTGGATTTACAGGGCATACTATAGACAAATTCTATAAAAATCATGGTTATCCACCTGGTTGGAAACCAAGAAGTAGAGTCAATATGGTAGAATCTGTCATAGAATATTAAGGAATGGTTGCTGCAAATACTTCAAGTGCTCAAGATTCTGAATCTTTTACTTTGAATAAGGCTCAATATCAACAATTGATGAGGTTGCTGGATGTACAGAAGGCTGAGTCCTATGATCACATTGCCAATGAGGCTACTGTTCTTTCTACCAACTTTGTTCCTACCGGTGATGTTTCTAGTTTTTATAAACCTAGTTATTTGTCTTGGATTGTAGACTCTAGTGCTACTGACCATATACTTAGTAGTATAGATTATCTGCAATCTTCTAAACCTGTTGTTATTATATTTATGGGACTACCTAATGGTTTTACTTTTAGAGTCACACAAATAGGCACGGCATGCTTAAATGATAAGTTAGTTCTTAAGGATGTCTTGTGCATTCCTGATTTCAATTTTCATCTTATATCATTGGCTAAATTGACTTCTAATCATAATCTACACATTGTTTTTTATCATGATTCTTGTCTGACACATGACAAGAACCTTGGGACACGGATTGGATCAGCTAAGAAGTACATGGGTTTATATGTTTTCAATGCTGATTAGAAAGCTCCATTCAAGACTAGTGTTGTTCATAATGTTTCTTTGTCTTTTGATAAGTCTGTTATCACAGATGAGCAAGTCTGGCATTACAGACTTGGTCATCTGTCTAACAAAAGACTTTTAGCCATGCATTGCATTGGTGACTCTATTTTACATGATGCTACAATATGCCATATATGTCACATGGCCAAACAGAAAATAAATTCTTTTCCTTTGAGTGTTACCTCTGTATAGAATATCTTTGATTTAGTACATTTTGACATATGGGGTCCATATAAGGTTGACACTGTTCATGGTCAATCTTATTTCTTAACTGTTGTTGATGATTTCTCAAGGTTTACTGGGTTTACTTGTTGAAGTCCAAGTCTGAAGTTAGAATGCTTTTTCAGTCTTTTGTTCAATATGTTTTGGTCCAATTTAATAGACATGTCAAGGTAGTAAGGTCTGATAATGGTGCAGAGTTTGATATGCCTAGTTTTTATCTTGAAAAAGGTATTTTGCATCAAACATCATGTGCAAACACTCCACAATAGAATGGTATAGTGGAGAGGAAACACCAACACATACTTAATGTAGCTAGATCACTAAAATTTTAGTCTAACCTCCCAGTGAAATATTGGGGATACTGTGTATTATATGCTGGTTTTTTTTTATAAATCTTACTCATTCACATGTTATTCACAACAAGACTCTTTATTCTTTGTTATATGATAAACCTTTTGATTATAGTCAGCTGAAGGTGTTTGGCTCTCTTGTTTATGCATGTACATCTTCACATTCTAGATCCAAATTTGATCCTAGGGCAAGACTATGTGTTTATCTTGGTGTCCCCTAGTTTACTAAAGGATACATCCTACTAGATCAGCAAACTAGGGATATCTTTGTTTCTAGAGATGTTAAGTTTTATGAAAAGTATTTTCCTTTACATATATCTTCTACAGATACTACTAGGGCCAGTGTACCCTTACATGTTCCATATACAGGTAACATGGAGGATCATACACTGGATGAACAGGTAGTGATCCATAATCATGGAGAGACTTCATCATTGCATGCCAAGTCACCTTAATCAACCAGTACAGCAGGATACAAGGAGATCTACAAGACAAAGGACCATACCTTCCTATCTAAAACAATATGTCCTACTTACCAGAAAATCACCACTGTCAATAATATGGTAAACTATGACAATGTTACAAACAGTTACAAGCAATTTGTGTGCCTTACAGATCATATTCAAGAGCCCAAGACATACAATCAAGCCATTAAACAAGATTGCTAGAAAGAAGCTATGCAAAAGGAGTTAGATGCACTTCAAGCAACAAAAACTTAGGAAATAGTGACACTCCCACCAGGAAAGTCTACATATGAGCCCCAGTTGCACGCAAGTTTGATTAATTTCCAAAAATGCCTACATATGTGCATTTACAATATTACCCATGTCACTAATCGCCATGAAGTAAAAGCTTACATCATATGGCAAACTATTGTGTTTGAATTGTGTTTTTGCAGGTTCATAAATTTTATGATTGATTATTAAATGGTTAATTTAATTTATAAAATTAATTTTTTAATCTTATAAATTAATTGATTAACTTATCTATGATCAATATAGAATTTGCTACACAATTTTTTTTCTCGGCCCTGATCCGACTTCAGTTTGTCCGGCCCAATTTTTTATTTTTAATCCAACCTTATTACTCTAATATCGCTAGCCCTAAATCCTCCTTCATTCCAGCCGTCTCCTCTTTTGTTCCCAGAATTCTCTATGCAAATCCTCCCATTCAATGAAACCCGATCTCTCATATCCATCCCATTGAATGCTACCTTGAATTTCTGTAAACCCGTTCCTCTTCTCTAATCTTTTCCCTCTCCCAAATCATCTCAGTCACATGTTGAATGATCTCCAGCCACGATTTTCGGTTGAAACAAGCTGCCATGTGACCTAAATCATATTAGGAAGGTTTGACTCCTGAAATCTCCATTTAGAAGCAACCACGTGATGCTTTTCTGTTTAGGAAGGCTTCGAGGTGAAATCTTGCACCTTTATTGAAAAATCTGGATGATTCGAAGCATTCACTACACCGATTTTTAGAGATTTTCTCGAAGAAACGTAGAAACGTTGGCTGTGGAGTCTTTGAAGTAGTAAAGGTTGTAACTTTCCTTATTAAGTTAATATTGTGCTTTTATTACGCTGATTTGAATGATATATGCCTGATCTCTTGCCCCTCTGTGTCGATTTGCAGGCCATATAAAGCAGAAACACGTGCTAAACGTGTTGGAAGGCTTTATAGCTGTTAAAGGTCATACCTTTTTCATTATTATGTTAATATCTTATGACATTCTTCTGATTTGAACTCTGCTCTGCCTTGACTTGCCATTTTGGTTCTGATTTTGCAGAGATACGAACCAGAAACATGTGTTATACGTGATGGCTGCTCGTATAGCCGTTGAGGGTTGTATCTGCCCCTTTCCCAGTCTAGTTTCAAAGTAGGGTTGCAGAGGTTCCGTTTTAACCAACATGTGGTTCTCCCCTGCTTTGCCTTAGCCCCGGTTTGGTGAATCTCAACCCAAACCGCTCAGGTAAATTGGCTTGAACCCTTTCTGTGGGCTAGATAGTTGACCTAGGATTTCTTAACCCAATGATGGTCTGGTTCGAGTCATATGCTGAGGGCGTCGGTCCAGTGATGCCCAAAACCCGTCATACCCATCCTAGTCTAGTCTAAACCGAGTCAAATTTGGTCTAAGTCTGTCAATAAACTTTTTAAACCAAACCTTTTTTTAAAGGTTTTTAACTCTGTTTCTGAATCTTATATATATAGGCCTCACATCTCCTAGTTTGAATCATCAGTTTTACAAAAGAGCAAATACCACATACTTTCACTTAAAAAGGCTTTCAACGTTTTTAAAAGAAAATGTTTGTGGTTTGAAATCTTTTATCACTTGCCTGAAGTGATAAGGATTTGGGCTGGAATCTGATATGTCTAAATAATATCGCCACCTATGGTTCCCCGAAAAAACCTATCTAACCACCAGGTTAGGTAAGGTTCGTGGCCATAGCATCCGCGACGCCATTCAAGTCAAGGTCACCGCAGTCAGGTCCCTGCCAAGAGCCTTCGAACATGTAAGGTCACTAGTCGCTTAGGGGGCCGACCTATGACCTTGGACAACAGGTCTATAAGAGACTGCACGAGCCTTAGAGGGAAGCAATAGAAGGGAAAGCTAAGACAAGACGAGTAGGCAGCCTTGTGAGTCGCGATCTAACCGACCACATAAGACACCGCCAAGATATTTAGTCTACTTGACATTTAGATCTTTTGTCTACTTGTTTGTAAGATATTTTATACTTACCTGTCTTACTTAAGCCCTAAGCTTCCCTCCTTCTATAAAAGGAGGGCTTGTGTAACTAAAAATACATATGCTATTTGATATAGAGGACTAAACTCTGTCAAAATATAAACTCTCTCAAGCATTCATATACTTCACCCTACCGCCGCCGTGCACCACCGGCTCTAAACACTTCAAACACATTCGAATAAGCCAGATATCCCCTCATTATACCACCGTTAGGAAACCGTGATAATAACCGCATTATCAGAATCTTGCTAGGAGTGTGTGTCGCTTGAGGACTGGCAAAGCTATACACATGACTCAGGATCAACCTTGATAGTAGTCTGGATTTGGTGTTCTTCTGTGAAGGTACTCAATTCAGATACTTTTTTTATATTCTTTTGTAACTGTGTTTAGTTGTTGAAATAGTGTTGATCAATAGACCTCTGTCCTAAAATCAGTTGTATAGAAATGATCATCTCTGCAGTGCCTAAGTGAGGATTTGGCCTAAAGAGCGGCTTTCTGTTGACCTATGATTTTGTGTTAATCAGAAGTATTGATCAAGCCTATTATCTGTGTGTCCCCCCTGTTGCATGCTTGAACATTTTGCGACTTGGAACTGCTGAAATTCAGAAAAGATCTAAACTGCTGATTATGCAATGTGGTTGATTACCAAAGTTGCTGCCTTTGTGGTCAAGGCTCAGTAAATCTGACTTTTTGGTTATTGGTAGTTTAAAGGGTCAGAAGTGTTCATCCCCTGCTTGTGCTAAGTTCTGTTCAGCATCTGATTTGCATTGTATCAAGAGTTTAGGATCTGCCCCTACAGTGTGGTTGGTTTCACCTACACACAGCCTTGTGCATAAGGCATTAGCAGACTGATTTTTTGATCCTTTAGTAAGTCTGTACTGGTACAAGACTTGGTTTAGTGTCTATAGTCTTTGTTCCTCTAGTCTGCTGAGTTTTTGCCCCTTTGCTGTATGCTCCTTGGTGGTTCCTGCTCCACTTTGTTAATCTGTGCTGCCCTACAAATCCTCTTGACAAACCTGCACTTTTTGTGAACAACTTGTAATAGGGCTAGCATCAATTTATTTTATCTTTTCTTTTACCTGTTGTACTCTTGTGATCAGCATCAATACTGACTGAATAATCAGACTTGAGTGGATACTCTGACTTGATTATAAGGACAATATTGAAGTTGATTAATCAGCCTAGCCCTGGTCCATTTCCTACTGTTTACTGAAGTGCAAGCTGTAATCAGTCTGAACCCGTATTTGTGATAATTCTCCAGTTTCAGGATTGATTATCATCTATGTTGGTTTAACTGAAGGCACTCAGTCAATTCTTGCTCATGTATTTTCATTAAAATCCTGAATCTGTAATAATCTTTTTACAGATATGTTTTTACAATCTGTGAATTAGTATAAATTCCCTTTGAACCTGTTTTATCCACATACATAATGTTAAATCAGTTGTGTTCTTGTTTAAATCCGTGTTACATACTTTGCATCAGCTTGTTAATATAATCGTTTTTTGGGGTCTTATACCTGCATTATTACACTCAGACAGCCTTGAGCACTTATGTAAATACTTTAGTTGGTTAACTGGTTGTTTATCAATCTGAATTCTTTTAAATGATGTTTAGTCACTAAGATATCTTTGATCATCTAGGATTTCACACAATCGAATAATTTGTTAATAAGCTTCCGTAATAACATATTAGTAATTGTGTGTTAAACTTGCTCTTGTTTACTCCAACTTGTCACTACTTGATTAATTCAAAAAAGTAGTCAAAAATCACCCACACTCTATTCAACCCCCCTTTCTAGAGTGTGTTTGCGCATTATCGATCCAACAAAGGGCTACACACAAACCTTTGGCATTGACTATCAAGAGACTTTTCCCCCTATGGCAAAAGTTACAACCATCAGAACTGTATTGGCACTTGCAGCATCTAAGAAATGGCACATCCATTAAATGGATGTCAACAATGCCTTCCTTCATGAAGAACTAGATGAGGAAGTATATATGGACTTACCATTGGGATTCAAAACAGAAAAACATAATCAAGTGTGCAAATTGACCAAGTCCCTGTATGGTCTCAAACAAGCTAGTAGAAAATGGAATTCAAAGCTCACTGCTACCCTCAAAGAGATTGGTTTACACAGTCCCAACATGATCACAGTCTATTTACTAAAGGATCAGGTGACAGTTTTGTAGCATTTCTTGTTTATGTTGATGACATAAAAGCTACTAGTGCATCCATGGTTCCTATAAATAAAGTCAAGACAGTGCTGCACAACAAGTTTCAAATCAAGGATATAGGTGATCTCAGATATTTTCTAGACATTGAAGTTGCCAAATCTGAAAAAGGCATCTACATCAACCAAAGAAAATATACTCTCAATCCACATAAAGAGTTTGGTTTTCTGGAAGCAAAACCAGTCAATATCCCTATGCATTCTAAACAGAAATTAACCTCTTGAGATTCAGAATTATTGGCAGATAACACAACCTATAGAACCTTAGTAAGAAAGCTCATTTATTTATCCTTCACCGGACCCGGATATAGCATACACAGCAGTGGCGGATCCAGAAATTTGTTTTAGTGGTGTCACCGGAGCCTAAAACTATATTTTTGGTCTATAAATTTGTTCCAGTGGGGTCACCACAGCATAAAATGATATTTTTAAACCATAAAATGACATTTTTAACAACAAAACTATATCGTTTTAATGCTTAAAAAGATTTCCCCGGATCTCAGTGGGGTCACGTGACCCCACCCTTCAACATGTGGATATGCCCCTGATACACAGTTCAACAGCTTAGCCAGTTTCTATCACATCCCACTATTAACCATATGCAAGCTGCTCATAGATTACTCAGATACTTGAAAAACAATCCTGGACTAGGCATTGAAACAAACAATGACTTAGTTCTAAAAGGATATACAGATTCAGATTGGACAGGTTGTGAGGAGTCTAGGAAGTCAATCTCGGGTTATATAATGTTTCTTGGTTCAACACCAATATCTTGGAAGTCTAAGAAACAAAGTACCTGTTGGAAATAAAATTTATGTTTTGATGATAATTCATCATATTTGTTTAAAGTATTATCTTAACCCCATTGATGAATTGCTGAAGCCAGCTATTATAGTGAAAAGCTAAAAGATGTCTAGAACTGAATGTATAGGTTTTATTAGAGTCTGATATTTGTATAAGTTACATCAGACAAGCACTGTAATAATTAGTGTGTCGTAAAACGGAAAAACTGGAAGTCATCTAGAAAACTGGAAATCACTAAGACGGAAACTGACTCAGAATACACTAGCATCAAACTGAAGAAAATAAGTTCGCCGAGGGACACAGACTCAGTTGGCTTATATAGAAGACCGAAGAACTGAGGGACACAGACTCAGTTATTGTAGATTGAAGAACTGAGGGTTCAAACTCGCTTATGAAGACTAAGTCGAGATCGTAAAGTTAGACTTCGTGCAAGATTGTGGTGACTCGAACCGACTTTATGGATCTTGTATGAAGACCTAAGAATCATAAGGACAATGAATTCTTAGATGATAATGAGTCATGGTGTACTCGATTAAGTCAATTATAATCGATGAAAACTCGGAGTACCGATATTTGAAGAAGAGTAAAATCTCGCTTAACGCTCCAAGTCGCAGAAACCGACAAACAATAAACTCGCATAAAACCGATAAGGAAACTCGCTTTATAAGTCGCCCATCCAACAAACCGATCGTACAAATCGAACGTTATAAAGAAAGCAATTTCATTGGATGAGTTACCGACACGGCGAACGGTCGAAAAATATAGCCGTTACAAGAGAGACGTTGATACAATTCGAATTGAAGCCAGATGAACATTGGACCTCACACTATAAATAGAAGACTTTGCACCAAGGATAAAAAGAACGAATTTACAAGTATCATCAAGCAATTTTGTGCATTAGTCGTTTTATTCGAATTACTATCATCTCAGCGCTATAACAAGATCATATCTAGAAATTCTTCAAGTGTTCAAGCTACACAGATTTTATCAAGAAACAAACACTTTGAAGAACCACAAACAAGAATCAATTTATTGATTCTCAGCCCAACTTTGATTTTACATCAAAGGTTCTAGACTGTGAAGCAAACCGGGAAGGTTTTGCCAAGGACAGTTGTGACAAGCAATGGGTAGACGTGTTTGTGGTGGTAGCCGGTGAAGAGGCAATTCAACCCTCCAAGGATCGTTGTTCAAGCAATTAAGAACAAAGAATTCTACCCGTTCTACAACCGTTTAGATAGTGAAGCTAGGGATTAGCCAAGGACTATTGTTTAGGACTTTTTGTAACAAGCTCACCTCAAGAAGTTCTAGTGGAAATTTTCCTCCGCACCACAAGGGAAGAGAGGACGTACAGATTACACCACCTAGAACCTCTATAATACTTGTCTTATTTACTTTACGCACTTACTTATTCATTCAAGATTTATTTACAAGACTTTGATAATTGATTGTTATACACCTCACAGCTCACAACCGACATTCATCGAATTCGCTTACTACACTCGCTTTTCACAGAGAATAACAAGATCAAGAAAAAGGCTAAAACTTAATCCGCCGCCGGTTGACTCGCTTTCAAGCTTAAGTCGGTTTGACTTAAACTCACCTTAGTCGCCTTAACTCCACACAAGTTTAACCGAACCTTAATTTGTTTTAAATCCAGCTTTTAGGGACAAGTTTATTCACCCCCTCTAAACTTGTGTTAGCCTTTCCAAGGACCAACAATTGGTATCGGAGCAGTGTTTCTTTGATAAGATATCAATTGATCTGTATCTCCTCTAGTTGTTCTCATTTGAAAGCTCAGTTTCCAGTTGTTAAACAATCAATTTTCACTCACTCACTATGGATAATAATCAATATGCAAGACAGATGCTTTTGTGAAACATGGACAGATTTGACGAATATAAACGTCGTATGCAGGCCTTTCTAGCAGCTACTCATGATGAAATGATGGATGTACTCACTGATGGACCAATCCAGATCACTCACATGCAAACTGATGGTGAGAGACAAATTCGAGTTCCAAAGCCCAAATTTGAATGGACCAGTGATGATCGCAAGCGAAACAATCTCAACAATGTTGCTATGGACTTTATTCTTAGAACTCTTGACAGCAACATGTAATTAAAAGTGAAAGAATGCACAACTGCCAAGGAAATGTGGGACAAACTACAACTTGTTTGTGAAGGAACAAATTCAATTAAGGAAAACAAGATCTCTGTTGCAAAACAAATGTTTGAAATTTTCAAAATGAAATCTGGAGAAACTATTGACCAGATGGAAACAATATTCAGTGCTATCATGGATGAATTAGATCTAGTCAAGATTGAATACTCTAAGAAAGTTATCAACACAAGAATCTTGAAGGCATTACCAATGTGCTGGAAGATGAAGGTCACTGCTATGGAAGAATCTAGAAGACTTGACATAGAAGATTCATTCAAAATCTTCTCAGATCTGAAAGCTTATGAATTCAAGAAGATTTTACAAGTACAAATTGCAATAATCAAAGCTCGGAAGAACCAAAAACCACAAAGACTTGCAAAGCAAAGATCAAATGACATTCAAGAAAACTCATCTAGCAATCTTCATGAATTGGATGAAATGGAAGAACAAATGGCTCTAATGATGAACAGAATTCGAAGAATGAAGAGTGGACATCCAGTCACTCAGAAGTTTATCAAAAGGACTCCTGAGAAAAGAAAAGACGATGAATATCTCCGTTTCAACTGCAAGAAACCTGGACATTATAAAGCTGAATGTCCAGAACTGACCAAGAAGACGCCACCAAGAAGAGTTGGTAGAAGAGCACTCATTGCTGGAGATGAATCAGATTATGAAGCTGGTACTGAAAGACTATCACATGACACAGCTTTAATGGCACACATGGAAGATACAAATGAGGTATGTGAATCAAACTCTAAATATTCCCAAGCTCAGATTTCTATGCAAAATGCATGTTCTTCGACTGCTGACTCCAATCCAAAAAATCAAGAATTAGAAGAAACACTTGATGAATTGATGAATCAGCTAGTAATTATTCAAGCTGGTTATGAATCAATTAAAGCTGAGAAGGAAAGTCTAATTCATGAAGTTGAAAGATTGAAGTTTGAATTAAAAATATTGAAACTGACTAAAACTGATAAAGAAAAGATTCAAATCGATCGCCATCGATCGCGAAAAAGAATCGAATCATTTGCTTAATCAAGCTCAATTACTGGATTCAAATCAGGAAAACCATATGGAGACAAAACTGGTTTAGGATTTGATACACAACAATCTTCTAAGGATGGAACCAGCAAAGCTGTCAAACCTAGTACCAAAACTGGTATCAAGTTTGTAGCTGAGAAACTTCCACAAACTGAGAAAATTGTTGAACCAAGAAGCCGCATCACATAGACAAATCGCTTTTCCAAGAAAACAACCAGATTTACCAACAAAGGGAAACCAAATGGTAAATCGGCTGTATCTCAAGAAAACCGAACTGGGAAATCAACTACCAGGTCCACAAAAACCAATCAAGTCAAGAACCAAAAAAATTACAATCAAAGTAAATCCAAGAATGTCAATCATTCAAAGATTCACACATTCAGGGGGAAAGGAAGACTATATCCCACTGATGATGATTGGAATTTTACTGCATCTATTGCTAAAACTGATAATAACAATCATTACAGACCAAAAAACCTATCAAAGGTTTCGGTCCAAGACTCAGCAGAGGACTAATCTCGCTCGCAAAAAGTTCCGCACCAAGGTCGGTTCGTACCTCGCACAAAAGGAATGACGGTTATCACTCTAGCTTTAATAATAGAAAGCAACATGGAAATAAGTTTCGGTCAAAAGATTCGAGAGATCATATAAATAAGACACAAATTCCAAACATAGATACTATGGGAGTGTGGCTTACATATATGAAAACAAGTGCAACAATATCCGAAGAATCCCAAAAGGATATATTCCCCGAGTTGTACTAACAACTGACCCCCATAGACCCAAACTGAATTGGGTACCTAAAAACTTCTAATTTTTATTGCAGGATATATGGTACTTTGACAGTGGTTGCTCTAGACACATGTCAAAGTGTAAAGACTGTCTCAGTAATTTTATTGCAAAGGATGGACCAATGGTTAATTTTGGAAGTAAAGACAAACCTGGATACACCAGAGGTTATGGCACCTTAATCGTGAATGGACTTACAATCAAGAATGTATCTTATGTAGAAGGACTACACTACAATCTACTCAAGACCAAATAATTTTGTGATATGGGATACAAAGTTACTTTCGACAAAGAATTCTCGCGTTGTCGTCGGTGAATCACTTATCAAGTTGTCCTAGCCGGAAGAAGAAAAGAAAATATGTATGTAGTAGATTGGACAACAAACTCGTTGTTGAAACCTCGTTTGCTTGTGCATACAAAATCGAAATCGCTTGGCTATGGCACAAGAAACCGAGTCATCTTAATTTTGATGACATCAACACACTTGTTAAGAAGCGCTTAGTCATTGGACTACCGTAAATATCATATAAGAAGGACAAATTTATGTGATGCTTGTCAACAAGGAAAGCAAACAAAAGCAAGTTTCAAGACCAAATCTCGCATTCAACAACCGACATCTAGAATTGCTACACATGGATTTATTTGGACCTATTACACCAATAAGTATCGTGGAAAGAAGTATACATTGGTGGTAGTAGATGATTTTTCAAGGTACACTTGGGTAATCTTTTTAACCAAGAAAAGTGAAACCAAGCAAAGACTCACGAACTACTCAAAAGACTTCGAATCGAAAGGAGTTTCAGCTTGTGAAGATAAGATCGATAAAGGAACCGAATTCCTCAACAAGGTGATTATTGAATATTGTGAAGAAAATGGTGTTTTACACCAACTTGTCGCCACAGAACACCTCAACGAATGGTGTAGCCGAAAGAAGAAATAGAACGCTCAAAGAAGCCGGGAGGACTATGATCCGTGAAGCTAAACTACCCGAAAGATATTGGGCGTGCGCTTAACACAAATTTGTTATACTCGTAATCGTAGCTCTCATGAACAAAAGACATGAGAAGACTCCTTATGAAATTTGGAATGGAAGAAAACCAAATGTTTCATACTTTCATGCTTTTGGAAGCAAATGTTTCATACACAATAATGGAAAAGATCAACTTCATGTTTTTCACCCAAGGTCGATGAAGGAATTTTTCTAGGATATTCAAGTGTCGCAAAGCTTTTAGAGTACTAAATAAAAGGACACTCAAGCATGAAGAATCAATACATGTAGTATTTGATGAACCAAACTTCCCGGTGAAACAACCGAAGACCGACAAGAACCAGCTTTCTCGGTCTCGCTACTACCATGCCGTAACCGGTTTCGCTTGACATTGGAAGACTACAAATTTCGAATGTTCGATCAAGATCGCCTCGCTTTCCAACTACTCATCAAACCACACCCGAACTACATGTTCCCGATCCAACCGAAGAAATTCAAGAACCAGCTCTTGAAGAACCAAATAACAAGATATAAATCCTTTGATGCAAACACCCACATATCAATGGATGAGAGATCACCCTGAAGAACAAGTAATTGGTGATACTCAAACCGGCGTTCGAACAAGACATCAATTAGATGCAATGATTGCGTGTTTTCTATCTCAATCAGAACCTAAAGAAATTGAAGAAGCTTTGAAAGATCCAGACTGGATATTAGCTATGCAAGAAGAACTCAATGAATTCGAGAGAAATCAAGTATGGGAATTGGTAGATAGACCAGTTCATGTTAATATCATTGGAACCAAATGGGTTTTCAGAAATAAACTTGATGAAGATGGGAATATCATCAAAAACAAAGCTAGACTTGTAGCTAAAGGATACTCTCAAGCTGAAGGCATAGACTTTGATGAAACCTATGCACCAGTTGCAAGATTAGAAGCAATCAGATTATTCCTTGCCTTTGCAGCTCACAAGAAATTCAAGGTTTATCAGATGGATGTTAAAAGCGCATTTCTAAATGGAATTCTTGAAGAAGAAGTATACGTTCAACAACCACCTGGATTCGAAATCAAAGATCAAGCAGATAAAGTTTTCAAGCTAAGGAAAGCTCTTTATGGACTTAAACAAGCACCAAGAGCTTGGTACGAAACTCTATCTCGCTTTCGGTGGACAATGGATTTATCAAAGGAACAATCGACAAAACTTTATTCGTGATGAAGAATGGAGAAGATACTCTACTTGTTCAAATTTATGTTGATGATATCATTTTTGGATCAGAAAATGAACAGCTTTGTGAGAAATTTGCAAGTTTGATGAAAAGCAAATTTCAGATGAGTATGATGGGAGAATTAAATTACTTCCTTGGTTTACAAGTTAAACAGTTAGATGATGGAATTTTCATTCACCAAACAAAGTATACAAGAGAACTTATCAAAAAGTTTGGTATGGAAAAATCTACTGGAATTTCTACACCATTGGGGACCAACATCAAAGCTAGACGAAGACAAAGAAGGCAAAGATGTTGATCAAACACTCTACGTAAGGATGATTGGAAGCTTACTCTATCTTACAAAGAAGTAGACCAGACATATCTTTTACTGTTGGTGTATGTGCAAGATTTCACTCCAAACCAAAGGAAAGTCATCTCACGGTTGTGAAAAGGACATTGAAATATTTGAAAGACACAAATGGAGTTGGAATATGGTATTCAAAAGAAGGAGAATTCAAGATGATTTCTTATTCAGACTCGATTATGCTTGGATGCAAAGTGGACGTAAAAAGCACATCGTGCACATGTCAGCATTACTAGAAACAGACTTGTGTCATGGTTTAGCAAGAAGCAAAACTCAATTTCAACTTCAACACCGCGAGCGAGTATATAGCAAATTTGGAAGTTGTTGTGCTCAAGTTTTATGGATCAGACAGCAATTAAGAGATTATGGGATAGAAGAAGGAACAATTCCTATAATGTGTGATAACACAAGTGCAATTGCAATCACTGATAATCCAGTGTTACAGTCAAGAACAAAACACATTGATGTGCGTCATCACTTTATAAGAGATCATGCAGAGAAAAAGGATATAACAGTTCTTTATGTACCTACTGAAGATCAGTTGCCAGATATCTTTACAAAGCCATTGGACAAAGAAAGATTTGCTAAATTAAGAACCGAGTTGGGAATAATCAAAGTCGCTTAAATCGCTTAAGCGTAGATTCGTCAAGGGGATTAATCTTTGTTATGTTGGGTGCGCTCACTTAACGCATTAGTCATTGACATCAACAATCTCAAACTCGATTAACCGAAACTCGAAAATTTGATGGAACTCGACATTATTTCTAAAACCGACCTCGATCGCTTTCTATTCCAAATAAATTTAGTCAAAGGTTGATATGATAAAATCAACAATGGTTATGTCGCATTAAATTACCGCAGCTTCTTTTTGTCGAATTTCGCGTGTACACCCCACGATTGTCAGAACAGTACATGCATCGGTTACCCAAAACCATCATGGAATTTGAAAAGTTGTACTACTCAACCGCCATAATTTCCTTCCTATTTATTCAACCTCTGTTCACATTATTTTCTAATCAAAATTCAAAATCCTCATTCCTTTCCAGAAAACAATACAAACCCCTCAAAATCTCTCTCCTCAAAAATCAATTTTTGCGTTCACACTCAAACATGGCCACTTCAGAAAAATCAAAACAAGAAAGATTAATTACAGAGTTAGATGAACTGACATTTGAAATGTATGAAGCTATGTGTCAAAACACTCTGTTAGCAAGCTGGATATGTGATAAAATTGAGAAACAACCAGGCTTGAGAAACATTCTGGAAGTTAAGTTCAAAGGAGAACGTGATGTAGAAGGAATTTTGCAATTTTGGCAAAATATGCGTTTGGTACGAGACTCTCTGATGACCAAATTTCGTGGAGATCGCATTGTTCTCAATGAAAGCGTCATAAGGACACTCTTTGGCTTCACAAATTCAACTGTGACAACAACAAATTGGACTACTCTACCATTGAAAAGAGAAGCTTTTCTTGAGCTACTTACTTTTTCTACGGAAACAATCGAACCTGGTATTCATGTAGACAAAATCAAGCCAGAATTTGGACACCTCAGCAGATGGCTCTATAAACACGTCATTAGGAAATCCAAAGGAGTTAGTATACTGTCAGAAGAAAATATTTATCTCATGAACATAATCTGGGATGGAATAGAATTCAATTGGGCAGGCTATATTGTCAATCAGTTTAAGAGACAACATTTGGCTGAATTAGACAGTGCAAGACGAGCTCAAGCCGAAGGACAAGAATCTGCTGACAGATTCCGACTGAAAAAGACACTCAGTGGAATCATTCAGTTTTACTTAGAAAGAATCGAGGAAGGGAAGCAAGCGAGGCAATCTGCATCTACAAAGGAAATCGCAGGAACAACTTCCCAACCTGAAGCAAGTCGAAAAACGTATCTCGCCCGGAAGTCGTACACAAAGGGACTAAGCGAAAGGCCGAATCGGCGAGAAGTAAGATCAGTTGTAAGATGCTTGTACCCAGAAATCTCAAGAGAAAAAGCACCAACTGAGGGGGAACAGCAACAACAACAACTGACAACTGAAGTTACACAAGAAAAGGTCATTACTGACCATACTTCTCAGTTACAGCATCAATCAGCTCAGCAATCAGCACAAGTTTTTGAAGCTGATGAAGATGAAACTTAAACCAGAGGATTCTCGAGATGTCAGTCTACAGACTGAAGAAAAACTACTCTTGGAGAAATTGGAAGTTAGAGATCTATATGCTCTGTTTCCTATTTCGGAATTTCTTGACAACTGTTTCAAAAGATTCACTGAACTAGCAAAAAGAAGAGAATCAGGCACATCATCTACCTCGAAAGATACTTCAAAGAAGAATGATGATGATAAAGATGATGAATCAAGAAAAGAAGCTGATGAGACTACAGCTTTGCTAAACAAAACTCAACCTCAACCTCTAGCAACGCAAACTGTACCTCAGCAAGAAGGATTACCAGTTGGAGATCAGACAACTGACAATCAGGAAGCAGCTTGATGGAACTTCCAATCAACAACTGATGATTATTAAAGATAATACTCAGTTTAAGGATCCAATAGAAGATACTTATGATCCTTCTGACATCCTCACAAAGGATGAATTGGCAAAAGTACATGAAAATTTGAAGATTGTCCTTAGTAACAATGATGCACAAAATGATCTTTTATCAAATATTTCTGGATATCTCGACTATAGAACAAGAACAGATGTTTCGGTTCATGCAAGACTAGAGATGATCCATAAGTCAAGTTCAAGTTCTGCTTCAGAAATTTTGTTACTCAAACAAAAACTTGAAGATTCAACCGCAGTAGATAGGGAAACACATGCCCAAGCTCACTGGCATATGAATCAGCATATCTACGGGTTAGAAACTCAGCTTAAGAAGGTACTTGCTTCTCGCCGACAGATCTCGGCGATCAACAAGCAACCCATGCCCCGGTAGATCGCTTATATTATGCCAAAAAGGGGGAAGTCAAGAAGAAAAGTCAAGTTACTTGGAGAAATGAAGCGACTTGAAGATGAATTGCAAAGATACAAATCAGATCCTAAGTTCTTAAGGAAAGAACTCACTGAAGAACAGCTCATTGAAAAGTACAGTCAACCTGGAGACAGAAGAGTTACTCTAACAAAGGATCTATGGATGAAGTTTATCAATGATCACAATCCTATCAAAGCTAAGTACAGGGACAGGACAACTGAAGAATCCTTGAACTACTTTTTATCTGATTTATTCTCAAAGCAGAAAATGGCACAATATAAGAAAAATCAGAGGATTGATGATAAACTAAAGATTAAAGACAAGACTGAACAAATGAAAGCAGATGTAGTAGAATTTGAAAATTACTACTTGAAAGAATCAGTCTTACCAAAGCTAATTCAATGGAGAAGATGGAAAGAAGGAAGTCAAGTTGACTACAACAAGAATTTTTCAAAGATAGACTCCAAGCTAGAAGATGATTTTCGTATGTATGACAAAGCAAGAAAATTTGATTTAGTCATGCAAACAGCACAGAAGAGAACATAGTGTCTAGTTACACTATTTTGAACAAAAATGTAACTATTCCAGTTTTTGCTCTTTCTAATGAAATCCAGTTTCCAGTTTTACATGGTTTTGATCTTTAAGCTTTTCTTTTAGGGATAGTTTTGGCATCATCAAAAAGGGGGAAATTGTTGGAAATAAAATTTATGTTTTGATGATAATTCATCATATTTGTTTAAAGTATTATCTTAACCCCATTGATGAAGTGCTGAAGCCAGCTGTTATAGTGAAAAGCTAAAAGATGTCTAGAATCGAATGTATAGGTTTTATTAGAGTCGATATTTGTATAAGTTACATCGACAAGCACCGTAATAATTAGTGTGTCGTAAAACCGAAAACTCGGAAGTCATCTAGAAAACTCGGAAATCACTAAGACGAAACGACTCGTAATACACCAAAGATCAAACCGAAGAAAATAAGTTCGCCGAGGGACACAGACTCGCTTGGCTTATATAGAAGACCGAAGAACCGAGGGACACGACTCGCTATTGAAGATTGAAGAACCGAGGGTTCAAACTCGCTTATGAAGACTAAGTCGAGACCGTAAAGTTAGACTTCGTGCAAGATTGTGGTGACTCGAACCGACTTTATGGATCTTGTATGAAGACCTAAGAATCATAAGGACAATGAATTCTTAGATGATAATGAGTCATGGTGTACTCGATTAAGTCAATTATAATCGATGAAAACCGGAGTACCGATATTTGAAGAAGAGTAAAATCTCGCTAACGCTCCAAGTCGGTTAGAAACCGACAAACAATAAACTCGCATAAAACCGATAAGGAAACTCGCTTTATAAGTCGCCCATCCAACAAACCGATCGTACAAATAACGTTATAAAGAAAGCAATTTCATTGGATGAGTTACCGACACGGCGAACGGTCAGAAAATATAGCCGTTACAAGAGAGACGTTGATACAATTCGAATTGAAGCCAGATGAACGTTGGACCTCACACTATAAATAGAAGACTTTGCACCAAGGATAAAAAGAACGAATTTACAAGTATCATCAAGCAATTTTGTGCATTAGTCGTTTTATTCGAATTACTATCATCTCAGCGCTATAACAAGATCATATCTAGAAATTCTTCAAGTGTTCAAGCTACACAGATTTTATCAAGAAACAAACACTTTGAAGAACCACAAACAAGAATCAATTTATTGATTCTCACCCAACTTTGATTTTACATCAAAGGTTCTAGATCGTGAAGCAAACCGGGAAGGTTTTGCCAAGGACAAGATTGTGACAAGCAATGGGTAGATCGTGTTTGTGGTGGTAGCCGGTGAAGCGGCAATTCAACCCTCCAAGGATCGTTGTTCAAGCAATTGAAGAACAAAGAATTCTACATGTTCTACAACCGTTTTAGATAGTGAAGCTTGGGATTAGCCAAGGACTATTGTTTAGGACTTTTTGTAACAGCTCACCTCAAGAAGTTCTAGTGGAAATTTTCCTCCGCACCACAGGGAAGAGAGGACGTACATGATTAACCACCCGGAACCTCTATAATACTTGTCTTATTTACTTTACGCACTTACTTATTCAAAGATTTATTTACAAGACTTTGATAATTGATTGTTATACACCTCACAGCTTCACAAACCGACATTCATCGAATTCGCTTTACTACACTCGCTTTCACAGAGAATAACAAGATCAAGAAAAAGGCTAAAACTTAATCCGCCGCCGGTTGACTCGCTTTCAAGCTTAAGTCGCTTGACTTAAACTCGCTTAGTCGCCTTAACTCCACACAAGTTTAACCGAACCTTAATTTGTTTTAAATCCAGCTTTTAGGGACAAGTTTATTCACCCCCCCCCCCCCCCCCCCCCTCTAAACTTGTGTTAGCCTTTCCAAGGGACCAACAGTACCATTGCAAAAAACTCTTCAGAGGCAGAGTATAGAGCTATGGCAAACGCTACTTGTGAGCTTCAATGGTTGGTATGCATCATACAAGATCTGCACATCCCTGTTTCTTTACCTGTTCTATTGTTTTGTGATAATGCTAATGCTTTACACAGCCAAAAATCCCATTTTCATGAAAGGACTAAGCACATAGAGCTTGACTATCACATCACTAGGTCCAAGGTTCAAGGAGGGTTCTTACAGCTCATGCCAGTCAGAACAAGCAACCAGCTAGCTGATATCCTAACTAAACCACTGGATTACCCCATTTTCAGTTATCTATTGCAGAAGATAGGCACCTTCTCCATCTTCAAACCAGCTCCTAAGTAGGCATTGTGTGTGTTGAAGCAAGATCAAGTGCAAGCTTCCATATAAGTTCAGCTTGAGGAGGGGTATTGGAGTTATATCATAGGCATTGTGTGTGTTGAAGCAAGATCAAGTGTTCAATGAGGCATTTCATCAAACACATTGATCAAGAGTTATTTAATAAGTTGTTTAGTTAGTTAGGAAGCGGTTTTAGGTGCAACTAAGCCCAGATAGAAGACAATGAATTATTCATTCAGTTAATTAGAAAGTATAACCGAAATGCAGCTGTAATATTTCCTCCTTATTTTGTATTCTGTCACTGTTCAATAAAATTCATCAATTCTGTGTTTTTTTCTTTTTGTTTAGTCAATGAATTTTGATAGTTCATTGAATTCTTTAGTAACAGTAGGAATACCAATGATTTCTTCCCTACTCACTCCAGTTGCACCGTAAACACACGTGGATGATTCTGGACCATACAACTTGAATTTGAGTTGAAACTGTGTGGTTCAGAATCATCCACGTGTGTTACTCCTCAAATAAACTCATCATACAATAACTTTCCTGATTTAAATGCAACCGAATCAGTTGTCATGAATAACGTGGTACTAAGGAGTAATCATGCGACGGCCCTGAATGCAGATCACAAGATGCCCCTAGTTTTCATCGCCCTTTGAAAATTAAATTTACCCAAAAAAAAAAAAAATTTAAATTTTAAAAAGAAATTGGGAAAGCAACTTCTAGCGATTTCATATTTTAGAATTGACTACCTTCTTTGTCGTATCCTTTGTGCAATATCACATGCTCTTTGTTTTGTGCTGCTGGCAAATATCCTCATTTTTTTGTTATTTTTTTTAGGGTTAGTGGAGATTTTTCTCGTTATATTGTTTTTATAAGTGGAGACAATTTTTTTTTGACAAATATGTGGAGACATTTAATGTATATGGATAAAACTACGTAGTTCAAATGTTTTACTTGTCTAATCTCTACATGTAGAAATACTAGGTCAAAATGTTTTACTTCTCCATATATATATATATATATATATATATATATATATATATATATATATATATATACTAAGTATCGTTACACCGTGCATAATGCACGATGCGTACGCTCATTCCGTACGGTATCTATCAAGTGGAGTGGGTTGCGGGTTGGAAATCGAAGGGGTATTGTGTGGGTGGTTAAATGAAGGGGTAGTGTTTATTTAAATTTTAGATACGATGATATGAATTCAACCCCCCCCCCCCCCCCCCTTCATCCCACGTTTGATATTGTAAGCCCACCCCTCACACACCACTTCCCAATAAAGTAACACTTATTTTTATCGCACTTATGTAAATTATATTATTACATTACATATAGTATCTTATATAAAAAGTAGTAGTAATTATAATAAAACTATGTACAGGTCACTATATGTATGGGGTGTATCTATATCTAATAACTACTATTAACATTAACAAAGTCTATAAGAAACAATTTAATAATTATTTTGGTAGTTATTAAACTAACTTGTGTCAAACTTGTACTCAATAACATAACCTATAAAAAAAAAAAAACTTTAGTCGAATCTTTCGGTTTTAATAATTAGATTTGTTCCCGTAAACGACGTCCGGGAAGTTTTTTCCACCGACTTCTTTAAAAAACTATACAACAGTGATTGATTAATAGAGTTACAGCCGACAAACGAGAGTTCGAAGACACTTAATATTTAAAAAACTATAATGGAAAGTTCGATATAAAACAACAAAAAGAGTTAAATAATATACCGACATACGACATATCGAAGACATTTAAACAAACGCGGAAAATACGACACATAAAATATAAGAATCAACAATTAAAAGTAACAATAAAAACACAACTAAAAAACATACATATATAAAATTATAAATAACATTTTTCAAGCACAATATAATTGTGACCGGAAACATACACAAACAAGGGCAAATTTGAAAGAATTACGAAACGAATACGTAAAACAAGAAGTGATAAAGAAACGAAACGTACATGAAAAACGATTTGAAAAGATTATGAAAGAGGAGCACAAAAAACAAACTAAAAGCAAAATAAGAAACCCAATACCGGCGTTATAGTCAAACATATATAAAGTTAAATTCAAAGTGATATCAAACGAAAATACGAAACCCGATGTTCCTAAGAAACAAACTGTATGTAAAAACGATTTCAAAAGACTACGAAAAAAAAACGGAAAAAACTAAGTTTAAAACAAAAAAAGAAATCGAAAAACACCGACATAGTAGTAAAATACCAGTTATTATGTCCGGGTGATAACAAAAGTTTAACGACTCATAACAATAATTATATTACAATATTCCATAGAATAATAATAATATAATATTATTATTTTTTGTAAGTAATAACATAATATTATTGAATGAAACGCGCATAGTAAGAAGAGAAAAACCGTGATGTGATAAAAATAAAAAAAAAAAAGCGCACAAACGTTGCTATAAGCCCAAAGATATAACATAAGCAAAAAGGGTTTTTTTTTTTTTTTGAAAAAAAAAAAGGCAAAATTGTATGGGCCAATCACGTAGCGACACGTGGCAGCACCCAAGGCAACAAGGAAAGCGCCCCTTGTTCCTTTATTATATATAAGGATATATGAGGACTCAAATGATCACCTCATAGGTGTTGTAATACATAAGTCATTATTTATTTACTTCATCTTCGGCTTAAGTTTTTGGTAGAGATAGTAATTCAATATGACATCAGAGCAGGAGGTCACGTGTTTTAACCTTACTGCAATGACAGTCTTCCCATCAACTTATGTTTTTAAGAGTTCTTTAAAAACCGAGCTAGCTAGGGCCTATAGAAACTCATTGACAACCATAGAAACTCAACCGATCTTGGATTAACCTTTATACAACTGTTGCGCCATAAAATATCTAATGAACAACCATAGAAAGTCAACCGACATGGGGCCTATAGAAACTCATGAACGACCATAAAAACTTAGAGACAACACTACTCACAAGGTAGTCGGAGTCAATTTTTTTCAAAGCAGCCGGAGTCATTTTAGTGTGGCGCGGAGGGGGTGAGTCCTATGACATCTATTTTCTAAGAATTCGAGAAAAAATACCTTATTTCCAAAACAAAACAAAAAATTACCTTTATTTATGATTTTTTTTTTGGTAAATTACACTTATTATGTAGTAACGTTGAATGGGGTAATTCTTCCTACTCACTCAATTTATACCGTAAACACACGTTAATTATTCTGAACCACACAGTTTGAATTTGAATTAAAATTGTGTGGTCCATAATTATCCACGTATGTTACTCCTTAAATGAACCCACCATAAAAAAACTTTCCTAAAAAATATTGATACAAATAAAAATTTGATGAAAAAAAATCAGGGAGTAGAGTACAAGAAAAACGTGGCTTGAGTAAAATTTGATGAAAAAAATCAGGAAGTAGAGTACAAGAAAAACGTGGTTCGAGTTTGAAGTTGAAAAAGGCTACGCGTTTGCTATTTTGTCCTTTTCAGAAACGTTTTTCAGACTTTAGCATCTTTCCAGAAAAAACATTTTGATACTTTTTGTTTTTGTTTTTCCACATTCTTTTAACACGTACTCACAACGTTAAACGTATTTTTGAATGAGATAAAGAACCAAAAATCCTCTTTTTGGCACAAAATAAATAAATAGGACACACACATTTTTTTAGTTGCAAAAAGGACAAACAATTTCAGACGGACAAAAATACCCTTTTATTCAACTGACGCGCGTTTCAAATGCTTCAGTTTAACTTTCATCCGCTTCAGCCTTCAGGCTTGATATCTTTTTTTTTTTTTTTTTTTTCAAACATTCGTAACTTTTGATTTACAATTCCGATCATCGAAATTTTTTCACCAAATTCATTTTTTTTTTGCTCTTTAATTTGAGCCCAAATACGATACCCTTCCGACGTATATTTTGAAAGTCGAAAAAATATTTGTATTAACCGGAGCGCTATTTCTTATAAACGACCATAACTTTTGATTTAGAACACCGATCATCAAAATTGTTTCACCAAAGTTCATATTTTTTTTATCTTCATTTTGAGACCGCGTTTGATACCTTTTCGACGTAGTATTTGAAAGCCGAATTTAATCGCAAAGATTTACACTAACACAAGATCGCATCGTATCGCATCGCAATGCGATCGTTCATTTAAAGCTTAATTCAAGTGACTACTTCAAGGCACATAGCTGGCTCATATAAGGCTCATTTAAGGCTTAATTCAAGTGATTAACTATTAAGCCTATGTCAAGTTTATATGGTTTTGATTGATAAAAGGAATAGCATAGATTAACTTAATTAAGGTGTGGTGTTTATAACATGCAGGTTCAGAGTTAATCACTTGAATTAAGCCTAAAAAGTACATCGACTAAAAGGTAATACATAGAAGATCAATACAACAGACTATAGATTTAGTACAATAGGTACATCGACTAAAAGGTAATACATAAGAACAATACAAGTCCGAAACAAATCCGAACTATCACCAAATTATAAGAAGGATATTCAAGTTCAAAGAACTAAATTATCATGCCCGGAATTCACAAGGTGATGAATTACAAGTTCAAGAAGCCAATGAACTAGGCCTATCTATTACACAGATGATACAATGTAGATCAAAAACCTCAAGACACCAAGGCACATAGTAAGCCTATGAACTAGGCCTATCTATTGCATTAAGGCACACAAGATCGCAGTATCGCATCGCGCGCATCGAAGATCGCATCGCATCGCATCGGTACGCATCGCAGTATCGCATCGTGCTCAAAATGACTCTCCTTTCGATTTTTTGTTCCAAGGTCTATGTCCCTCAAGTCCTTGATATGAACTGAATGTCTTTTTACAGTTCAAGCACTCATATTTACTTCTTTTCGGAGCATGTTTCGATACTACTTTTTCTTTAGGATCATTTCTTTAAGGCCTCTTCTTGTTCTTGGGTTCAATCACATTAGACCACCATGCCAATCGGCTTTCTCTTGCAGCAGACATAAGCCTTAAACAATTGTTCCCATGTTTCTTTCATCATCCGAACCGAAGAGGCATGTCTATTACCGTTTTCGTTCGGTGAATTACCTCCGTCGTGAGGCTCATGTTTCTTTAACAAGGTATCTAGACTTGACAATTTTGCCGCTGCCTTTGAATTCCATAATCTGGGCGCCTATCTTTGTTTCTTCTTCTTTGTAGGAGTTGCAGTAGGCTTATGAAGGCTTGTATAACTTCATCACCATTTTCTTGTATTCTGTAATCGAAAAAGTTGCACACCAAAAAACAGATCAAAATCCAAGTTTACACACACATTTGATGTTATTGAAGCAGATTATAAGCGGAATTCAGAGCTGAAATAGAGCAGCTTTTGGACAGATTTCAAGCTGCAAAATGAACGGAAAATTAATTGATTCGAGAGCATATTTTCAACACCATTTTTGGCTGAATCAAAACTGCTCAAGGCTCTTGAACAAGGCTTTTGAACTGAAAGATTGATGAAAGAACAGTCAAAAAAACAGCCACAATGGCAGAAGAATAAAGCTCAAATCTTTACATATTTCCAATCAAATTAACACCAACAACAACAAATTCAACAAAGAAAATAGCCGAAAAGTAATACCCCAAACTTTGTACATTCCCCCTCAAATCAAGACCCATAATAGCGTAAAAAAAAAAAAATGGTAGAACAAAGATCGCATCGCATCGCATCGCAATGACGCATCGCATTAGTATCGCAAACGCATAAGGCTTAATTCAAGGGACACAATATCATATCTGGCTCATATAAGGCACACAATATCCTACTTGCTTTTTTGTTTCTTCAATTATTTCTTCTCTCCTCCTCCATATAATAATAATACCTCTTCTTCTTCTTCGAAATACCTGCTGCAAACTTTGATTTTCATGGCTTCTTTCTTGAATTTGGATTAAAGGGTCTTCAAGATTTATAATGTTTTCTTCCATAATATACTACTATTAGCTGCAAGTTTCTAATCCATTCAACATATATAAGTTCATCATCTTTACAGATCCACGTGAAAACTTCTTGCTGACTCTTCTTTTTTTGTTTGTTTCTGTAAAACATATGTTTGTACTCAATCTATTAAATAAGTACTTGTATTGTATAAAATTGAAGCATCTTTGTAAAATTTTCACTGTTTAGTTACTGTCTTAAAACTCAGAAGGGCTTTGCATATAAAATTCCCCCCCCCCCCCTTTAAAGCCTTTTTGCAGTGTTATTATTGAAACTTTTTAACTATTCATTGACTTACATTCAAGGATATATCTTCCCGTTTTTTTTAAGGATATATCCTTCCCGTTGGAAGACTTTTTAATATTCCATAAAATTTCCCGTTGGATAAAACTTATGAGTTTAGGCTTCATCTTAGCAAACATTTTCAACACCATTTTTGGTCAATCAAAACTCGCTCAAGGCTCTTGAAGCAGCTTTTGAACCGAAAGATTGATGATTTTGAGAATAAAATTTAATAAAATAAAACTCCTATTCAACAAACTTCAAAGAAGGGAAAAAGTCATTATCGATCACAACAATATCGCATCACAAGAATAAGAATAAAGATCGCATCACAACGTACGCATCGCATCACATTCAAACACAAGAACACACTAACACTATCACAAAGGTTGCTTGTGTTTGCTAATGTTTGATCCTTATGACATAAATAACTTTTATAAAGGTACTCCAAAGCAAGGAGAACCTCAACAAAACATAAAACCTGAATCAAGTACAAAAGAAGGATAAACATCACCATGTAGAAAATCGTCTTAATCCCATTTACCAAAATACAAAACCCATATACAGACAAGAGACATACAAATTAGCATGGTTCATGCTTCAATATGTTTAGTATACAACTCCTCCTCAATCAAATGGCAAGGGAGACATGAAACCAACACGGTATACAAACAAAAAAAAATAAAAATTGCGTACAATAAAGGTGCATTCTCATTCTTTTGCATACGCAAAGACAAGTTGAAAGATACATACATGATACACATGATAATGGTTTGAACTTAATAGAGCAAATTAATTAAATGAGTCATTCATTCAAATCAATTATTCATTTAGAAAATAGAAAACAAATGAAACCCCCGGCCGGCGGCCATATAATGAAATGTCACAAATTAAAGGGAGAACCATATTACGTCGACCGAACCACGAAATGGCAAGCAAGAAAAAGCCGAAGAAAGTGACACCAACTCTTGCCGTCATTTCACATGCGTCGAAAACCAATCGAAAAGATCTCTCAAATCCTTACAACATATCATAGAGCAAAATTATGTAAACAAAATGAAGTAATAAGAAGAAACGTATTTCCCCGGTTGTCTCTGCCGAAGCATATGCAAATCACCTCCTGAGAGAAAAGGTTTCCAGCGGCTGTCGTTCAGTAAATTAGAAGAAGAGGAAATGAAAATAAGGGTAAAATGGTCCATGACAAAAAGAATTGTCCTTATTGCAACTAAAAAAAGGAGTGTGGATTAATGCTTAATTAAGAGAAAAAAAGTGGACTTATACCTAATTTTTCCTTTTTAAAATTCTGTTGAGGTATGTTATAGTTACTACTTATCGTTGTCACTCATTCATTGAACAGTTTTTTTTTTCAGATTAAACTAAAAAAAATTACAACCGGACCGATGCCGGGAATTAGCCGGACTAAATCCGGATCACTCCAGCCTAAAGCTGGAATACAACCACCAGAAACGAAAAAAAACGGACATGGAAAACCATATCCATCAAATTCAACCTCATTAAAGAGGAATTGATTTGGTAACAAAAGGATTTAAACTTTCTAAAAATATACTTAATAACTTAAATTTTGATATCGAAATAAAAGAAACTGATAAATATCTGTATTTTCGCTTTCAACTCATTTATACTTATATTTTTTCCTACTCTTTAACATTCAAAATGCATTGTTGAAATATTAACAACTTACTCTTTGAAAAAGATTATGATTTTAACACTTTCTCTTAAATATTAATAAAAGAACATATAAATCATTTTCTTCTATTTTGCACGTAAGTATGAATATAATATTGAGATAAAGAGTCAAAAGTCCTCTTTTTGGCACAAAATAAATAAATAGGACACATATTTTTTTAGTTGCAAAAAGAACAAACATTTTCAGAAGGACAAAACTAACCCGCGCGCGTCCTCAGCTACATGATACATGAGTACATTGATCAGTTTGATCTGTTTTGTTTCGTTTTTTTTTTTTTTTTCAAACATCCGTAACTTTTGATTAACAACTCCGATCATCGAAATTTTTTCACCAAAATTCATGTTTTTTTTTGCTCTTCAATTTGAGCCCAAATACGATACCCTTCCGACGTATATTTTGAAAGACGAAAAAATATTATTATTAACCGGAGCGCTTTTTCTTATAAACGTAACTTTTGATTTAGAACACCGATCATCAAAATTGTTTCACCAAAGTTCATATTTTTTTTATCTTCATTTTGAGACCGCGTTTGATACCATTTCGACGTAGTATTTGAAAGCCGAATTTAATCGCAGCATTTACACTAACATAGTATCGAATATATCGTATTATCGAGTATCGCATCGCATCGCAACGGTATCGCAGTATCGCATCGTAGTATCAGTATCAGTAAACAACTGCATATGAGGTAATCAGTATCATTTAAGGCTTAATTCAAGTGACTACTTCAAGGCAGACATATCTGGCTCATATAAGGCTCATTTAAGGCTTAATTTAAGGGACACAATATCATATCTGGCTCATATAATGCTCATATAAGGCCAAAAAAAAACCCTTCAACAAAATGTTTCTTGCATATTTTCCTCATATTTGCAGTGAAGTAAAACTCCAATCTTTGCATATCTCTCTTAAATTATCGCAATAATTGCGTAAATTAAGGCCCAAATAAACATAAAAAATGGCAAACCATAATGGAAGAAAGAACGGTCCAAAAAACAAGAACAATGGCGAGAAGAATAAAGCTCCAATCTTTACATATTTCCACTCAAATTAACACCAACAACAACAAATTCAACAAAGAAAAATAGCCGAAAAGTAATACCAAACTTTGTATATTTCCCCCTCAAATCAAGACCCATAATAGCGAGAAAGAGCAAAAATGGTAGAACGATGATCGATATCGCAGTATCGCATCGCATCGCAATATCGATCGCATATCGCATCGCAATATCGCATCGCATCGCATCGGTATTAGTATCGGTATCAGTAAACATCATAAGGCTCATTTAAGGCTTAATTCAAGGGACACAATATCATATCTGACTCATATAAGGCACACAATATCCAGTCCCTTATATATTACTGTTGTGGGGAGATCTTAAATGAATCAAGGAAAAATACTAAAGACAGAACAACAATAGTATTAGTAAAATATTTCAATAACACACCTTAAAACCATCTTCCTCTTGTCAAGCTTACAATGTAACTAAAGCTACATCTGTATATATAGATAAAGTTTCAGAAAATGACAAAATCTTATGGCCTCATAAAAATCTTCCTTCATGGTAGTGAAATGAGCAATAGAACGTCCACACACAGAGAACGTCCACTCGGTGCTCTCATACATCTGAGCCAATGGGGGGCACTTCTCAACATTGTTGTGCAGCAAAATTGTAATGGTTAAGCCTGTAGAAAGAAAACCACGACAACACCTAAACATCCCTCGACAGCATAATCTGGCAAGATTAAGTCCAACTAATTCTACTAATGTTCAACCCTTAATATCCACAAAAGTATAAGGGACAAACGATTCATTACATATAATTTCTGTCCAAGAATCGACAAAAAAGACTTTTACGAGTGCGTCGGGATAGTGTAATCTGATTTTTTTTTCGTAAACTTCATTTACATTAAGTAATTACCATAACAACAGCTTCTCTAGCGGCTAGAGTTAAAATGTCTGCACAAGATACAATGGATGGACAAGCTCTTTCAACATCTCGCTTTAATATAATCGATCACTTCGAACCCTCGAATGGAGTTGCGGTTTGGCAAAGCATTCTTCTTCCCTACGAAGAAGTCGGTATCATTAAGAAGTATCGAACCATCACAACCCTATACGAGTCAAAACCGTCAATATATATATATATATAGTTTGATAACAAGCAATTATTGATCAAACATTTCCTTATTCTCTCTATAAAAAAGGGATATATATCTATCACTTACATTTACGAAGCAATCATGAAAATGCAAACTAAGGATCGAAGCAGCATTCGAGACTCGTTTTTAACAACAGCCCATACGCCCCATCCGACTATCGTAGACAGGTTAGGACATGAATCATTGTAGTAATTGTAATCCATTTGGGCATTAGATGAAGGCTTCATAAACATGATCAATGAGAAGAAAATGGTGAATCAAACGCTGCTCTCGGAAGATGCATTCAATGAATTAAATAAAAATAAATTTCACAAAACAAAACAGAACTACTACCAATCAATGCATCCACATGCTCGAACCAATAAAGTTTAAGAAAAATAAATTCACAGTCCAAGCCAATTTAGCACACAGAGCGACTGAAATTTAGGGCGGAAGCGGGAGAGAAGAAATGGGAAAATATCACATACCGTGCGGCGAAGAAGAATGAGAAGATCAGACCACATTAATGGCGGAAGCGGACTATCGAGAAACAAGCTTAATAGGAAGGGTAATTTTGTCCGGTCTAATATTTTTTGTCCTTATTACAACTAATGAATTGAATCAGGATTAATGCTTTATTAAGGGAGAAAAATAGGACTGTTACCTAATTTTTCCTATAATATTTACTTATACAATAACAAACACTCAAAAATACTTAGAAACGTAAATGTTTAATTTATAAGCGGTAAAATAACGTTTTTCGAATTACACTGCACTTTTTTTTTCTTTCTTTTTAAAACCACCGGTATCCGAAACCAACTGGTCCGACTAATCCGGAATTCGGCTCGAGTCGTGCCTGCAGAGTCTCTTTTACTCTAATTACACTGCGTATTTTGACCATAACATAATTGACTATAAATTTGTACTACTAATATTGAGTCAGTTGAATGACCACTTCTTGGTATTCTAACAAAAAATTTAAAGTATTCGCATATTTGCCTGTTGGCCAAGTCTTCTTAATTCCATCATTGGAATTTAAATATTAAAAAAAAAAAGTCCAAATATTAGCTTAGTCAGATTCCAAAACTTAACATACATATTTAGGTCAGCAGCTTAAATATAGAACCAAAAAATTATATATTGGTTATTCAACTTAATTAATTAAGTTTAGGTCCATTTACATGTACATTTGCCTACTCATATAGGTTGGGCAAAAGTTATGAATAGATCCATGAAGTTAGGTAGAGCATTTACATTTAACTTCATTTGACTCGATCAATATTCAATGAAATCCCCAAAGATTTTGTTTGGTGTTTTTTAGTGAGTAAGATTTTTTTTCAGTGAGTAAGTTGAGAAAGCAATTATAAATGTACCCGTTTTTAAACCAGGTGAACTATTTTTAACTCGTGGGGGGTTGTAGGGTTGAGGGTTGAGGGTTGAGGGTTGAGGGTTGGAGGGTTGGGGGTTGGAGGGTGGGGCATGGTTAGTTGACTTGGTTCACGAAAGGGTTGTACTCCACTTAAATTAGTGGGTGTTAATCAAAGTGTAGGGATAGTGTACCGTCTGTGGAGTGATTTACGGAACAGATCCGTAATTACAGGAATTAATTATGAATTATTAATCTAGAAAATAAATAACGCGAAAGGAAAAATTCGTTTATTAACTAGATCTAACAAAATAATTATTACTGCATAGATCTGACTCATACAATAAGAAATAAATTATGATGCATAAATAAAGGACTAGAGATCAAACTTGTACCCCGCTCCCGGATACCGAGCCCTTATCCGGAAGAGAAACGTTCGGTGCGTATAGCATTAAATAAAACTAATATTATACGCAAGCCTCTACGTCGTCGTATCAAATAAAAGCAAACGGAAGCTAAAAAGACTCGGGTAAAAACATAAATGCTACTGAGAATGGAAATTAATCATACTAAAGATGGATAGTTAAATTACAACGACGAAAAACCCAAAGACTTACACAATACGAGCTCTTAAAAGTACAAACATAACTTACAAAAGTCTAGGAGTAAAAGAACAACAAGTCTAGTACACCCTTACGAAAAAGAAAATAAACTAAAAGCATCTTCAAGGCAGCAACGTCATCAAGCCGTCAACTACTCTTAGTCAACCTGTTCGTCTTCTCACCCCGCAATGCATACAAAAGAAAATGTAAAGGAGGTAAGTACAAAGTACTTAGTAAAAGTGAGAAGCTAACGAATAACTAAGTTCTACAACAAAAGGTTCTTTTTATTATTATTAGGGGTGAACAAAATAACAATGAACCAAACCAACCGGTTGAACAAAACCGGTCCAAACCGAAAAAGTGTAAACCATGGTTTTTTGGTTGGTTTTTATATTGTATAAAACCAAACCGTGAAAAACAATTTGGTTTTGTTTTTTTAAAATAAAAACCGGACCAAACCGGATATATATGTATACATATAACATGTGTGTGTGTCCATGTGATTTAATATTTACATGTGTGTGTATATATATCTATATGTGTGTGCGTATGTATGTATAAAGTCGGTTCTCATAATGCACCCACAAAAGGTCGGTTATACTGTAGTGCACATGTAGAGTGGTGCACGAGTAGATTATGTGTGGTGCAAATAAAATCTCCCTTAATTATCACTATATGTAAATAAGTGATATCTCATACCATCATATATTAATACTTCAATGAACACGTAATTTTTAAAAAAAATTATATATTTCAAAATGAACACGTAATTTTTTGCCCCAGCCTAATAGGACCTATGACAATATGAAATAAAATAGTTTATATGTCTTTATATGATGGCCTAATATATTGGAATATATGACTTTATCATGTTGTGTGTATGTATATACACTGTGCACACACACACACACACACACACACACACACACACACATAACTAGGTAAAACCATTTTATTCGGTCCGGTTTGGATCGGCTTGGTTCCGGTTTTTCTGGTTTTTTTTGTCTTATATATATATATATATATATATATATATATATATATATATATATATATATATATATATATATATATAAAAGACAAAAAAACCAGGAAAAAACCGGAACCAAGCCGATCCAAACCGGACCGAATAAAATGGTTTTACCTAGTTATGGTTTAGTTTTGGTTTGTAAATTTAAAAACCGTAAAAAAAATGGTTTGGTTTTATAAGTGGTAAAAAAACCGAAAAACCGGACCATGTGCACCCCTAATTATTATTATTATTTTGTTATCTTTATGAGAGATCGACTCAATCTAGGGTTCACTCCATGTCCATCAACATGTCATGACTATACGTTTCTAGCTTAACTTATCTTGGTTATGTCATCACTTAAGGGCGCTATGCATGATGTGTATCCATCACGAGATATACTTGCCAACTACGGTGAATAGCACCGATAGTCCCGGGATCTCCCCGGTATGCATATACGTTCAATTAATTTCCTCCACTACCCTTCAGCCTTTTGAGCCGGTAGCGTTGTTCCCTTTTATGAAGGTATCACATCGCCGATATGACTTGCTGCCTAACCGAGAATAGTGACGTTTTATCTTTTACTACCACGTATGTAACTTTACTGTGTATTAAATAGCCACCTCAGTGTTTTCAAGTAAACTCCCTCACATGCACTACTCTCTTTCCTAGACCACTACACACGGACAAGGCCTAACAATTACACAGACATTAATGAACTCTAGTTCATCAAAGCACAAGCCCTTTCATTCTCTTCCGACAGATCCAAACTTCAACTCCCTTTAAGAGTAGATTCGGTGCCGAAACTAAATGAATCGGAATCTTAATCGAAGCTTGTTAATGTTTAATTTGTTGGAAATGTGTCCTAAACCCGATCGGGTTGGACCGGATAAGACCGGGTCGGTCGTTTACAGTCTATTTAGTTTATGTAATAACTTTATTATGATTAATAAAAGCACTTATGTTATTATATATTGTTTATCTTCATGTTATTTGTTGTACATATATAGTAATGTCCCTAGTATCAAACTGTGATAAAGAAACCATGATAGTGATTATGGTTGATGAGATCTCTAATCGCTATAACAAGTTTGGTACTTAAATGTCTCTAGGCTTATGTATTATCAAATGGGACATTGATAGTATAACCAGATTAGCACGTATTGGATGTCTTCTATCTTATAGAAGGTAGGGGTAGATCTCGTCTATCGAAGTGTAGAGACACTTGGACTGTACGTGGACGTGTATTAGAGAATGTGTACACTAGACTGACCCACTTACATTAAGTGTCACACAATGTGGCGGTTGTGTAATTATCCTTTAGACCGGAGTCTTCATGGCATCACGGTGTGGATTGTCATGCTTTGACACTATTGAGATTTCCCCTAGCCACAGGGCGATCGTGCGGTAGTGATTGGGTATGATATTGAAGCATGCAGAGTATACATGATTGGTCGTCCGGTAATCGCGTATCCTATGATTGGGGTCGAATATCCAAAATGGCCTTCTTATAAGGAATGTCTAGCTCTCAAGAATCTTTGCAAAGTGGGAGTAAATATGTTATCGCGAGGGAGCCTGATATCCAGATTATAAGATACGATCGTTAATGTATTGACACTCAAGATACGATCGTATGGATATTATTACAGCGATAGGATTGTAAGTTACACGGTAACTGCTTCACATGAAATGTAGTAGTCATTGCTTTTGACTCTTCCGATGATTGGGGGTCACGGTGTGTTGCTAGACGTTATCCTGTGATTGTTAGGCATGAAGGGCATTTTAGTAAATTGCACTTTGTATCTACGGCCAACATATTCGGAAGCCTATCGGGTCACACACATTTGAATATCGAGTCAGATTAAAATGCGGTTATAGTTGATAGCCAAATAAGGAAAGTTTATCTCTAGACTATAGAGGTTATAGTGGTAAATTAATATGGTGGTATTTATTTATTATGAATAAATAAAATACAAGATATTAATTATATACAAATTATATTAATTAAAGAATATTCCGGAAGTCAATTTATTGACTATTGGGGCGCCACATCCTTGTGTATAAGATACACTTGGATTGTGCATTTTAATTAATAAGATTACCATAATATTAATATAAGATATTAATTGATTTTGGAAAAATAGATTTATTGGAAAAAGGTTTTCTTGTCCTCCACTCTAGGTTGGGGCGCCCCTTACACTATAAATAAGAGGTGGGTGTCAAGCTCTTTGGTACATCACAATTGCAAGAGCTCATAGTTCTTGTGTAAAATAAAGAGCATCCTATAGTGAGCTGGAGAGAGGGGAAAAAGGCCGGTTTAGCAACCGGAGTTTTCCAATAGCAATCCAAGGAGGATTCCGGCAAAGAGTTCGTGTGGATTAGCGATAGAGGCCGGACGCGTGGACGGCTTGCACACTGTACTACTCTCTGTTGGTGGTCAAAGCGACGATCTTATAGATCATTAAGGTATAACCGTCAAACTACTTAACGTGTTTATTGCATTAAACGAAGAACGATCTAGAAAAAGGAAATCAAATTTTAAATTCCGCTGCGTTAAACTAATGATTTCGTAACAGTGGTTTCGGAGCCAGACTTCGAGCTTAAGCAATAAGCACAATTTAATTGCGTAGTAATTAATCGGTAGATGCAAGATCTGTAATCGCGAAACGTTTAAAAAAAATTTGGGGTTCGATTTGGGGAGCTCGGCCGACTGGCGACAGCCCCCCTCCTTTGCGGCGGCGGCGGCGGCGGCGGCTTTAGGGGTGCCGTTCGTCGGCTGTCCTCTTCCAACAGGGAGATCGACCCTTTTCGTTTTGTGATATTTATTGTGCATAGATATCTCGTTTGTTTAGTTGTGTCATATGGCCATTGGGAAACCATAGTGGCATATTGGTCTTTCCAAATTTTGTTGTTGAATAGGCCTAGGCCCTTTTCAAATATTTGATTGCCCCTTCCAAAATTTTGATTTTGGAAACTGGCCAGGCCTAAACCAAATTTGGATTAGGAAGATGCCTTTTGGTTTAGGAAACCAAAGGCATCCCTTTTGATTAAGAATCAAAAGGAAAGGAAACAAATTGTAGACTTTATAATTTTTAATTTTATTTTGAATAGTTCAAATTTAATAAAATTAAAATTAAAATCGATTTAAAATTAAATAGTAATTTTAATTTTTGATTAAGTCATATAATTAATTAAAAGTAATTTAATTATTCGATATGATTAAATAAAGACGCATAAGTAGTTAAAATTAGGATTTAATCTTTTTCATAAGATAAAATTGTATGGATTAGATGTGTAGATATAATGTGATTATATGGACCCCGAATGATCATGGACTCGACCAATAGGATAGGTGGGAATGTTTTCTTTATGTTGGTTTTTTGAAAAATTGTCCTAGGCCGTTATGAAGAACATGACCTAGTTTACTTTTTGCATTTATCTCATTCCCGTTAGCTCCCCCGTGTGCGGTGGTGTAATTATTTATTGGAGAGATTATTATGTAACAAGAATGGAGCAAGAAGATGAAGACCAAAGAGTGATAAAGAACACATTGGCGTACATCAATAAAGATCCTATTGGCGGTTGCAGACACCCTTAATTTGCGATCAGCGGTTTCGTCAGTTTGTATTCGAAACCGCACCTCGGAAAAGTCCATGATCATACCGGTTATTTTGTGCACGGAATGTTGTGTATGTTTTATTTTATATGATATCGTAGTAATATGCACATAGTAGATGAGACCATAACTAAACAAAATTAATTAAGTGAATTAATTTAAAATTATTCCCACGTCAAAAATCAAGTCGAAATTGCCTCCCCATATTATAACGACGGTGAAGAGCCCTTGTTCGGACCCAACTCACCAGCCAAAGCGGGGGTTGACCTACCTCGGGTATATCGTCATTATCGAGATATGATCGAAAGAGATCTCACGAATATTGGGGTTATGACTTGACTAAGAATTCTCTCGGCCACCACCCAAAGCGTGGTCGTTTGGATTTTAAAGGCAAGGGTTTGACTATTTTCATAAGATGAAAAAATTGCCAAAGAGTTGACTAGTCAAACAACAAGAGTAATATAAGATATGATCGACAAAGTGTTGTCCACCTGTTAAATTATTTCCGGCCCATCAGCCAAAGTTGGGGGTCGAGGTAGTTCAATGGGATCTTGCCCACTAAAGAAAATTATTTTCTTGAAAGCCAATTGGGAATAGTTGGCTAGTGGGAGTAAAAACATTACAAAATTATAAGTGCAGATTTAGGGTTTTTTCATACACGAGCTTTTACTTATTTTATCTTTATTTATTGTTGTAGAAAATGTCAAACAAATTGAACCTTCGTTTTATCATCGACAATAAGCTTGACGAAACTAATTTTCTCGATTGGGAAAGAAACCTCAAAATCGTTTTGAGGCACGAGAATATTGGCTATGTCTTGGACGAGGCCCTGCCGGAGAAGCCCGCTGAGGGTTCGGCTGCAGATGCTGTCGAGAAGTATAACAAGCATTGTTCTGACAGTACTGATGCTACATGTATCATGCTTGCTTGACACCTGAACTGCAAAAACAGCATGAGTCTATGGACGCCTACACAATCATGGTTCACCTAAAGGAGCTCTATGCTTCTCAGTCTCGCACTGAGAGTCATGAGGTCTCGAAGGCCCTATTTAGTTGTAAGATGGCATATGGGACTGCTGTGGGGTCACACGTGCTTAAGATGATCGGGTACATAGATAGGCTCGGGAAGCTGGGCCACAAATTGGAATGAGAATTGGGTATTGACTTGATTCTACAATCTCTACCCGATTCATTCTCACAGTTCATGATGAATTATCACATGAACAAGATAGATTGCACCCTTGCGGACTTATTGAACATGTTGAAAACTGCTGAGGGCACTGTGGGGAAGGGAAAGCAAGTGTTGCTGGTCACTTCTAGCAAGGGAAAGTGTAACACCCCGATTTTTATGAAAAGGGCAATTTTGTCTTTTAATGATAATTCGGGTTTTATGTTTTTATTTAATTAAAAGGATTAAATAAAGGAATAAGAAATTAGAATAAAAGGAAACATTCTGATTGGCCGACGTAAACGGGAATTAAAGGTGTCGGGGTATTTAAACGGGAAAATAGAATTTGATCCTCACTTCTCTTTCACTTCTTTTTTTTTTTTCTTTCTTACGCTCTGAGACAGAAGAGGGCGCCTGTTCCATCGAAAGGCTCACCCTAGGTTGAATTTTTGGTGTTTGATCCGTGGCTCGTTTGCGCGGACGGCAGTAAAAGAAAAGGTTCGGAGGATCGCGGTGATTCTCCCGATACAAACGATTTGTGATTTCGTTCCGGTGAGTTTTCATCTTCTTTGGCTTAGAACTTGATGAATAGCATCAAGGTGTTGCTTGCGGCTGTTTTGACATCGTAGGAAGGTTTTAATGTCTGGTTGTTTGTATAGGTTCAAGGCTTAAGGCTTGTTGGTGCTTCGAGGGCTTGGAATCGTAGAACCACGCAATCAAAGGTAACGTGGCTAGACTTCGTACTATTTTAGGGGCCCAATCAGTGAATTGGAGTTTTGTATGTTTTATACCTGTTTTACTTCTGTGTTGGTGTATAAAAGGTGGAGCTTGGATTGGTTTTGGGTTGGAAATCGTACAGGGCTGTTCTGCAATTTTTGCGCAGGATTTTGGGGCTATCCGTACGGATGGAAGGCTTATCCGTACGGATAAGTCACTGGTTTGGAGTTTTGGGGAAACAGTGAGTTATCTGGATGGTTGGGGAATGTATCCGTACGGATAGACTGGTTATCCGTACGGATAAATTATCCATCCGTACGGATAAGAGCCTGGTTGGGCAATTGTTGGTTTAAGCTGTTTCGTGGTGTCAGCTCATGTCCGGGCTTTATAATATGATCTCTAATCTTGAACTAAGTCTTGAAGGGAGTTCCCACGCGTATAGAACTGAACCTTACAGAGTTTTCACTAACCGTGATCGTTCGTAGGGGACCGTGCGGAGAGCCTTGACGGACTTAGTGCTTTGACGAGCTAGTGTTCGCCATTGTCTGTGTATATGCTAGGAGGTTAGAGTCTAGTGGTCTAGGACCTTGAGTAGATGATGGGGGCCTTTTATATGAATGAACTAGGTGGCTAGTCAAACACTTAATAAACTACATATGTGTTAGCTAAAAGATTAAATGCTTTGGGAGGCTTGCGTAAGGCACGTTTATACTCCGTCGATGTGTATATGGCCCGATGTGATGTGTGACTCTGTGGTCATCCGGACCTCCACAAGGGTACATGCACAGGTCAGCGCACTATCGAACACAAGTTGTTCGTACTACTGGAGACGCAATTCTAGTAGGTCGTAATTGTAACCGGTGCGCGTAATTACCGGTCGTATGTGTCCTTGCCAACCTTAGCGTGACAAATATCGAGCTAAGCTAGAAACCCTAGGGACCTCATGTTGTGCCATGAATGCAATGTGATAGGTAGCTAGGTTAATAACGGAAAAATTAATAAAAGACGGCGACGCCTTCTTACTGGTTGAGTAACGATGATAGTGCGGAACCTATTCATGTTACAGAGTACTTTGTACTCACCCGTTATTTTCCCTGTGTTTTGTCCCTTCTTTCTTTTAGATGAGTATCCGGAGGATGACTAGACGGCTGAGGGTTATCCTGAGGACGAGGAATGAGCGGGAGCTATGCTTGGAGTCCAGTGGTTTCTTTATAGATTTGTTATCTTTCCTTTTATTTTATTTTTTTTTTTGTTAAGGGAGTTCCGAGGGTGTTGTACTTTAAGATTTGGATGATGTTCTTGGGATGTTTAGTTTCTCTTTTGAATTCGTTTTTTTGTAGAACAACACTTGTAACTCTGGTTCGGTTTTGGGAGACGTTTCAGATGTTTGGTTTTAATTTTTAATTTCCGAGTTATCTTTTAGCTTCCGCATCGTTTAGTATCTCTGATTATTGATGAGACTGACGTGTATGCATTAAATTTTATTTATTTATGCGTGCCGAACGCACTTTTCCGGATAAGGACTCGGTATCCGGGAACGGGGCGCTACAGTTGGTAGCAGAGCCGACGTTTACAGTGCTGTTTAAGTTAAATCATTCCTTTAAGATAAGTTAGAGCTTGTAGTAATCCTCTCTCTTGTTGTGGGTGACAGATGGTTCGTACCAGAGGAGGTTCCAACATGGATAATCAACTAGTTGGGGTGGAGAACGAGGAAGTTCCTGAGGTAGTGATGGAAGAGGAAAATCAGGAAGCAGGAAATGAGCAGGCTAATGAGGCCAGGGCCAATGAGGGGGAAGAAATGCCAGTTTGGGTGCGAGCCCCTACGAGGAGGAGGAGTGGGGCACCACCTGTTCTCCCACCGATTAATAGGTCCTCTTTTGCTAGAGTGGTAAACCAAAGGAGGGTTCCTGAGGCCACCAGGGGCAACCCTCGAAGTGCGCCACCTAGGGACACCCCAGTAAATCCCTCTCAGTTTGTTGACCCGACCAGTCTGCAGCAACAACAAGATGTGTTGCGTTACTTTCAGCAGCTGCATCAAGTGCAAAAACAACAGTCTATCCTCCAAAGAATAAGGCGGGCAATGTTGCAACAAGCGAAGAAAAGAGGACTACCACGTTAGTCAAGCTTCGCAAGAGACGACCCGTCCGTACTATGAGAAACCGATTGACGGGTCGAAAAGATTAGGAAGTATCATGTGTCAGATTTCTTTGGAAACGTGAGTGCAGAGAAAGCAGATTTATGGTTCAGGGGTTTCGAAAAGAATTGTATCGGTATGAAGGCTTCGGAGGCGGAGTGGTTACCGACTGCTTTAGTGTTGATGATGGGGAATGCCCAGCACTGGATAGAGTCATATCAGAGGTTCAATGTAAACTTCACAACTTGGAAGGCTTTTAAGGAGGCATTTTACACGGAGTATTTCCCTCAAGCAGCTCAGGACACTAAGTCCAAGGAATTTCTAGACTTAAAACAGGAATCACAGATGACGGTCACTCGATTCGCGGCGGTTCAATGAGTTAGGTCGGTTTCTACACGGAGATCTCTTCGGATCGAAGAGAAGTATAGCAAAGTTCACCGATGGATTAACGGTGAGATAGCTAAGGGTATGTTAGGCCCACGACCGCTTACCATGGCCGATGCCGTGGATAGAGCCTTGACAGCAGAGAAGCTACTGAGGTAGAATGCAACTGCCACGGGTGCGAAGAGATCATTCTCAAGTTTTCAGAGGGGCAGCGGGACAGCAACAAAACAGGGGCAGAAAAAATTTGGGGTGCCGGGAGCAACAGGCTCAGTTGGGAAGAAAGCTCAGGGAAATGTGGGTTCGTCGGTGAAATGTTATGGGTGCGGAAAGATTGGGCATTATTCTAGAGATTGCCCGCAAAGAGGAACGGAGGTTAGTACACCGGCCACTGGGTCCAATCTTCAGGGCGCTAAAAATGGGGGCAACAGGCCTACCAGGGTTTTTGCAGCAGGCGTTGAGCCAGGAGAGGTGGACGATCTACAGGTAACAGGTATCTTTTAATGTCTTTATTTTATTTTGAACCACTTAATATGATATGGCGCCGTATGATATTAACTGTGAAATCTAAATAAATACATGATCAGGTACCATAATCCTAGAGAGTCTAGCAGTTACGGCACTTTTTGATTCAGGAGCCTCAGGGTCTTTGTGTCTACTAAGACAGCTAGGAAACTTAACCTACCATTGCATGAGTTAGGGAATCCGTTGTCCATAACAACCCCGTTGGGGAGGATGGCTAAGTGCGCTCAACTTTTACAACGAGTCGATATTAGGGTTGGAAGTCATAAGAGCCATCATGACCTAATAGTGATGGACTTCACTGACTTTGACGTGATCTTGGGGATGGATTGGCTATCCAAGAACCATGTGTATCTGGACTGTCATGGTAAGAGAGTAATTTTCAAGGTTCCCGGAAGGTCCGCTAAGACCTTTCAAGGGAATGTGGTGAAGACTGGAAACGGTAAGCAGGTTGTAATCTCAGCAGTCAGGGCCATGAGGGCACTGAAGAAAGGATGTGAAGGATTCATGGTGTTTGCCTTGAACACGAAGTTACAGAGAGCTAAGTTGGAAGAAACCCCGGTAGTGAAGGATTTCCCAGAAGTTTTCCCGAGGAGTTGCATGGGGATATGCCGGATAAGGTTATCGAGTTTGAGATAAATTTGGTTCCCGGGGCTCAGCCTACGGCAAAGGCACCATATCTGATGGCCCCAGCAGAGTTGAAGGAATTAAAGGTTCAAATCAAAGAGATGTTGGAGAGAAAAGTGATACAGCCAAGCACATCGCCTTGGGGAGCGCCAGTATTATTTGTAAAGAAGAAGGACGGCAGTATGAGAATGTGCATCGATTATCGGGCACTAAATAATTTGACAATTAAGAATAAGTATCCTTTGCCGAGGATCGATGATCTCTTCTGTCAGTTGCAAGGAAAGAAAATATTCTCCAAGATCGACCTCAGATCTGGTTATCACCAGTTGAAGATCAAGGTGTCTGATATTCCTAAGACCGACTTCAGTACTAGATACGGGCATTATAAATTTTTGGTGATGCCATTCGGGTTAACCAATGCACCGTCGGCATTTATGGACTTAATGCAGCGGGTGTTCATGCCGCATTTGGACAAGTTCATGATAGTGTTCATCGACGACATTCTCATCTATTCTAGGGATGAGAAGGAACACAAGGAACACCTAAAGATAGTGTTGCAAACGTTGAAGGACAGTCAGCTTTACACGAAATTCAGCAAATGCGAATTTTGGCTCGATCAAGTTAGTTTCCTCGGACATGTAGTCACAGCGGAAGGAATCAAGGTGGACCCGGCCAATATTGAAGCGGTAAGTAATTGGCCTAGGCCTACAACGGTAACGGAAATAAGGAGTTTCTTGGGCCTAGCCGGTTACTATCGGAGTTTGTTCAGGATTTTGCGAGGATAGCCACACCTCTCTCGAAGCTCACTCAAAAGAATGTCAAGTACAAGTGGACGGAGGAGTGTGAAGCAGCGTTTCAGACTTTGAAGGATCGGTTAATTACAGCACCGGTGTTAGCTTTACAAGAGGTTTTCGGGGATTATGATGTCTACACGGATGTGTCGGGTCAAGGTTTGGGTTGTGTGTTGATGCAGTCGGGAAAGGTGATCGCGTATGCTTCGAGACAACTGAAAGTAAATGAGAAGAATTATCTGACTCACGATCTGGAATTAGTAGCGGTAGTGTTCGCCCTTCAGTTGTGGCGACATTATTTGTACGGTGTGAAGGCGAGGATTTACACGGATCACAAGAGCCTCAAGTTCTTCTTCACTCAACAGAAATTGAATATGAGGCAAAGGAGATGGCTTGAGTTCGTCAAGGACTATGACCTAGATATTCAGTATCACTCGGGTAAAGCCAATGTGGTTGCGGATGCTTTGAGCCGGAGGGCGGTAAATGCTATTACGACAGTTCAGGAACTAGTTGATAAATTGGACGGACTTCAGGTCCAAGTGGTCGAACGGGGAGGTAAGACAGTTAGTTTGGCACCACTGATGACGAGGTCCGATTTACTGGACGAGATCCGGGTTAAACAGGACGAAGACCCAGTTATGGTGGACTTCAAGCGGGTAGCTCGGGAGAAGCCGACAGTGGGTTATCAGTTGGACAAGAGTGGCCATCTGTGGTACGGAGATCGTTTATGTGTTCCAGATGTGGATGGTCTACGGGACCAGGTCATGGAAGAAGCTCATAGGATTGCATTTGCGGTTCATCCCGGAGCCACTAAGATGTATAGGGACCTTAAGGAACATTATTGGTGGCCAGGCATGAAACCTGATGTTGCAACCTTTGTGGCTAAGTGTGACACTTGTCAAAGGGTGAAGGCGGAGCACAGGAAGCCTAGAGGCTTATTGAAGTCTTTGGAGATCCCGGAATGGAAGTGGGAGAACATCACCATGGATTTCATTGCCGGATTGCCGAAGAGTAAGGGTGGTCATGACATGATTTGGGTGATTGTCGACAGACTCACGAAGTCAGCCCATTTCTTTCCATGTAAGAAGGACATGCCAATTAAGAATTTCACCACCTTGTATCTTGATAATGTGGTAAGATATCATGGTGTGCCCTTATCGATTGTGTCGGACAGAGACACACGGTTCACTAGTCGATTTTGAAAAGGCTTGCAGAAAGATTTTGGGACCAAGACAGTACTTAGCACGGCGTTTCACCCTCAGACGGATGGACAGTCCGAGAGGACAATTCAGACCTTAGAAGACATGCTTAGGGCATGTGTCTTGGACGCGGGGGGTTCTTGGTTGGATTATCTCCGATTAGCGGAGTTTGCCTACAACAACATCTATCACTCGAGCCTTGGCATGCCACCATTTGAAGCCCTATATGGAAGAAAGTGTCGGACTCCTCTATATTTGGGATGAAGTAGGGAGAGACAACTTACGGGGCCGGAGGCCGGTGCAACGGTTAAGGATAAGATCGATCTTATTCGAAAGAATCTCAAGGCAGCTCAAGATCGTCAGAAGAGTTGGGCGGATGTCAGGCGAAGACCGTTGGAATTCGAAGTCGGGGACCGAGTTTATTTGAGAGCGTCACCGATGAAAGGGGTCAAGAGGTTCGGGGTCAAGGGAAAGCTCAGTCCGAGATACGTAGGACCCTCCGACATTATTGAAAGGATTGGACGGCTAGCTTATAGACTTCGATTGCCGGAATCGATGTCTAGAGTTCATAATGTGTTCCATGTGTCGATGCTGAAGAAGTGTTTGACTCAAGCTGAAACAGATTCTGAAATAGTTCCGGGGGTTTTGCAAGACAACTTGGCATATGAAGAAAAACCGATCAAGATTTTGGATAGGAAAGAAAATATGATCAAGCGCCGGATGGTCCCGTTAGTATTGGTGCAATAGACCAATCATGCACCGACCGAGGCCACTTGGGAAGTGGAAGCGGACATGATCATGGAATTCCCAGACTTTGTGTCTCTACCAGGAACGTTCTAGTTTCGAGGACGAAACTCTTTTTAAGGGGGAAGGGATGTAACACCCCGATTTTTACGAAAAGGGAAATTTTGTCTTTTAATGATAATTGGGGTTTTATGTTTTTATTTAATTAAAATGATTAAATAAAGGAATAAGAAATTATAATAAAAGGAAACATTCTGATTGGCCGACGTAAACGGGAATTAAAGGTGTCGGGGTATTTAAACGGGAAAATAGAATTTGATCCTCACTTCTCTTTCGCTTATTTTTTTTTTTTCTTACGCTCTGAGACAGAAGAGGGCGCCAGTTCCATCGAAAGGCTCACCCTAGGTTGAATTTTTGGTGTTTGATCCGTGGCTCGTTTGCGCAGACGGCAGTAGAAGAAAAGGTTCGGAGGATCGCGGTGATTCTCTCGATACAAACGATTTGTGATTTCGTTCCGGTGAGTTTTCATCTTCTTTGGCTTAGAACTTGATGAATAGCATCAAGGTGTTGCTTGCTGCTGTTTTGACATCGTAGGAAGGTTCTAAGGTCTGGTTGTTTGTATAGGTTCAAGGCTTAAGGCTTGTTGGTGCTTCGAGGGCTTGGAATCGTAGAACCACGCAATCAAAGGTAACGTGGCTAGACTTCGTACTATTTTAGGGGCCCAATCAGTGAATTGGAGTTTTGTATGTTTTATACCTGTTTTACTGCTGTTTTGGTGTATAAAAGGTGGAGCTTGGATTGGTTTTGGGTTGGAAATCGTACAGGGCTGTTCTGCAGTTTTTGCACAGGATTTTGGGGCTATCCGTACGGATAGAAGGCTTATCCGTACGGATAAGTCACTGGTTTCGAGTTTTGGGGAAACATTGAGTTATCCGGATGGTTGGGGAATGTATCCGTACGGATAAACTGGTTATCCGTACGGATAACTTATCCATCCGTATGGATAAGAGCCTGGTTGGGAAATTGTTGGTTTGAGCTGTTTCGTGGTGTCAGCTCATGTCCGGGCTTTATAATCTGATCTCTAATCTTGAACTAAGTCTTGAAGGGAGTTCCCACACGCATAGAACTCAACCTTACGAAGTTTTCACTAACCGTGATCGTTCGTAGGGGACCGTGCGGAGAGCCTTGACGGACTTAGTGCTTTGACGAGCTAGTGTTCGCCATTGTCTGTGTATGTGCTAGGAAGTTAGAGTCTAGTGGTCTAGGACCTTGAGTAGATGATAGGGGCCTTTTATGTGAATGAACTAGGAGGCTAGTCAAACACTTAATAAACTACATATGTGTTAGCTAAAAGATTAAATGCTTTGGGAGGCTTGCGTAAGGCACGTTTATACTCCGTCGATGTGTATATGGCCCGATGTGATGTGTGCCTCCGTGGTCATCCGGACTTCCACGAGAGTACATGCACAGGTCAGTGCACTATCGAACACAAGTTGTTCGTACTATTGGAGACGCAATTCTAGTAGGTCATAATCGTAACCGGTGCGCGTAATTACCGGTCGTATGTGTCCTTGCCAACCTTAGCGTGACAAATAGCGAGCTAAGCTAGAAACCCTAGGGACCTCATGTTGTGCCATGAACGCAATGTGATAGGTAGCTAGGTTAATAACGGAAAAATTAATAAAAGACGGCGACGCCTTCTTACCGGTTGAGTAACGATGATAGTGCGGAACCTATTCATGTTACGGAGTACTTTGTACTCTCCCGTTATTTTCCATATGTTTTGTCCCTTCTTTCTTTTAGATGAGTATCCGGAGGATGACGAGACGGCTGAGGGTTATCCTGAGGACGAGGAATGAGCGGGAGCTATGCTTGGAGTCCAGTGGTTTCTTTATAGCTTTGTTATCTTTCCTTTTATTTTATTTTTTTGTTAAGGGAGTTCTGAGGGTGTTGTACTTTAAGATTTGGATGATGTTCTTGGGATGTTTAGTTTCTCTTTTGAATTCGGTTTTTTTGTAGAACAGCACTTGTAACCCTGGTTCAGTTTTGGGAGACGTTTCAGATGTTTGGTTTTAATTTTTAATTTCTGAGTTATCTTTTAGCTTCCGCGTTGTTTAGTATCTCTGATTATTGATGAGGCTGACGTGTATGCATTAAATTTTATTTATTGCTATGCGTGCCGAATGCACTTTTCTGGATAAGGACTCGGTATCCGGGAACGGGGCGTTACAGAAAGGCAAAAGCCCAGAAAAAGTCCAAGAAGGCGAAGGTTGCACCTAAGCCAACGCCTAAGATAGCAAAAGACAAATCCAAGGATGCTTGCTTCCATTGCGGTGAGACCGGACATTGGAGGAGAAAATGCAAAGGCTTCTTGAGTACCAAGAAGAAGCATTCTGATGCTTCGACTTCATGTATATTTATGAGTGAGATCAACATTACTTCTTCTAAGTCTAACCACAGGGTATTAGATACTGGTTGTGGTTCTCATATTTGTACGAATATGCAGGCACTAAGAAGAACTAGAGAGCTAAGAAAAGGAGAGGTGGACCTACGCGTTGAAAATGGAGCAAGTGTTGCTGCACTGGCCGTAGGAGTTTATTTTCTTTCATTGCCCAGTGGGCTAGTACTTGAACTTAATAACTGTTATTCTGTTCCTGCTCTTACGAAGAGCATTATTTCTATTTCCGCATTAGATGTTGATGGATTTTCATTTACGTTTGAGAATAAATGTTGTTCTTTTTTCACGTGATGGAATTTTTTATGGTACTAGCATACTTAGCAACGGTCTCTACATATTAGATTTGAATTTTGACGTACTTAATATAAATAACAAGAAGGCAAAACAAATGACTTGAATGAATCCTACTTATGGCATTGGAGACTTGGCCATATAAATAAGAATCACATTTCCAAACTCCATAAAGATGGAATGTTGGATCAATTCGATTATGAATCGTTTGACATGCGAAGCTTGTTTACTTGGTAAGATGACAAAGTCACCTTTTAGTGGCAAATGGATAAGATCCAATGAATTGCTTGAGCTCATACATACTGATGTATGTGGCCTAATGTCAATTCAAGCCAAAGATGGGTACTCTTATTTTATCACTTTCATTGATTACCATTCTCGCTATGGTTATATATACTTAATGAAGTATAAGTCTGAAGCTTTCGAAAAGTTCAAAGAATTCAGAAGTGAAGTGGAGAAACAACTAGGTAAAGAAATCAAAACACTTCGATCCGATCGAGGTGGAGAATACCTAGATGGAGAGTTTCAAGATTATTTGAAGGAGAATGGGATTCTACCTGAATGGACCCCTCCTGGGATGCCGCAGATGAATGGCGTGTCTGAGAGGAAGAACCACACCTTGTTAGACATGGTGCGATCCATGATGAGCTACGCAGTTCTCCCAAAATCATTTTGGGGGTATGCTCTAGACACCGCATCCTATACACTGAACCGAGTTCCATCAAAGACGGTTGACTCTACGCCATACGATGTATGGACTAAGAGAAAACCGAGCCTAGGTCATCTAAAACCTTGGGGATGTCCGACTTACGTGAAGCGGATGATGCCTAACAAATTAGAGCCCAGGTCTGACAAATGTCTATTTGTGGGATATCCTAGGGAAACCAAAGGGTACTAATTTTACCATCCTAAGGAACAAAAGGTGTTTGTTGCCAGGACTGGCCACTTTCTGGAGAAAGAGTTTATTCTGTATAGGGTCAGTGGGAGTAAAATTGATCTTGAAGAAATTCAAGAACCGCTTACGGATAACAGTCAGTTGATGGAAGTAGAGGAGACACCACATGCAGATGTTATGCCAACCCCTACCGTGGACACACTAGCACCTCGAAGATCCACCAGGGAACGCCATGAACCCGAAAGGTAAACTAGCATGTATCTCATAGAAGATGAGGATCCTAGAACTTATGAGGAAGTGCTATTAAGGCATGACAAAGAGAAATGGCTAGAAGCCATGAATTCTGAAATGGAATCCATGAAAGACAACCAAGTTTGGAACTTAGTTGATCCACCTGAAGGAATAGTTTCTATAGGGTGCAAATGGGTCTTTAAGAGAAAGACTGACATGGACGGTAACGTGACTACCTACAAGGCTAGGTTAGTGGCAAAAGGTTATAAGCAAAGACAAGGAGTTGACTATGATGAAACATTTTTTCCTGTTGCGATGTTAAAATCCATTAGAATTTTGCTCGCTATTGCAGCATACCATGATTAAAAAATCTGGTAGATGGATGTGAAAACATCTTTCCTTAATGAGAACCAGTCTGAGGAGGTGTATATGACACAGCCTGAGGGTTTCACAACCAATTACGCCAGGATGGTGTGTAAACTACAAAGATCCATTTATGGATTAAAGCAAGCTTCTCGGAGTTGGAATTTTCGCTTTGATGAGATAATCAAACAGTTTGATTTCATCAAAAACAAAGATGAGCCCTGTGTTTACAAGAAGGTTAGTGGGAGTGCCATTGTGTTCTTAGTGCTTTATGTAGACGACATATTGCTCATAGAGAATGATGTGCCAATGTTACAATCAGTCAAAGCTTTGTTATCCAAGAACTTCTCAATGAAGGACTTGGGTGATGCAGCCTATATTCTACCGATAAAGATCTATAGAGATAGATCTAAAAGGTTGCTTGGTCTGTCGCAATCCACCTATATAGATGCTGAAGAGATTCAGCATGGAGCTGTCCAAGAAAGGATTGCTGCCCATGTCACATGGGGTCTACCTGTCGAAGGGAATGAGTCCTAAGACAGAGGAGGAAAGGGCACAAATGAGTAAGATCCCTTATGCTTCGGCAATCAGGTCTATCATGTATGCCATGCTGTGCACTAGACCAGATGTCTTGTACCCTCTTAGTATGACTAGTAGGTACCAGTCCAATCCAGGTGATGGTCACTGGATTGCTGTCAAGAATATTCTCAAGTACATGAGACGTACTAGGGATATGTTCCTGGTTTTCGGGAATGATGATTTAATTTTACGAGGTTATACAGATGCCAGTTTCCAAACTGACAAGGATGACTTTAAGTCACAATCTGGATTTTTTTTCACGCTTAACGGTGGAGCAGTGATCTGGAAGAGTTCCAAGCAGGAGACTACTGCGGACTCTACAACGGAAGCTGAATACATAGCATCCACGGAGGCGGCAAAGGAAGCAGTTTGGATGAAGAAGTTCATTACTGAACTTGGTGTGGTTCCCTCCATCGAAGGTCCAGTGCCTCTGTACGGTGATAATAATGGAGCGATATCTCAGTCAAATGAACCAAGGTCTCATCAGAAGTCCAAACATGTGCTACGGAACTATCACTTGATTAGAGAGATAGTTGATAGAGGAGATGTAAAGATAGATAAAGTCCACATGGATGATAACATAGCTGATCCGTTAACCAAGGCATTGTCTCAAGCAAAGCATGAGAAACATGTTCACTTGCATGGGCTTAGGCATATGGGTGATTGGCTTTAGACCAAGAGGGAGATTGTTGGAAAGGTGTCCTATACCCAATCGGGTTGGACCGGATCCGACCGGGTCAGGTCGTTTACAGTCTATTTAGTTTATGTAATAACTTTATTATGATTAATAAAAGCACTTATGTTATTATATATTGTTTATCTTCATGTTATTTGTTGTACATATATAGTAACGTCCCTAGTATCAAACTGTGATAGAAAAACCATGATAGTAATTATGGTTGATGAGATCTCTAATCGCTATAACAAGTTTGGTACTTAAATGTCTCTAGCTTATGTATTATCGAATGGGACATTGATAGTATAACCAGACTAGCACGTATTGGATGTCTTCTATCTTATAGAAGGTAGAGAAATATCTCATCTATCGAAGTGTAGAGACACTTGGACTGTACGTGGATGTGTATTAGAGAATGTGTATGTTAGACTGACCCACTTACAATAAGTGTCACACAATGTGGCGGTTGTGTAATTATCTTTTAGACCGGAGTCTTCGTGGCATCACGGTGTGGATTGTCATGCTTTGACACTATTGAGATTTCCCCTAGCCACGGGGCGATCATGCAGTAGTGATTGGGTATGATATTGAAGCATGCGGAGTATACATGATTGGTCATCCGGGAATCGCGTATCCTATGATTGGGATCAAATATCCGAAATGGACTTCTTATAAGGAATGTCTAGCTCTCGAGAATCTTTGCAAAGTGGGAGTAAATGTGTTATCCCGAGAGAGCATGATATCCAGATTATAAGATACAATCGTTAATGTATTGACACTAAAGATACGATCGTATGGATATTATTACAGCGATAGGATTGTAAGTTACACGGTAACTGCTTCACATGAAAGGTAGTAGTCATTGCTTTTGACTTTTCCGATGATTGGGGGTCACGGTGTGTTGCTAGACGCTATCCCATGATCGTTAGGCATGAAGGGCATTTTAGTAAATTGCACTTTGTGTCTACGGCCAACATATTCGGAAACCTATCGGGTCACACACATATGAACATTGAGTCGGATTAAAATGCGGTTATAGTTGATAGCCAAATAAGGATAGTTTATCTCTAGACTATAAAGGTTATAGAGGTAAATTAATATGGTGGTATTTATTTATTATGAATAAATAAAATACAAGATATTAATTATATACAAATTATATTAATTAAAGAATATTCCGGAAGTCAATTTATTGACTATTGGGGCGCCACCTTCTTGTGTATAAGATACACTTGTATTGTGCATTTTAATTAATAAGATTACCATAATATTAATATAAGATATTAATTGATTTTGGAAAAATAGATTTATGGTAATAAGATAATTATATTTAATATAAGATATTGGCAAAATTAATTATAATAAAAGAGATAAATCAATCTAATTGATTTTCCTTATTTTATTGGGAAAAGGTTTTCTTCTCCTCCACTCTAGGTTGGGCACCCCCTACACTATAAATAAGAGGTGGGTGTCAAGATCTTTTGTACATCACAATTGCAAGAGCTCATAGTTCTTGTGTAAAATAGAGAGCATCTATAGTGAGTTGGAGATGGGAAAAAGGCCGGTCTAGCAACATGAGTTTTCCAATAGCAATCCAAGGAGGATTCCGGCAAGGAGTTCATGTGGATTAGCTATAGAGGCCGGACGCGTGGACGGATTGCGCATTGTACTACTCTCTGCTTGCGGTCAAAGAGACGATCTTATAGATCATCAAGGTATAACCCTCAAACTACTTAACGTGTTTATTGCTTTAAACGAAAACGATCTAGAAAAAGGAAATCAAATTTTAAATTCCGCTGCGTTAAACTAGTGATTTCCTAACATAATTAATGTTATAAGACCAAAGGATAACAATTAGAACGTATTACAAAACCCTAAAACACGATTTTCTACAATTAATCGATTCCTAACCCAAACCAACGTTTATCAACAAATTACTCAGAAAAACAATAGTAGAACTCAACTCAAATATACCAAAAATATCACATCTCATTAATTACAACTTAGCATGAATTCTATCACCAAACAACACCAAAACTCACCGGAACTCAACCTATCATTATATAACTATAATTACTTTTTAGGAAGAGCCTCTTACCTTAATTTCCAGCAAATCCGATCCAAAACCTTCAAGAAAAAGCTGAACTTCTAAGCCTTCAACTTGTAACCTAATTAAACGACAAGTAAACCTAAAAATCCTATCTTTCTTGAAAATCCCGAATTAAAAAAGTGTGTAAAACTGAATATTACCTGAATTAAATTCTTTGAACCTATTTTTAGAATGATCTACGCTCCAAGACGATCGTTTTGACTACTCATGGCTAAAAAACAGAGCTACGGATTAAAAGATACGAATCTTTGAAGAAATGAACTCGACGATTACGAAAAACTAGGGCTAAACTAAAAACTTACTCAATAAGGATATTTTATTTTCCAAAGTCGCGCCTCGTCTTGGTGATCGATTTTCTCTCCTGCGGCATCTTGAAACGATGAACGGATTGGCCGCACGGTTGAAGTCTTCGTTCCAGGCATCCTGCGTTGAAGCTCTGTATTGCCCTCGTTCCTCAACCTTTTTTTTTTTTCAAAATACGCGTGTAAAACTAATAAGGGATTTTGGGGATTCTTTTCTTTAAATAGCTATTAATTAAACTCTTTTTAATTAAATAACTAAATCCCTTTTAATTAAATCCTTTTTAAATAAATGAAAATAGGCTAAATACTAATTAGGTCATAGTAAAATTACTCAATTACCACTGAAGAGTCGGGATGTTACAAAACCGAGGCGAGTATGAAACTCTTTCCTTAAGACAAATTGCTCCGGTATGGTACCCACGGTAGTAGCAACTGTCTCCCAATATACAACGGATTACGTCTCGGATTTAGAGGCACTTCAAAAATCCGAGCTCCAGCGAACTTACAGAGTGCTCAGATTTCTCTTTGACTCAAGAACTAGATCTATATGCTAGTTTTTTGTGGTGGAAAAGACTAGTGAAAATTGAATGAATAAACCTTCATCCATGGGGTTCTTTATATAGTGGGAATGAGGAGCCAATACTCAATTCTGATTGGCCGAAACATGTCATCGGCTGACTCTTCCACTCGTTGGGATTAATTTATTTAATCCTCAACCTTGATTGGTCGGATGATGTGTCGTTTGAATTCTGATTGGTCGGATGATTTAATGAATTCTGATTGGTCGAATGACACAATCACATGCCAAAAATAAACATTAATATTTTGGTTAATCTCAAAAAGAAATTTTCTCCAAAATTATAATAGTAACATCCGAAACCAAACCGAATCGAGCTCGAGCACGAGCCGAGCCGGACGGACGGAAGGGGCACGCGCGTGTGGAATTATCTGTGTCCTCTCTCCTGCACAAAAGTGTATTTCCCCATGGGGCACATCTGTAAGAGACACACAAACTCTTATTACTTGAGCTCTCAAGCTTCAAGTTACCTATGTGGGAGATTGAGTTGAGATCGTCCCTTCAACTCTCATCTCCTACACATTTTCAACCAACTTTAGACATTAATTTCTCATTCACCCGATATCCGAATCGAGTGATTCAAAAGCCCATCATTTACTACCCCGTATGGAGTATTTAATGATATCATTAACTCTCAATGACATATATTGGATCCTATCCGTAATTAGTGCTAAAGTTGACCATTCAATCCTTCAAAAAAAAGCTTTTTCTCCAACAATCCCCCACATGAATGAAAGTAATGCAAACGCACACTCTGAAGAGAAGTCAGACGGAAAAATATTGCATCATGAGAGGTAGCTTCTGGCCTTGAACCTGCCTTAGTGAAGTACTATCGGATTAACTCGGCTAATAGGTGAACTAGGTCTTGAACTGTTCCGCCTTTCATGGTTGTGTCCATCTCAGCCCTGGACAACACTTGGATTCAGAAAGTGCTTTAGAGAATTCAAGCCTAAAAAATCCTCACAAAAGCGGCCCCACATCGCACTTACATAGGTGACCTCTTATCAATGGTATTCTGCCATATCCCACTTGAATATCAAGCTATAAGAATCATTAAAAGCTATGCTTAACCTCACACCTTCTGCAGATAGCACTTTTATTCTCTCAGAATGGGTAAGTGTTGGACTGTTCCTTATAGCTTAGTTGTCCCTTTTGAACCATGATTTTAGGATCTCCAGTCAACATGGTTGGGTTGCCACTACAAGGAAACATGTGTAATAGGCTTTAGTCCAATTCCGGTTGTCAAAATTGACATATGATATCTAGATAAACTTTTTGTAAGCGGATCCGCAAGATTCTCCTTCGATTTTATACAATCAATGTAAATCACATCATTAGAGATCAATTATTTAGTGGTATTATGCCTACGGGGTATGTGTCGAGACTTACCATTATACACACTACTCTCTGCCCTTCCCATAGTCAACTTACTACCGCAGTGTATGCTGATAGCAGCCACTAGTACGGAATATCCTCAAGGAAATTCCTAAGCCAATCAGCTTCTTCTTCAACCTTATCAAGGCTTTAAACTCATCTTCCATTATGGAACGAGCTATGAACGTTTGTCTTGTAGACTTCCAGGACACAATAGCACCACCAATCGTGGATAAGTATCCTTTGGTGGACTTCGAATCTTTTGTATCCGATATCCATTTGGCTTCACAATATCCCTCTAGGCTTCACAATATCCCTCTAATACTGCTGGATATCTCATATATCGTAATCCCAGACTCATAGGGTACTTCATGTACCTCAACAACCTATTTAAGGCTTTCCAATGATTATGATCTGGATTACTCGTGAACCTACTCATTTTATTCTCTGCACATGCAAAGTCTGGCCGTGTACAGTTGGTTATGTACATCAGACTTTCAATCACTTGAGAGTATCTCAACTGATCGACAGGTTCACCTATATTCTTGACTAAGTGCATACTTAAGTCAAGTGGAGTGCTCACAGCTGAAACTCTCAGGTCCTTCACATCGAAGTCCCTTGTCAACATCCTTTTTGTATTCATGATAATCTCATGAGTACTTCCCATTATTAGCATGTCATAGACATACTATCACATAAGTGTGTTCTTAACGTAGACATATATATGTCCTACCCACTTGACAACATAACATTGTCAAACTCGATATGTCATTGCTCTGGCTAATATTCGAGCCCACAAAGAGACTTAACAAGTCTACACACCTTACTCTCTTGTCCTGGAACTATGATGAAGTGAAACCGCCCGGGAGAAGGCTTCAAATCGAATAAATCTTAGGATCGTGGATTGGAAGTATTTGGGATAAATCATCAACACAACCACAACCTGTGTGGAAGCATCTTGGAATAATAAGCTTTTTGACACAATCACAAATTGTGTGAGAGCACCTTGGAATTACCTCAACACTTAGAAAACTTGTCTCTAAGAACCTTGGTATATGGATACCCACAAGGATTGCTTAAGTCCTTGATAATCCGAATTTTGAATTCCCTTTCTAGAGAAACTCACACAACACTTTTCCAAGTGAAGAATAAAATATAATTCTATTAATGATTCAAAGGTTGTATTACAAGTTACAAGCGCTTGGCTATTTATAGGATACAAAATAAGGGCTAGAATTCATGAAAAATAAGATGAAAAGTTTTCTTAAAAATCATCAAATAAATGTGGCACCCCAAAATCTAAATTCATTGAATCTTGATTCAATGTATCTTGAATAAATGTTTGCATCTTGATCCAATGTATTTTGTTTATCCAAAATTGACTTCTTGAACTCCCAAATGCTTGTATTTGTGGCGCCAATAACTCCAGCATTTTCAGCCAAATATATATCACATTTTTTTAAGTAATATTGCATCATAATATATATATATATATATATATATATATATATATATATATATATATATATATATATATATATATATATATATATATATATATATATATATATATATATATAGTATGATAATAATATCCTTAAAATGGCATCCAAAATGCTGATGTCCATGCTCCATGTATCTTATTCATCCAAGTTCATTTTATCTTCTTTGAAATCTTGAATTTTTCCAAGCTTGAATTTATCCCCAAAAAGTGGCGCCCAAAATATCAGCAAATTTTATCATATATTTGACTAATAATGAAATATATGATATCATGTTATGATAAGTGCCTTAATATTGGTTTATTACTTATATATTTTATTGACCCAGAATCACATCATACTCTCTCGGTTGTGAAGGGTTCGTCCTCGAATCAAAAGAATGTCGTATAGTTCAGAATCATGCACTAATCTTGAACAAATCCAAAAGATCACCAACCGAACACCGGGACCAAATATGAGTCGAATACACAACTTCGAATGAATTGCACGCTGATGCCGTGATCCTAGCTTCACTAAAGCAACGTGAAAAGTGTATCTTGGTTTGATATAAATGTCGATGAAGCTCGGTGTGTCAGAAATATAATCATAGTAATCCAATGTTGCATTATCGTCAACATACGCAGCAAAAGGATCATGAAAAGTATGCACTGGTTTATGTTTGTTCTTCCGTTTGTTTGGAAACCTTTCTTTGCAAAAATGCATCTATACCCAATCTCCGGGGTCAAAGAATATGCAAGTACACATCTTCCAATGAATTTCACGTTGATAACGTGTTCCATGCTTTGCCCATGGAACATAAGAAAAGTCACCCGGTTGAATATATTTATTGATGAACTTTTGTGTGGCAGCAGCATAGTCAAAGTGTTGCAATTTGGAGTAGTCATCAGTATGCACAACAAACGGATCATTAAAGATGTTTTCCGGTTTTCCACCATTCTCAATATGAAACAGAGTATGCAATGGCAATATATGGACTACGGAGGGTGTATCCAACAGCCTGGTGTCCTCCTCATGTGAACGATCATTATGTACATGTAAGGAAGATTCAACAAAGACTGAACAAGAATTTAGTGACATAGATTCTTCATTTGCTTCAACCAAAATCGACTCGTTGTGTTCTTCCACCAAGATAGACCATTCAGACATCGTTTCTTTCTCGTCCACAAATTCAATTTCATGCGCATCATCAATCTTAATCTCTTTAATTTCAGAAATATCGCCTCGCAATTCACAAATAACCTCCTCGGAATTAATTTTGTTTTCTGGAACTGGAACAGCAGTGATATTCTCAACAATAATATTACAAGGCTCATTTGCCAACGTTTTCACCACCTCAACATGTTGAGTAGAGTTCAACCTAATATTAGGACATTCATACCCGCAATGTCCATATCCGGTACAAATATAACAATAGATAGAACTAGAAGTTCTCTTGGAGAATATTTCCTTTGTCTTCAGTACATTCACATTTTCCTCCGTCCTCAACTTCATCTTTTGGATGTTATCAATCTCTTTATTTTTCTTTGCTACAAACTCTTGTATCTCGTCACGAAATTGATTCTTCATATTCTCCATCTCATCCTTAAATTTTTTATTCAGTTCAACAAGTCGTTGTCCAACTTTCTCAAGTTGTCGGGAGTAAGCATTTTTAGAATACCTTCTTTTCAAATCATTATTTCCAGCCATTCTTCCTCTCAAAGGTGTGCTTATTTAGCTCAAGTAAGAAAATTCAGATCGAATATCAAGTATTTAACAATACTCAAGTTACCCGAATACCAAGAGTGAAGAATCAAGGATTTTAAGAGTTTTGTAATTCAAAAGTGAACACAACAAAAATTGTGAAGTATAAAGAGAAAATTTCCAGAGATGTAACACAAAATTGGTGAAGTGTATAAAAGGATTTTCCTTCCTTTTTTTTACTTGTTGCTCGTATGGAACAGTATGCTCGTGTGGTACAGAATTATTCATCAAATACACATGATTTACTTGTGCAGCTTTTATTTTTATTTTTATAGATGCTCGTGCGGAATAAAGTCTCTTCAAATACACACGATCATATGCATACTATGGTTCTTCAAATACATACGATCATATACAACAGAAATTGAAATTTTTTTTTTTTGAAATAAAATAAACGGATATAATACCGTCAATCCGCTGTTCTCTGATACCAACTGAAGTGAAACCGCCCGGAGGAAGGCTTCAAATCGAATAAAGCTTAGGATCATGGATTGGAAGTATTTGGGATAAATCCTCAACACAACCACAACCTGTGTGGAAGCACCTTGGAATAATAAGCTCATTGACACAATCACAACTTGTGTGAGAGCACCTTGGAATTACCTCAACACTTAGAAAACTTGTCTCTAAGCACCTTGGTATATGGATACCCATAAGGATTGCTTAAGTCCTTGATAATCCGAATTTTGAATTCCTTTTTCAGAGAAACTCACACAACACTTTTCCAAGTGAAGAATAAAATATAATTTGATTAATGATTCAAAGGTTGTATTACAAGTTACAAGTGCTTGGCTATTTATAGGATACAAAATAAGGGCTAGAATTCATGAAAAATAAGATGAAAATTTTTCTTAAAAATCATCAAATAAATGTGGCGCCCCAAAATCTAAGTTCATTGAATCTTGATTCAATGTATCTTGAATAAATGCTTGCATCTTGATCCAATGTATTTTCTTTATCCAAAATTGACTTCTTGAACTCCCAAATACTTGTATATGTGGCGCCATTAACTCCAGCATTTTCAGCCAAATATATGTCATATTTTTTTAAGTAATATTGCATCATAATATATATATTATAGTATGGTAATACTATCCGCAAAATGGCGTCCAAAATGCTGATGTCCATGCTCCATGTATCTTCTTCATCCAAGTGCATTGTATCTTCATTGAACTCTTGAATTTTCCAAGCTTGAATTTATCCCCAAAAAGTGGCGCCCAAAATATCAGCAAATTTTATCATTGATGTTGCGTTGAACACCGGATTTGCGGTAGCAGTGTTTATCTTGTGGATATGAGGCTGTGATGAGTGATTTCGACGGTGAGGACACGGTGGTGATCAAGAACAGTGGTGGCGGTTTAAGTGTTTTTGAAGAACAAGTGAATTAGTCGACAAATTGGCGAGTTTACGCTTGTAATATATTATAGCTTGAAGCTTGAGAGATTGATTAGATTTTTTCTATTACAATGTGATCCCATATTTATAGGCTAAAAAGTAAGTCGGTCTCTTGTTCATTGACAAGACAACGAGAGTACATAGCTAAGTTAACTACGTATGCATTACAAGTGTCCTAGCCAAATTTGTCACGATTGGCCGACCGTTACATCCAAATTGGATTGATAAGGACGACGGACGGCGGACGACGATAGGCCGCGGCGAGTAACGACCATCGATTATTGATAAGAATGACGAGCGCGGACTCATTTGTGCCTTGACCGTATGGGTAGAAATCACATTGAGAAGATGGATCCGACATTGAACGGCGGACAAGATCCGGCTTACGGTTGGCGGACGAGTCCCGACTTGTAGCTAGCGGGTAGGAGATGGGCGTGGCGGCGGCCGGAGGAGAGTAAAGCCCATTTTCATATGTTGATGGGCCAAGAGTATAGGCCCATAGGGATGAACGGGGCCCCGTTCGACCCGGGTATATCAATGGCCCCCTACTCGTGCACGGCGTGCCCGCCAAGGTGGAGAGTAGAACTCGAAGAACTTTTGGTGAAGCTCCTTTGTGGTCGCTCGTGACGAGAGGTATGCCGATACTGTTCTAGCGGGCTTGAACCAGTGTTGGTGAGAACCACTAGTTATATGCTGTGCATTGCAGCGAACAGGCTTGATCGCCGATAATGTTCTATCGGGCTTGAACCAGTGTTGGTGAGAACCACTAGTTATATGCTGTGCATTGCAGCGAACAGGCTTGAATCAGTGTTAGTATCGCGTAGCGAATTACCGATTATATGCTGCGCATTTGTAGCGGACAGGCTTAATTGTCGACAACGCTCTGTCGCGCTTAGTCAGGTGATAATACTCCATCAGTGGTGTTTTGTCAGAATAAGCCACAGCGGACACTGAGTGATGTTAGCCGCTTGAGTAATGTTGGGAGATAATGATGTGCTGAGGCCGCTTATTCTGTGGACAAGTTGATGGCCGTCAGAAGAGGTTTGAACGGTTGAAAAATATAAACGGATGTATCGGTACACGAAACGTCACATCAGTCACGTGCTCTGACACGGCGGTTGGAACTGAACCATCCCTTGCTCTGATTGGCGGAGGAAAAATCGGTAACCGTTCCCACCATCATTACCTTTGAATTTTGAATCCTAAACGTCGTTTCCCCTCTTTTTTCCCTCTATAAATAGAGGAGTTGCCCCCAACTCTTACACTTTTCTCTCTTTTCATCTCTGATAAATTCCTCCGGCGATAACGCAAGGAAAGCTCCGGCGATTAGCAAGCAGGTTCCGGCGAGTGTTTATTCCAGTAAAGCTCAGCATTTTATCCTTCCCATTATCAATCAGGTATGAAATTGCACATTCCCTTTGCTCTTTTATCCGATTTTGCCTTGATGTCATCTATTTCTTGTTGGAAGACTACAATGCCTTGATCTGTGCCTCTGTGATTTTGCTTCATTTGCTTTTTGATGAACATCATGAGCCCAATCTGTTGCTTCGCGATTTTGTGTCTCTTTTTTCCCAGAAATATACCCCCAAATGTATGCATGTTTGATTGATGGTTTTGGCAATTTGTTCAGTGGAATTTCGAATACGCGTTGTTTGAAGCTTTTCTGGTTTGAATTTAGGGTTTTTCTGGGGATTTGGGGTTTTTCTGGGGATTTGTTTGTTTAAGGAAGATGGAAGGGCGAGGTGTCGGGGTGTGATTGCTTTCACCTCGGCCCGATTTCCATGTCCGGGTGATAATCTAATCTACCTTGCCCTTTTTCTTTTCCAGAATGTCATCAGATCACACCCAATCAGACGAAGAGGCTAGGGCCGCTGCGGGTTATGGGTCAGAGGAGGTGAGCATGGAGGATGCTAGCTCTAGCGGCGATGAGGAGGAGATGGAAGAAATTCCAAACCCTGGACCCATTAACATAGAATCTGACCCGGATGTACCCGGCTTGTTGGTGAGGGCGTAGGCGAGGTCGAGGTCGAAGATGACGACCAGATGGCACTGAGCGGGTTACTAAGCAGAATGGAAAAAGCTCTGAATACTGGAGCCGCCAAACGTAGCGGCAAGCTCAAGAAAGCCGTGGAAGCCGTTGATCCATCGGAGAAACCAAGGAAATCTCCAAAGGTAGTGGTGTCCAAGAAGAAGATCGCTGTTGACGAGCCTGCAAAAAGGAAAAGGGTGCCCAGAAAAAGGTCTGCTGCAGTTGAGAATGAGCTCGCAGAGCAAAAGCGGGCAGATAGTGCTCTTATATCCCGATGGAAGGAGTTCAAAGATCGGGAAGACTATACTCTGGCGTTGGGGGCGTATGATGTTTCTGCGGATTATCGTTTTGTCAGCATGGGCGCGACCAATGTTTCGTGGGTTTGTGGTCGGGAGCAACAAGACTATATGTGGTTGCACTATGACCACTTTGCGGCCGGACTCGGACCTCCCTTTGATCCATTTTTTGTCAAGTTCATGGAGGAGGCGAGGGTGATGCCTACGATCTTAGTTTGGGGGTAGTCCGCGTGGTTATGTCCTTTATTATAATTAGTAGGCTAAGCGGGCGTGAACCATCCATGGCGGTGCTCCCGTATTTTTATGGTTTTTCCCGAAGGGTGCGGTGGTCAAATTCAACCGCGGAGTAGATCAAGCCATGGCCGGCCCCGTTTACTATTCGACCTTCCCGATAAAGTAGCGGACCGGGACAAGAGATGTATGAAGGTAGAGTCCCGAGTGGGGTGGCCGTTTGAGAAGCTTCTGTGAACTCGGTCAAGGCCCGACCACTTGGCCGCAATAAAGACCCAAACCGATGATGACGAGTTCATTGCGGAGCCGAAAGACGACCTAGGCTACACCCGGAAGAAAGAACCCCATGCTCGTGCATTTAACGGAGGTTGTTATTAGACGTCGGCCAACCCTACCTTAGACAAGCCGGACTTTCGGAGCCGGTGTTGGCGAACCTTTGGTTGTAGTTGATTCATTGCCGACTCACCCAGTTGGTACGGCGAGTGTCACCACGGCGGGTTTATGCCCTCTCGGTGCGGAATTTGCGGCGGTTACCCTAACATGCGAGCACCGAGTAGGATTTTTACTGTTTCATTTCATAACTTGTTCCTTTGTTGTTTTTGTGATCACTAATAAACTTTGTTCCCCGCGAGATACCATGGACAAATTAGCTCAACGCGACCGGTGATAAAGAAAAAGACGTCGGCGAGGTGAAGAGGATCGCGAGGCGAAGGGGATCAAAACATCCCTCCCCATGGTCAATTTACGGACGTCCGCGGCGGGAACCTCTCGGAGATAAGGTTGTGAAGTCATCCCGGCCGCCCGTAGTAGAGAAAACCGCGGCGAGTAAAACCATGAAGCGAGACTACTCGACGAAGCCACCCGTGGGTGATAAGAAAAAGAGGGGCTGCCGTGGAGGAGATCGAGCTCGCGGGAGATGACGGCGGCAAGCGGGATGTCCCTCTTCACAAAAAGACCAGAACAGATGATCCCCCGAGGAAAGAGGCCACTGAAAAGAGTAAAGGCAAATCTGTTGTCGCTGAGTCTGTTCCAGCGGGCATGAGAACAGTGGTGCCTTTTACGGGATCCCCGCTTGGGCACTGAGGGTGTCCTGCCGCCTGGTTGGACAAAGAGTTTATGCGGCAACATCCTCTCGACACCCAATGGCGCGGACAATTTCTAGGGGTATCGCCGACGTGCCTCCCCTGAGGCATTTTAGGTGGGGTATCCCTAATGATATTCAATTGGAGATAGGCCGCGGAATAGCGGACAGGGTTGTGATGACGGACCAGACCGATGCCCGCCGTGCCTTTCTTGGGAATATTGATGATTTGTGGGGCTTATACGGCGCCACGGTGAGCATGGTAAACCTCTTTTTCCGCTTTCGTTTTTCATTCTTTTTATTGTCATTCTTCTCAAGTCAATATTGACTCCACTGTTTATTTTTCTTCCCTTAGGTCGGCACAGGCTTGGCGCAGTTCGTCAATGATTACAGAAACACCATAGCTGAGAGTGCCAGTGTCGCGAAAGAGCTGGTCGAGACCAAAAAAGCTCTTGGCGCCGCAAATGCGGTGTCCGGCGGTCTTCGTGGGCGATTAAACGCGGTGAGGCGGAGAATGAGAAGCTAAGAGCACGGCTCGGCGCCGAAGCTAATAGGATTAACTCTGACCTCGTGGAGCGGGAAAATCCGTCGATCGAACCATGGAAGAGATGAAGCAGAGGGTGATTGAGGCTCAAGCTCACTGGGAAACCGAGAAAGCAGTGTGCGCAGATCTGCGTAAACAGTTGGAGGATCTGAACTCGAGTATCCCAGGCCAGATTGAGGTTGCTAGCAAAGCCGCTGCTGACGATAGCTTTATGATGGGATATGACCAAGGGTTTTATCACATCGCAAGGTGCGTCCTGGCTCATGATGGCGGTACCCCCGACCTCGACGTCTTGGAAGAATGGATTCTCACCCATCCCTTTTCTGATTATCTAAGAGAATTCCATGACCGCATACCTTTCTCCGATGTTGAGCTTCACCGCTACGTCCCTATGTATGATCCTGATTGGATGGTTCCCGCCGTGATTGAAGCAAATGCGAGGGAGCGTGTTCGCTTGGCTACGAGGCGAGGGAGAGAGCCGGCCGAAGAGGGCGAGGTCGAGCGCCTGGTGAGAAGTCGACGAGCCTACCGAGTCGGAGACCAATGCGATCGAATCTTTGCACCATTCTCTCCGCGAAGAGAATGTCCATAATGAAGAGATGCGGCCCGAGGATTCTTAGATTTCTGGCTCTGTTTTGTAAAACATTATTCTGTGTTCGCATATGTATAACTCTTTTCCTTTTCCGCACTTTTGTCCGCACATTTGTCTCTGTAATAGCTAGTATGTACTTTGTCCAGCTTATACTTTTATTCCTGCCCGTTTTTTATGTATGCTTGCTTTTTGCTCGAATTTTTTGTCTAAATTGAGTCCGATGATAACAACATCCGGCCCCTTGTTTTAGATAAGATTCTAGGTCGATCTTGTGCGGACTCCCGTATGAGATATGCCCTCTTGAATCTTATATGAAATAACTTGTTCGCTAGGAAGTCGTGACCGCGTTAAATTTTCCCAAATATTGCCCCTATTTTTAACAACTCTGAAGTCTAGCCGAAGTTTTGTTGAAAATTCTTCGAGCACAATTCTTTCTTACCCATGCCTACTTGTAATAATTTGCATATAAAAAGAGAATGTAAAATCGGGCTTTATTAATTTCGACTCATCCCGCTAGATGAGTAAAGATTACAAGCAAAATAAGAAAGCCTAACCACTCACGTCGTAAACGAGAGGATAGCCATAACCCTAACCGATTTATTACATGTAGTACCTTTTGAGGTTGTCCGCATGCCAAGGTCTATTGAGCTCGTAGCCTTGATGATTTCTGAGGACATAAGTCCTTTTTTTGATCTCTCTCGCGACTTGATAAGGGCCTTCCCAATTTGCTGTTAGCTTCCCTCTATTAGGCTCCATACCCGCGGCCTTCCTGTTTCGAAGAATGAAATCCCCGACTTTGAATGAGTGGTTGCGGATTCGCTTGTCATGTTGTTGTTTAGCGATTTGCTTGTAGTTCTCAAGTCGATGGTACGTCGCCAGTCTTTTTTCTTCCACTAGATCCAAGTCGATCTGTCTGTTTAAAAGATTATCCGCCGGGTCATACAAGGCGACCCTGATGTTTGGTAGAGCCATTTCAACGGGGGTCATGGCCTCCGATCCATAAGTAAGAGCAAAAGGTGTTTCTCCCGTGGGTGTTTTGATCGTGGTGCGGAGAGCCCAAAGTATATCGGGTAACTCATCAACCCACCCTCCTGCTTTCACTCTGTCGTCCACGCTCTTCTTCAACATTTTGATTATTTGTTTATTGCCGGCCTCAGCTTGGCCGTTTCCTTGAGGACAAGCCACGGATGACTGCCAGTGTTTAACCATGAATTCCTCACAAAGGTTTGAGAAGTCCTTCCTGAATTGTGGGCCGTGATCTGATACAACGGCCCGCGGGATGCCGAAGCGTGAAAAAATCGATCATGTAAGAAATAACCCGCCGCCTTTGCGGTTATCTTGACCATAGGTTTCGCTTCAATCCATTTTGTGAAATAATCCACACCACTATGATGACTTTGCATCTACCTCTTCCCGGTGGAAAAGGCCCAATGAGATCGAGTCCCCACATGTCGAAAGGCCATGGTGCGGTCACGATGCTTTGCTCGACGAGATGGTATCCGAGGGATGTCCGCATGTTTTTGACACTCTGGACATTCTCTAACCAATTTTTCTGAATCTTTAAGAATTGTTGGCCAATAATACCCTGCGGTTATAACTTTTTGCGCCAAGGAGCGGCTAGCGGCATGGCCCCCACACACTCCTTGGTGAAGTTCGATAAGGATTGTCTTGCTCTCTTCCTCTCGAACACATCGTAAGAAGGGTCTTGTCGCGGACCTTCTGTAGAGTATTCCACTGTTTACGATATACCTGACCGCTCTTTTCTTAAGTGTGCGAGCTTTGTCCGCCCCATCTGGTAATATACCTGTTTCTATGTAAGCCTGTACCTCATCAATCCAACATGTAATCGGCGCTAGTGTGTCGATTTCCATGATCTGTATTTCCTCTATGGCGGGTATGGCTAGATACTCAATCATTATTGAGGGATCTGCAATCTCTTCTTCGAGTGATAGCTTAGAGAGATAGTCTGCTCGCTCATTGTCCTCTCTTCGAATTCTGATGAACTCGCAATAGTTGAAACCGCTTTTTAATCGTCGAACAATCTCACCATACTTCTCAAGAATACCACAGTGTGTGTCATAGTCCCCTGAGATTTGATTAACGATGAGTTGGGAATCACAAAATACTTCAACATTTTTTACGTTTAATTCCCGGGCTAGTTTGAGACCGGCTATAACTGCTTCGTACTCGGCTTGATTATTTGTGGCCGGAAATTCGAACCTCAAAGCTTTTTCGATTTCTTCCGTCGTTCCGGGCTCCATCAAGATAACTCCGGCTCCACAACCATTTCGATTAGATGCTCCATCAACATATACGTGCCGACCGATTGGGCTTAACACCGGTCGCCGCGGGCTCTTGTGATAATGGAGAACTAGGTTGTGGCGAGCGAAACTTGTCTCTACAATAAAATCCGGTAATGCTTGACCTTTGATAGCTTTTCTTGGTTGATATTGTATGTCGAATTCGGTAATTTCTATAGCCCATACGAGGAGACGGCACGAAAGGTCCGGTTTATGAAGTATTTGGCGCATTGGACTATCCGTTAAGACAATAATTGTATGTGAAGTAAAGTAAGCCACGAGTTTGCGGGCGCAATGACAAGCGAGTAGGCTAATTTTTCAATATTAAAATAGCGACTCTCCACCGGATGAGAGCCTTGCTTACATAATAGACGGGATTTTGGAGGGTTCCGGCCTCCTTGACAAGAACGGCGGCGACGGCCCGGTCCGAAGCCGCTAAGTACAAAAACAAACATCTCCCTCCACGGGGCTAACCAAAAGAGGTGGTTTTCCTAGATATTCCTTCGAGCTTGGAATGCACCGTGAACAATCCGCGTTCCATGAGAAAGCTTTATCGCCTCGAGAATCTTGAAGAAAGGAAGACACTTCTCCGCCGACTTTGATATGAACCGACCCAACGCGATGATGCGGCCATTAAGCCTCGAACTTCTTTGATAGTTGTAGGCTCTTGCATATCGATTAAAGCTTGAATCTTTTACGGGTTAGCCTCAATGCCACGACGACTAACCATAAACCCCAAAAACTTGCCCGCCCGGACACCAAAAGTACATTTGGCCGGATTGAGCTTCATCGAGTGTTTTCGGACATTGTTGAAGGTTTCTTGAAGGTCGGCGGCGTGACCGTCCCCGGCGGACTTAACAACCATGTCGTCAATATAAGCTTCCACATTTCGCCTATACGTGAACCGAAGACCTTGTTGACCATTCGGCGATAGGTCGAACCCGCGTTCTTCAACCCAAATGGCATCATCTCGTAATAAAATAGACCTCCGGCGGCTACGAAAGCCGTTTTCTCTTTGTCGGATTCAGCCATCCGCACTTGGTGATACCCAGAATATGCATCCAAGAAACTTAAAACTTCAAAGCCAGAAATAGAGTCGACTAGCCGATCGATTCGTGGAAGCTGATAAGGATCCTTCGGACATGCTTTGTTGATGTCTGTGAAGTCGACGCACATTCTCCACTTACCATTCTGCTTCTTTACCATAACCACATTTGCCAACCAAGTAGGGTAGGCAAGCTCCTTTATGATTCCGGCTTGTAGAAGCTTTCCGACCTCTACTTTCACCGCCGCTTCCTTTCCTGTTGAAAATTGGCGCGCTCGCTGTTGTATTGGCTTGAAAGTAGAGTCGACGTTAAGATGATGAAGAGCGACGTCAACCTCGACTCCTCGCATGTCCGTGACCACCCAGGCGAAGGCGCTCAGATTCTCTTTAAGTAATTGTACCAAATTTTCCCTTTCAAGGGAACTCAGCCGAGCCCCAATTTTGACTTTCTGATCGGGGTATTCATCGTTGATGATTACCTCGATTAACTCATCCTCTGCTGTAAAATCAGGCTCGTCCCTGACTTGCAATGTTTCGCATTCCACTTTAACTGTTGCATGTTCGGCGGCGACACTGATCATGTCGATGTTTTCCATGTGCGGGGGCTGCTCAATTCGTGCTCTCTTGTTCCCTGTTCTCATCTCATGTATGTATGTTAGGACAGCTGCAGGTTCGCTGATCGACGTTCCGATCCTGTCCCCCACATAAAACTTTGCCCGTTGATGTGGAATGGAAGTTACCATTTGAAATTGTTTCAAGGCAGGTGTCCCAATTATCATCTTATAATTGGACCGAAGATCGACTACCAAAAATGTCACCTTTTCCGTGCGAAATGGCGCGTGATCTCCCATCCGTACATCTAAGTCGATGGCCCCGCTTGACCCGTATTTTGTGATTTGTGAATCCCTCGAGGGTGCCATTGTGCGGCCTCGGATTGGAGTCGGCGAACCCCAACTCTTTGAAGCGGTTGTAGTATAAAATATCGCGGCAAGCTCCCGTATCAACCATCACTCTATTGACACGGGCCCGATTGACGACCACCGAAATGCAAAGGCACATATCTTCGTATTGATCGAAGTCACAAGCTCACTTCGAGTAAAGGCCGAGAGGTTGCTCATTTCCCCGCAAAACTATAGGCTTTCCCACATGTTTGTTGATGGAGCCGATACGATTCTTAATCGATTGTTACTTGGGAGGAGGCTCGGTTATCATTCTAATGTTCTGTCGAACGACGAGCTTGTTGATTCCTCTTATCACCATGATCTAGTTTGAGGTGATCATGGTGTCCGCGAGCGAGTAACTTCTCAATTGCCCGTTTGAACTGAATGCATTCATCAGTAGTATGTCCCTTGTCTCTGTGATAGCCGCAGTATTTAGATGCATCGCGGCGTGTATCTGGTACCATCGGATATGGCTCAGGTATCTTGTCTCTTATCTCATTCAATACTTGAGAATAGGAAATTATGAGCGGCGTGAAATGCTCCTCCTTAAATCTTTCAGGTTTCTTAATTTCTCGATCTGCCCCTCTACGGGTATCTCTTGGCGGGCTACGCTCAGCCCTCTGTTTGCCTTTGTTGGACGAAGACGCTCCTTCGTTTCCCGCAGTTGCAATGTACTTCCGGGTCGAACTCAACATCTCTTGCAGGTTCGCTGGTGGTGACAAAGCGAAATAAGATTTCAAATACCCCGGCTTCAACCCTGTTTCGAAGCTAGTCATGACGACGTTATCTGCTATGCCCCTGTTAGCTCGTACACTTTATAAAATCGCTCATAATAGCTTGCGGGTAGCCTCATTATCGCCTGTCGGACCTCATGTAGGTCAATGTGTGTCTTCTTAGGTCCTCCTACCGACCTAAATTCGCTATAAATTTGTTGATCGATCATCCCAAGATAAAATCGAGCCCGGTGGAAGACTGCGGATCCACGATGCTGCCCGATCCTGCATTGATCCCACAAATGCTATTCACCAAGCCTCATCGCTTGATGTACACAAACTGATTCTGCTTTGGAAAGGCGACGGCCAATCCGGAGAGGATCGTAGCTCCATGATAGTTAATGAAGTTGGGGTAGTGAGTCCCGCCTCTTGGTGCCGCTTTCAATATTCTCGGATGGAGCACACTCGTTCCCCAAGTCGGAACCACTTTAACACCCTTTGTACCCTTCTCAACGCTCTTCTATCTGTTTTTTCATGATGCCCAATTCCACTTGAGTTTGGGGAATTGGCGGGAACGCCATATGCCCTCCCCGATCTTGCGAGTCCCCATGTCCCTCCGTGCGAGTGCGGACTGTCGAGGATTCCGTGGTCGCCACGGGGCTGCACCGCGGTCGTCGACCACGGGCCCCGGTCGACCAAGTGCTTGATCTCCTATCTCCTCTTGGTTGGGACGTTGCATGGTTTGCTTTCTTCCATTTCCGACCGTTGAGTTTGTACGGTCTTTGGAGGAATGAAAGTTGGCCGTAACTCGTTTGTGCGGGTTGAGGGGGTTGAATTTGCGGATAGGTTGGGGTGGTAATCCTTCGACAATCGGTAATGTATTTCCCATTCGCATTTCCTCTACGTATTCCATATGTGCACGTAGAGCTATTCTATAAGCATCTTGCTTTGTGGGGAAGCTCCCCCCGCCGAAACGACCTCTTGCTCGTTATTTGGATTGGATGTCCCAACAATTCCCTTTCCTGTGTTTTTCCTAACCGCTTTCTCATGTATTTCGTGGGCTTTAGCTCTTTGTCGTATGTATGCTCGGATGTCGGTTGTGAGGGCAGGGTTGATGTCTGCCCCATCTGACATAACCCTGCGGCTAGCCTCTCCCCGCAACGCGCTTGTCCCACGTGTCGGGCGTTGATTTAATGGTTTAGTCGGTGTTCTGGGTTCAAGTTTTTCCCGCCGGCCATGACTTATGATTTTAGTGGGTGTTCTTCCGGTGCGAATATGAAGGTGAGGAGATGTTGTGCTCTCGAGTGGTCGCGGCTAAATAATCAAACTTTCCTTACTTGAAGATCCGAAACCGACAAAAGGGTGTATAAACCAACATGGGCATTAAAGATGGACTCAAGCGTGAGTATGCGGTGAAGTTGGTGATCTCCTTGTTAAAATGAGGAGAGCGGCGGTTTCTGGGCTATATTATCCCAAAAAGTCAAAGCTTCAATGACCGATGGATGGTGATGATGATAACCTCTTCGAAACACCGTGAAATCGTCCTTGTGGTGGAGTAAATGATCTCCAAAAGCTGAATGATGATCGGTTTCCCGGTAACGGAGCCAACGATGTTGCGTTGAACACCAGATTTGCGGTAGCAGTGTTTATCTTGTGGATATGAGGCTGTGATGAGTGATTTCGACGGTGAGGACACGGTGGTGATCAAGAACAGTGGTGGCGGTTTAAGTGTTTTTGAAGAACAAGTGAATTAGTCGACAAATTGGCAGAGTTTCTCCTTGTAATATATTATAGCTTGAAGCTTGAGAGATTGATTAGATTTTTTCTATTACAATGTGATCCCATATTTATAGGCTAAAAAGTAAGTCGGTCTACTGTTCATTGACAAGACAACTGAGAGTACATAGCTAAGTTAACTACGTATGCATTACAAGTGTCCTAGCCAAATTTGTCACGATTGGCCGACCGTTACATCCAAATTTGGATTGATAAGGACGACGGACAGCGGACAGCGATAGGCCGCGGCGAGTAACGACCATCGATTATTGATAAGAATGACGAGCAGCGGACTCATTTGTGCCTTGACTGTATGGGTAGAAATCACATTGAGAAGATGGATCCGACATTGAACTGGCGGACAAGATCCGGCTTACGGTTGGCGGACAGGTCCCGGCTTGTAGCTAGCGGGTAGGAGATGGCTGTGGCAGCGGCCAGAGGAGAGTAAAGCCCATTTTCATATGTTGATGGGCCAAGAGTATATGCCCAATAGGGATGAACAGGGCCCCGTTCTGACCCGGGTATATCAATCATATATTTGACTAATATTTCATAATGAAATATATGATATCATGTTATAATAAGTGCCTTAATATTGGTTTATTACTTATATATTTTATTGAGCCAGAATCAGATCATATGAACCCCTCGGGTTGTTCCAAGTACATCTCTTCTTTTAACTCACCATAGCCATCCATTTGCTGGATTTCCAGGTTATAGACTCCAGCTATACCAATGAGAACCCTTATATAAGTAATTCTCGTAACCGGTGAGTACGAAGTTAAGGCATTCTTCCTATCAATACCCTCAGGCTACCAACAACGTCTTACGATTATCAATAATTCCATCAACCTTTAACTTCCTCTAGAAGATCCACTTGCTTCCGAGTGGTTTATTTCCTAGTGGAAGACCAACCAACTCCCAAGTGTGGTTTTCCATGATGGACTCTATTTCTCTACATATAGCTTCTTTCCATAAAGGAGCTTATGGAATTGACATTGCCTCAGCATATGTCCTGGGTTCATTTTCTACCACATAGGTCATAAAATCAGGAGCAAAGGACTTGGAAGTCCTAGCCCTTATACAACAACGAGGTTCCTCAAGTTCTTAAGGATCACAACTCAGACTCGTATGTCCGCTTACTCATGCTTGTTTTATTTGTTTCCTTCTATGGAAAGAGATCCTCAAAGAACACTACATTCATAACCTCATCTTGTACATCATAGATGTCGGTTTTATGCACCAAAAACCAATAGGAACTACTCTTGAGAGTATATCCGATGAATATACAATCAATAGTTTTAGGTCCTATTACCACATGCTTTGGTTTAGGTTATTCTACCTTAGCCAAGCACCCCAACATTTCCAAGAGTTTGGCCTTACCACAACTTCTACGGGGTCTCATCCTCCGTCTTTGAAGGGATCTTGTTTAGAATGAATTTTGTTAAGAGGACAACTTCCCCCCCCCCCCCCCCCACAAGGTCTGCGGTAAACCCGAACTTATCAACACATCATTCATATATCTTTAAGAGTTCGGTTCTTGCATTCAACAACACCATTTGATTGAGGTGTGTATGGGGAAGTTGTTTGATGAATGATGTCGGGCCCTTAACAAGACTCATGAAACAATACATCATATCCACCACCACAATCACTACGGACACATCTCATCCGTTTGCTATGTTTATTCTCACATTCATTTTGATAACTCTCAAGGCATCACGATCCTTATCTTCACTTGCATTTAAACATCATAATATTTGGTGCTCTACTCAATAAAAGTAACATAATACTTTTATCACCTCTAGTTCGCATGAATCTAGAGGCTCTGTGTTTCTTTCTACGGGTGAAAAGGTGAGTTAGCCAACATGGCTTCAACACATACTTGACACAAGCAAGTCCTAGTCATAGTGCCACAAGCAAGATTACTCAAGTATATAAGCAGACCTCTAAAGCCAATCTCATTGGCTCTTCACGGAGCATCACTTTGTGCTCAACAGACAGTTTCACTATCAACACACTGATCAATCCGGTTTGATCATTCAAAACATTGTTCGATGCACCACCGAACTTCTCCATCCAAGGGATGAGATCAACCGGTCACTAGTGCTACGTCTAGTGCTATACTAGGCACGTACACATGTGTCTTGAAAGACACAGTCGTTTTGGATTCACCACGGTGTATCCTTTCATTTCTGTTCTGTGACAGAAGATAGACAATTAATTTTGTGCAAGCTTCCGCAAATATTTGGTTTGTTCAGTTTAAACGATAGATGAAACATCGTTGTGTTTCACTTCGACCGAGTCAAACTAACATGTTTTGTGGTGAAAATCATTAACCTAGTATTCAGTCAAGCAATATGCAATGTCGCATTTTTCTTGCAACAAATAAGTATCACACAATCCATACAATAATAATCCACATGATGATCCAAAAATCGTCAAGGTAATCCTCTAAACTCGCTTCCTTGATTATGACCTAAGAACGCTTCAAGAACACAGAAAAACGATGATGGGGGGTGATTTGATTTGTTTTAGACTGCACTTGATGATGATCAAGCTGCCTACGTATCCAATGGTTCAATTGGAATCAAGTCTTCGTAGTTCCTTAGGGAGTTTTATATAGAGGGGCTTAGCCCCTAGGGTTTAAGGTGACGTGTCTATGATTGACACTGATTAACGTATTCCCTAAGGAAAAGATTATGATTGAATGATCTCCATGATTATAAGAGATAATTATGGTATTCAAATATTAGTATTAAGTGATAAAGATTCGAGCCTTTATTACTCAGGATTCTATAATAGTTATCTGGTTATTATGCAAACGAGGTATAAGATTAGAGACAGGCTCAGTCAGAGATATGCTAGGATGGCAGAGTCGGCTCATAGAGACCGGGGACAATGACCGAGCTCCTACTACCACAAGATTGTACAAGTCTAAGGACCTGGTCTGACCTAGGAGATCGGCAGTGGTCGTATAGCCGATCGCCCAAAATTCAGTGTCTGATTCCTCTCCGACCTACCAGAGACCGAGATGACCTGGTCCAACTACGATCGGACAAATGAAGATCAGTGGTGACAAAACAGATGGGCGAGCCCCCTGGGTTCGTCTCTAGGAAGTCAAAAGTGATTTATTTCCCTGAGTCAAGTGTTGAGCCACCAAAGAGGTGCGACGTGGGCGTGCCCATTTTCTGGCAGCATCACCACACAACTACTCCACATTGCTCATTTAATGTTACACCCGAATCACATCAAGAGTTCAATGTTTCTTCATGCGAGAATAATATTACAAAGGACTTTAATAGATTGATAAAGTCACCACAACGGCTACACGGAACAATATTTATCTATGATAATATCATTTTCATTCTCAAAGTAACATGTCACTTGCACACAAATAATATGCATGACCATTATGCATACCTTGAATTTCTCCCGAACTGACGACAGAGTATTTATTGCATACCAATAAAACACCACACTAGGTTTATGATCATCAATAAAACATTATTGGTTCCCTTAGTTTTTTTTTTTCCCGAAAGAAAAGGAATAATAACAAAAATGTTTTGCCCTCAGCTAAACAGAATCTACAGAGCAAAATAATCAACATAAACATTTGCTACACCATCGGCTTTTTGTGAACCGAATTGAAAATAGAGAAAAGAGCAAATTGGTATACACCAATTAAATCACAAATTAGGCGCACACCAATATAGTACCAATTACTGTGCACAACGAAATTATTAAAGATGCACACAATTGAACAGATCCAATAACAAGTATCTATGGCATTAACATAGCAAAAAACATTTTTCCAAATACGTACGAGATCAAGAATTAACAACCTATATCCTTCAATATACAAGAGATCGATCTGTGATATATGTAGGAGATCACAATTTGAACAACCAGCATAGATCGAAACACATACACAGTGAATCAAAACCAATTTGTCTTAAGCTTGTAGGGATAGTCTACCGTGTGTGGAGTGATTTACGGAACAGATCTGTAATTACCGGAATTAATTATGGATTATTAATCTAGAAAATAAATAACACGAAAGGAAAAACTCGTTTTATTAACTAAATCTAACAAAATAACTATTACTGTACAGATCTGACTCATACAATGAGAAATAGATTATGATGCATAAATAAATACTAGAGAACAAACCGAGGCGAGTATGAAACTCTTTTCTTAAGACAAATTGCTCCTGTAAGGTGCCCACGGTAGTAGCAACTATCTCCCAGGATACAGCAGCTTACGTCTCGGATTTAGAGGCACTTCAAAAATCCGAGCTCCGGCGAACTTACAGAGTGCTCCGACTTCTCTTCGACTCAAGAACTAGATCTATATGCTAGACTTTTTGTGGTGGAAGAAACTAGTGAAAATTGAATGAATAAACCTTAATCCATGGGGTTCTTTATATAGTGGAGAGGAGGAGCCAATACTCGATTCTGATTGGCCGAAACATGTCATCGGCTGACTTTTCCCCTTGGAAAAGTTATATTTGGCCGACTTCTTCTTATTCCCACACGTTGGGATTAATTTATTTAATCATCAACTCTGATTGGTCGGATGATTTGTCGTCTGAATTGGTCGGATGACTCAATGAATTCTGATTGGTCGAATGACATAATCACATGCCAAAAATAAACATTAATATTTTGGTTAATCTCAAAAAGAATTTTTCTCCAAAAATTTAGTGGTAACATCCGATCCGAGCACGATCACGAGCACGAGCACGAGCACGAGCACGAGCACGAGCACGAGCACGAGCACGAGCACGAGCACGAGCACGAGCACGAGCACGAGCACGAGCACGAGCACGAGCACGAGCACGAGCACGAGCACGAGCACGAGCACGAGCTCGAGCACGAGCACGAGCACGAGCACGAGCACGAGCACGAGCACGAGCGCATGTGGAATTATCTATGTCTCCTCCCTCCCTCACGCACATAAGTGTCTTGCCCTCGGGGCACATCTATAAGAGACTCTCAAGCTTCAGCTTCAAGTTACCTATGTGGGAGATTGAGTTGAGGTCCTCCCTTTAACTCTCATCTCCTACACATTTTCAACCAACTTTAGACATTAATTTCGCATTCACCCAATATACGAATCGAGTGATTCAAAAGCTCATCATTAACTCTCGATGACATACATTAAAGCCTATCCGTAATTAGCGCTAAGGTTGACCATTCAATCCTTCAAAAAAGGCTTTTTCTCCAACACAAATTGTCTAGAGCAGGCCAATTACTAGTATAATGTTACAAGGGCCCTAAATATTACGTTGATCTAGGTCTTTCGATTACATAGAGACGACCATGATATTATAGAGACGACCATGATATTAAAGGTACTATGTGGACGACTTAGGACACCAAAAGGCTCAAAGTCTTCCATGGCATTAAATATATGGTAATGCTACGACCACAATCACTCAGACACAACGAGTAACACAACACACTTTCTACACAATTGATTTTGGTGCACGACTCATTGATCAGGATGTAGACTATTATAATCAAATCTGCTTGAGTAAAATAGTAATCGGGTTATTTTATTATGACCTAATTATTATTTAACCTATTATTTTAATTAAAAATGATTTAATTGTTATAAAAGGATTATTTAATGGTTTTTAATTATAGATTTAATTAATCCTATAAAGGAAATTAATCCCCATAATCTTCTCCTAATACACACGACGGCAGTTCTGGAAAATAAAGAAGAAGAACGACGCAGAAGCAGGAAGCAAGCGAATAAATAGAATCTTCATCATGGAGGTTAATCCGTCGGGATTTTGGGCAGACCGCAGAAGACGGAAGTTATCGTCTCATCGCGGTGAACGTTTCCACACCAACTATTCGCAATTCCATAAGTTTTCAGTTTAGCCCTAAATATGAAACTTGATCGTTATTGAGAAAAAATCTGAGCTTTGATAGAGTAAAGAGTTGTGTTAATCGTAGAATATCGTTTAATGATCGTAGGTTATTTGTAGAAGTTATTGAAACCGAGGATTCAAACTTTTTACCTTTCATTTTCGCTTTCAAACTGCTTTTGGAAATTGCTAAGGTAAGAGAGTGTTCTTTAATACGGTGTTTTAATTAATTAATTTTTTTCAGAATTATTTTTGTACCTGATTCTTGTTTGGAAAAAAAAAAAAAAACAAATGGCCGCCTAGCATATATGTGGATATGCAGTACAGAATTAGTTATATGTTGTGAGTAATTGACTCTGCGGACCTGGAAGTAATAGTTAGGAGAAAATATAAATAAGAACACCCCTATTGTATGAAGTAATAGTAGGAGAAAATATAGTATAAGAACACCCCCATTATGTATGTAAGCAATGCAACAGTAAATATGTATATAGTTATATAACAATCTTATAATCACTTACAGCTTTCCGCTGCTGGAACCCATGGAGAATTGATTCATCCGCGTGCAAATTTGTTTGACGCCCAACCGAGGTTCCATGCGGAAAAGATTATCTTTCATAGACAAAAAACCTTATTGGAAGAGTATCGTGCACCAGGTGTTGACTTGACAGATTGAAGAGTTCAGTGTTTGGTCAGTTTATTGATTTTTATTCTGATAACTCGGAGTACAAGGGGCGGCGCGGCTTATAGCATTCCTGTATTTCTATATAGTTTATCTAGACCGCGACGACTAACTTAATTTTAAGGTTGGCAATAATAGAGTGAAATTTGGAAAAAGAGAGTTTGGAATGATAATGGGGTACATATTTGGAGATTTGAACATTCAATTGCCTTGACAGTCAATGTGTTTTAATGCCCCTTGTGAACTTGAGAATTGCACCACGACTGTCACGTTGGCAAAAATTGAAGCAGCGATTAAGTCAAAGAAATGTAACATTGAAACTGTATATCGGATGCGTGTAGTGTACCTTATCTATGGCTTAATAATTGGACAAGACCCTGGAACGGTAATACCGAGCCGGATTGTTTATATCGTCGAGAACCTACAACTTGTTGAGACTTTCCATGGGGGGGGGGGGGGTATTTGTTTCGAATTTGATCTGGAATTGGCGTAAGATAGTACAGGTGTGTAGTCTACTTAAACCTAAGGCTGATGGGAATCCGCAAAAGCCATAGGTAGCCGGTTGTCTATACGCGTTACAATTGTGGTTTTTTCATGCCATGCCAAACCTTATTTTACGAAGGGGAAATTTGCATCAGTTAGAGACGGACATGCTAATGATCTTCCAACTATGTTGAGATGGAAATGTACGAAAGGTGGGTGTATTATGATAAACTGACCTCTTCCGCCCTTAGTCCATAGGTTGTACCTTATTATCAATTTTATCAATCTACATTGTCAGCAATACTTTTAATATATTGTATATAAAATCGTGTTTTTTTTTCTATATGCAGGATGAAATGCTCGATGATGTTCTGAGAACCACCGAAGGTAGGGAGTTCGTAATTTCACTAGGGTTGCCGGCGGCGGAGGTCACAACTCCACCTCGTTTATTACCCGTCCCTCCCGTCATAGACCCGCCTCCTGTCAATGATCCGGCCCGTGCCCCTGGTCCGAGACATGTTTCCACTGGCTCTTCTATGCATGTCCTTGTACGTGAGCGTCCAGAAATTGATGATAAGGACATGCGACATAGCAAATCCCGTCGTGTGGATGGCCCATCTACATCCGCAAACCCTCATGGTAACTTGCAAGAGGATATACTTATTGTCGGCGGTGTGAGGTTGGATTCACTGATGCCAATAATTAATCGTATAGTCCAAAATAAGTTAGAAAAAACTAATTCTGAGTTAAGAGACGTGAAGGCTCAGTTAGGTGAAGCGATGACTAAGTTAAGCAAAGTGAATGTTGAGTTAAGTTAAGTGAAGGCTGAAGTGGGGAGTCTGAGAGCGGTTGCGGTAGAAACTACCAAAACAGTCGAAGAACGGCATATGCAGTATGTCAACATTGTACGAATTCGGGCCGAGAGACAGGTTTGAATTAACTCCTAAATACAAATTTCATTCAACTATCTTGTTAACATAAATTTAAATCCACACTCTTCCCTTAAATTGACAGGGTCTTATTCGGAATGTTCATCCACCGTCCCAAGCTAGGACAGTTGTATCACAAGGCACACAGGGTGGTGACTCATATCCCGACAGTACCCAAAGCACACCAGTCACCGAAGGTGGGCCGTCTTCAGTTCTATAAGGCAGCTGTGAGACTGAGACACCTCGAGGCCATGACACAAATGCGGCCCAGGTATGAATTAAGTCTTAAATATAAATTTCATTGAGTTACCTTGTTAACATAAATTTAAACTCACGGTCTTTCTTTAATTTACATGGTACACTTAGGAATGTTCATCCAGTATCACCGTCCCAAGGTGGGCCGTCTTCATGTCCACAAGGCGCCCCATCCGATCAGGGTCAAAACACCGAGGCAGAGCAAAGCACACCTCTTGGTCCATGTGCAATAAGTGATGATTTGTCATTGTCGTGTTGTGATTGATGATGTTAATGTGAAACCGGAGATCGAAAGTGATGGGAGTCAACTTTACGTGACTCCGGTGCATTGTTTATCCCCGTTTACCACACTTTCAGCACATTTTTGGGTGATTTAGACCGTTTTCGGGGTGTTATTGTGAGCTCAAGGCACGGGGAGTGAATCCGTCACTTTGATGGATAACTACCCCTTTTTGTTGATATTAACCCTATTCCCGAGCACTTTTACCCTTCGGAATTGTTTGGATGTTGTTGGTCATTTATGATGTTATAGGGTATCAGTGTCTCGAGGACCCGGAAGGCGATGATTTATGGTAAAAAGCATAACCGAGGCAAGAGAAGAGATCAAAGGAGGAAAAGTTGAAGATTTGGGGCAACAGGGGTTCAAACGCACGTTTGAACCCCCCAAATGTGCGTTCAAAGGACCACAAGTTGATACAGAGTTCAAGCCTTCCAAACGCGCGTTTGAAACCACCTTAAACGCGCGTTCCAAACTCTTCAAACGTGCGTTTGACCATCCTAAACGTGCGTTCCAAGTCCACCAAACGCGCGTTTGAACCTCCTTAAACGCGCGTTCCAGATGAAGATAGTCAATTAAGTCCCTGCCCAGAAATGAAGCAAAACGCACGTTTGCACTAATCCAAACGTGCGTTTGAAGAAGTCAAACGCCAGTCTCAGCCTCCCAAACGTGCGTTTGGAGCCAATTTCTGCAGATTTTCTCCCACCTCTAAATATACCCCCTTAGACTATTTCTTGGATAACAATTATTCTCTTAGCAAAACTCTACCATTTCTTAGCTCGATTTTTGTAATAGCTTTGAATACTTTCTCTTAGCTTGAATCAACACTATTTTAGCTTAATCTTTCCATTTCTTAGCTCAGATTTTCATTCCAAACACTAAGAGACCATCTTTTAATTAGTTTTCTATTTTGTACTTTTTGGATCTAATCTTGAATTTCTGCAAATTAATGGTAAATTCCTTCTTTCTTTTACTTGTTATGTCTCTCATTTACTGTTTCTTCTATGTTTTAACTAGTATAATGAGTAGCTAATCCCTTTTCATAGTCGAATCATGTGAAATTTGGTGAAATCACCCTTTGGGTGATGAAATTGGGAGTGGGTAGTGCTTTTTATTATTGTATCTTGCATGTTTCACGTCTTAGAAATTGTTATAACATATTTGGGGTAGATTGATCACCTAGGTCAAAATCACACACATCACTCTAGTGAGTTGTTCGGATAGAGGGGTGTGGGAAAAAGGGTTCTAAGATCACGGCGTAGTCTCGGCTTAGTTGTTAAGCCCGAGCTCAAAGTGAGGTTACTCGTTTTAACGTTTAAGCGGCTCTAGTGCATATCATGTCTTGTTAGTGAATCTTCCTTAGGGAAGGGTAGTTAACTTGGCATAAGGTGTTAGGAGAGAGTTGTTCAGACCTTAGCACCGAGATTAGGAGTTTGCACCCGTGAAATTAAATGCGAGAGTTCGTTTGTTATAATGCACGCTCCCGGTTTTGTCTATCCTTGGGGTTGAAACTAGCTATTTTGATCATGGTTCGGCTATGTCCCTTAATCAATCTTTAAAACTTAGTAGTTTCATCTTCTTTCTTTCTTTTCTATCTTTAGACTTGTTAGTATAAATCACTTTAGTGTCGTTGTAGTGAACAAACACTTTAAAAAATTGATCACCTAGACTAAGTAACACGTTCACTTTGGTACTCTCGAACACTTTTCCCTTGGGTTCGACCTCGTACTCCTGTAGCTATTCTAGCAATCGACCCGGTACACTGCCGGTTAGAGAGTTAGTTTACCCACGGTTTCGAGTCTTTATAAATTGTTTTTGTTGGAGTGAATTTTAGCTCAATCAGGAAGCATGGACACCGGCACGCTTATATTCCATCAAGCGATGCCAGGTACGAACAGAAAGAGAGGGAAGGGGAGAGGGAGAGGGAAAGTAAGAGAGCCAAAGTGCATGAATCTACAGCCTGTTGTAAAGTCTTCTGCTTTGTTGAGAAATGAGGGCAACATACGGGATGGCCCTCAGAAAATTTCACTTCAACAAAAATCAAGGCAAACTCCGAGTAGGAGAGTTGACAGTGATAATCTTCATATTTACGAAGCTTGGGTCGGTAAGGAGAGGATAAAATTAGCGCAGATTGAAGCATTGAAAAAGGATGGGAGGCCCAAGGAAGGGACCATATTTCCAGTGTTAGATTCTATAACAATTTAATGCGGAGTCGTTGAGGTTTCCCTAGACCCTCTTGAGTACCCAGCTGATGTTAGGTTTTTCGATAGTCTGAGGACCCTACTAACTGTAAGATGTAATATCATCGGATGGATCATAGATCCACCCGATTATGCAGCGGAATAGTATAGATCTAGATCTAAACAATACAAAATACATAAATAATATATCTAACCTACGAGGGGGTTTAGATTGCTTACTTGTTTATTGTGAATAATCACCAAGAACAATCCGAGATCCAAGATCCAAGTATTGAGATGAGAAGCCACGGTCTTCCAACGTGTGTCTCCAAGCACCACCAGGTGGATGGTGATCCAAGCCGCTTGACCTCCTCGATATGCTACCTTAGAAAAACCCGAAGTTTTTCTAAAACTCGAACCCTAAGTAAATAGCCGAAAAATCCAAGCTAATTTACTCCCAATTTTCGAAATTATGTGTGTCATAAGGCTTGGGAGAACTCTCTTTATATATGAGAGTAATCCTTGTCCTCCAAGGATTTAATAATTAAGAGATAATTATTAGATTAATCCTTATTTTAAATAAAAGATAAATATAATAATTATCCCAAAAAATTTAGGATAAATAATATTATTATCTAATATTCCATGATTTATCACTTAACAAATAAATGATTAAATCATACATTAAATAATTATCCAAGAAAACTAATTTCTCAATAATCAAATAATACTTACAAAAATGCGCCACCTATAACCCTATCATACAAGGGCCACACGCATTTTGACACATTGGGCCGAGTCCATGAAAAAACTCTTTTCCATGTATTTAATTATTTAGTCCAACTAAACAATTAATCCACATATCTATTAAACAGTCCAATCCAACCATTTAATATTATATTGAGGTGAAGCGACGAGAAAACATATGCTATGTTAGGAGCCACGTCGGGGACCATGGACCCATATTCAGTAACTACAATAAATTAAATGTGGAAATATTACGACATTACGACGGACTGCGAGTCTGTCGAAGTTCGACGAGGTGCCCGGCGGCCTCGGGAGTTCGTACGGGATATTTTGTACACTTTATTTAATTGTAAAAGACATATTAATTGTGATACATATAAACAATTAATATGTCAAACTCTAGTTTACTTTATGTCATAGACATAGCTTTTACTTTTACTTTTGCATGCTTGCCGCCCACATCTACATACTCAGTGGCCGCCCAAGCTAGCTTGCTAGTCTCTCTCAATTGTATCTATTTATACACCTCTCATATCAATGAATAAACTAAGTTGAAGTTTACTCTTGTGTTTATCACATTCTCAAACTCTCTTCATGGTATCGGAGCCTTGCGAGTTCTAAAATCCGCAAAACTCGGTTCCTTTTCGAAAAAATGTCAACATTATCGAAGTTTCATCTTCTTCGATAGACTCACAGTGCCTCGGCGGAGGCGGGATAATCGAACACTCTTCTTTTACAAATCATAAACTTGATGGTAACAATTACTTGCTATGGTCAAGGTCTATGAAAATGTATATCTCCGGCCGGGGCAAGATGGGATATCATGTCGGTTCCAAACACCGCCCTGCTAAAACCGACCCCAAGTTTGAAGCATGGGACACGAGAAAATAACCAAGTCATGACCATCCTCACGAGGTCTATCACAAAAGAGATCGGTGAGAACTTCATGATGTATGACAACTTGCTAAGGAAATGCGGGATAATGCCGAGAGACCTTTACTCAAAAAAGACAATACATCGAAGTCTATGAACTCGAAGCTCGGATTCAAAGCTGAGACAAGGAGATATGTACGTAACTCAATATTTCAATCAACTATCTAAGGCATGGCAACACCTAGATATGTTGGAAACTCACACCTGGAATGATGTCAAGGATCTTTGCTCTATATAAAGACATCATAGAAAAGAAGAGAGTATTCAAGTTCCTCAACGGATGAATCCTACTCTTGATGATGTTAGAGGTAGAATTCTAGCTACTAAACCTCTCCCAAATCTCAAATCCATGTTTGCGAGAGGTCAAACATGAGGAAAGCGAGGAGGAAAGTGATGCTTTCTTGAACTCCCTGCGCGACAACCCTGCGAGAGTGCCACCTGGCGGCGTCGGGAACCTGCGAAGCTTACGGGAAGCCTGCGATAAAGCGGGAAGGCGTTGCGTGACCACTTTGCAAACGCACAAATCACACCAAGGACACTTGCTTTGGAAACTACATGGCAAGCCTAACTCCTCCAAGACCTCGAGACACCCAAGAAAGTCGGGGCGGACACGTAAGTGAGGAAGAAGATGACAACGGGTTGAATGCACGGCTTGCTTTGCATTCAAAGCCTTCCTAACTCAACAAAAGGAAGGTAGTCACTCTACGACATAGCCTCTCATGCCGGTACGGGTAAATTCTACTCATCTATTAGTAATGAAACCTGGATTGTTGACTCGGGGCCTCATCCCATATATTTGGTAATAAAAATCTCATTACTCAACTTATGCCATGTCCCCAAATTCACAATATTAAGGCTGCGATGGATCTATTTCTAGTGCAAAAGGTTTTGGTAAGGTGCGGCTTACTAATAAGATATGCACAACGGGATGTCCTATTTGTTCCAAAATTAGATTGCAATCTCGTATACGTCGGTAAACTTACTAAAGATTTGAAATGGTTTGTTGTTTTTAATGAGAATCGGTGCACATTCCGGGATCATTCCTCAAAGGCGGTGATTGGGACTGCTAAACCTTGCTCGGGATTGTTTGTGGTCAACCTGCTTTGAAGACGAAGACGAAAGGCGAATCTGCCTCGGCGGCTTTGCACTCAAAACCTAGACAATATCATGTTATGGCATTATAGACTAGGACATCCCGAGTTTTAGTTATTTAAAGTCTATAGATCTGAATTGTTTAAAGGTTGTAATTTGAATGATCTTCAATGTGATATTTGTCAATTTGCCAAACTCACCAAATCTGTGTATGCAAAATTACCTCACTTACCTTCCACACCATTCACCTTAATTCACGGTGATGTATGGGGACCCTCGAAGTAAAAAGCATAACGGGGAAGAGGTGGTTTGTTACCTTCATAGATGACCACACCGAACCACTTGGTTATTTTTAATGAAGGATAAATGCGAAGTTGGATCCATCTTTCAAGAGTTTTACAACATGGTCTCCACTCGGTTTGACACTAAGATCAAAATTTTGAAGGCGACAATGCCCTTGAATATTATGAGTCTCATCTCGGTAATTTCTTGATGGATAAAGGGATTGTCCATATCGATAGGCGTGTTGAAACTCCTCGGCAAAATGGGGTTCTTGAGAGAAAGAACGAGGCATCTGCTAGAAATGGCTAGGTCTATCATGTTTACCACTTAATGTTCCAAAATATATGTGGGGTGAAGCTATATTGACCTCCACATACTTAATCAACGGACTTCCCGGCGGGGTACTAGGCTTCAAAACTCCAATCAAAACCCTACGACCACACACTCCACCCCATCTTATTTCCCGATTACCTCCAAAAATCTTTGGTTGTCTTGTGTTTGTCTATATCCATGCCCAACACGAAGCAAACTTGATCCCAAGGCTCACAAGTGCATTTTCTTAGGATATGCAAAGGACGGGAAAGGCTACAAGTGTTACTCTCATACTTCGAAAAGAGATTTTACAATTCTATGGATGTAAATTTTTTGAAAGGACTCCTACTACTGACAAGTCCACGCGAGGCGATCAACGATGGAAACCTAATTGAAATTGACCTAAACCCTTTCCCTCGGCAAACTCTTAACCCTCGGCGGACTGCGATACTCGGCCCCTGCGATCCTCGGCAAACCCCCGTGCACGATACTGCGGACACGATACTGCGACCCGAGCACACGGACCACGAGCCTGCGACACTCGGCATTCTACGGATCCCCGGCGGTCTGCGACATTGATGATAGGCCTATTGCTCTCGAAAGGGAAAGAGATCTTGCACGATCACTCTATTCATACTTATTTATCTTATGATCGGTTGTCTCTGTCTTTGCCATGTTTACACGGGACTTGGACTCTCACTCTATTCTAAAAATATTCGGGAGGCTCTTCAAAATGATAAGTGGAAGGTGCTTGTTAAAACGAGAGATGAGCGCCTCTGGATAATCATACTTGGGATCTCGCAACTCTTCCAAAAGGCAAAAAGACGGTTAGGCTGAGATGGTTATTCACTATCAAATACAATGCGATGGTACAATTGACAAGTACAAAGCCGGATTGGTAGCAAGGGGATTCACTCAAACTTATGGTATTGACTATAAGGAAACTTTTGCACCGGTGGCAAAACTCAACAACTTGTCGGGGTTCGATCTCTCTTTTGTCCAAGCTGGGTGGCCTCTACACCAATTGGATATCAAAAATGCTTTTCTCAATGGTGATCTCACTTGAGGAAGTCTATATGAATGTACCTCCTGGTTTTGTCAATCCTCACACTCGGGGCAAGGTATGCAAACTCGGAAAATCTCTATATATGGCTGAAGCAATCCCCGAGCCTGGTTTGGGAAACTTACTACTTGTGGTCAAAGGCTGCTTGGATATCATCAATGCAACTCGGATCACACTATGTTCATCAAGACAACCAACCGAGAGAAGGTCTATTCTTATTGTATATGTGGATGATATCATCCTTCTTGGAGATGACTCTACGAGATTCAAAATTTAAAGACTCTCGGCAAAGGTGTTCCAAGTTAAGGATGCGGGCTACCTCGAAGTACTTTCTTGGTATGGAAGTGGCTAGAAACACCAAAGGCATTTCGGTCTCCCAAAGGAAGTATGTATTGGATCTCTTGAAGGAAGCGGCATCTTTGGGATGCAAACCTGCTTGTATCCCAGGTAGACCCCGAGTAACACCTGCTTGCATGGTGACATTCTTTGTCGAGAAAAGAACAATATCAAAGGCTTGTAGGTAAACTCATCTACCTTTCTCACACAAGGCACGATATTGCATATGGGGTTAGTACGGTCGGTCGGTTCATGCAACGCCTGCGAGCAACATTGGGATGCTTGTGAATAGGATGCGAGATATTTAAAGTCCACTCTGGCCAAGGCACACTTCACCAAGTCTCGATAGATCAATCAAGGTCTACACCGATGCGATTGGGGTGGATGTCACATTGACGGACGATCTACCACGGGCTATTGCTCGTATGTATGGGGGAACCTGGTTACTTGGAGAAGCAAGAAACAACCTCTTGTGTCAAGAAGCGATCTTGAAGGCGAACTCGGGGCACTTGTACTTGGCATTTGTGAAGCTCATGGCTAAAAAGTGCGGCGGAACTTCGACAACCTCCTCGGCAACCTATCACACTCTGTTGTGATAATAATTCGACCTTATGCATGGTGAAGATCCTGTCCATCATGATAAAACCAAGCATGTGGACATTGACGGACACTTTCGAAGGAAAAGATTGATGCCAAGATTATTCAACTCCGGTATGTTCCCTCGGCGGATCGAGAATGCGATATTCTTACCAAGGCTATTCCACCTCTTATGTTCGGCGGACTTAGTAGCAAACTTGGGCGCATCAACATATACGGCCCGGTTGAGGGGGGGTGTGGAAATATTACGACATTACTTCGACGGACTGGCGAGTCTGCCGAAGTTCGACGGGTGCCCGGCGGCCTCGGGAGTTCGTACGGGATATTTTGTACACTTTATTTAATTGTAAAAGACATATTAATTGTGATACATATAAACAATTAATATGTCAAACTCTAGTTTACTTTATGTCATAGACATAGCTTTTACTTTTACTTTTGCATGCTTGCCGCCCACATCTACATACTCTCGAGTGGCCGCCCAAGCTAGCTTGCTAGTCTCTCTCAATTGTATCTATTTATACACCTCTCAATCAATGAATAAACTAAGTTGAAGTTTACTCTTGTGTTTATCACATTCTCAAACTCTCTTCATGATTACACCACCATAAACCTAAAACTGAACTCTGCCGAATATAGATATAAATTTACACTCAACTATGAGTTATAAGGTGTCCACTGAAATAATCATTACATACGGATAAATCCTCCATAGACTGTTCGTTTCGATTCGGGATATCTCCGTAAACCCTTCTCGAAACCTCTTATCCTTATTTACCATTAACCCTCTAGTGATCGATTAGTTCATAACTAATATAATATGAACTCCCGGGATCGATCAGTTTCTAGGATTAACAAATAAAGGAACTGTCTGTAGGAATGGATTCCATATTTGTGATAGCACAGACCACTCACTCATCCTAAAATAGAGCCAACGAGAAGCGTCGGACCACATACTACGAAGTGATCCTTACTAACACATCAAACTCTACCCTAGTCTAAGCAGTTGTCTGTGATCACCTCAGGATTGAGATTAATCCATTTATGATCATCTTATGATTCGATAAGACTTCTCGATCACGGAATTATATCGAGAACTCAAATCAAATCGGTCCAGCCCTATATGATTATCATCATATATAAATGCCCCACTAGGTACCCTATTACCGACAGTCCGGATAAGACTGTCACACCTAAAGTGTTCTTTGGCGCATTATTAGCAAATTAATCTTGAGACCCGTACTCAGATTAATAAATGCTATGGACTAAGTTAATTTTAAGTACATCTCACTAACTCAATCCTCTAGTGTATAGCCATACACTGAGTTATGTGATTGCATAAACGAGGTACTTAGGGTTTTCAGTAGTGTCTTAATTATAAGCATATGCATATAATAAGAAGAATTATTAATTCTGTCCTAAAACAATCGTATAATTGTCTTTCAGGCACTACACCTAACAATAACTTCATTGTGGGTAGATGTGCGACTAAAATTTTACATATCAATCACTGAATCACAACATATTGTTATTATATCAATCGTTTTTGATTAATTAACACATTTTCAAGTGTAGCATATCGAAGCCTATATAGATCTACTGAGGCATCGTATGGAGGCATATCTACATTGCTATTATCCGGATGTGGATTTGGGTTTTCATAGTTGCACTAACATATTTCTTGAAGTTATATCTCAATAGAGAAAAGAACCGCAACATACACCAGAGGTGCCCCAATAGCTAAAGCATTAATCTCGTGCCTGGACATAAAAAACGACCGTAGTTTTACCCTGATACATTGCAAGGACAAATCATTGGGTTACCGTGTGATGAGGGCGAAATCATCACGGTGGCTCAGCGGTGAGACTTTAGTGGATATCTGGCTGATTTGTAGGTGATTAAATGTAAGTTATCCGGAAGCATGCGGCGGCGATGGGAGGAGGGTGAGAGAGGCGGTGTTTTTGCAGATCTTTGGTCTCGCTTTTGTATTAGAATGTCTCCCTGGCTTAGGTTACACAAGCCTTCTGTTAAGGGTGATTTTATACGTTTTATAAAGATATATTTTATGTCAATATTCCCCATATTCTTAGGATTTTCATTGAAATCGAGCTTATAATTGATTAATTGAGTAAATGGTGTTTTTAATAGCTAAATTGCAAAACGTAGCGATTTATGTGTTTAAATCATGATTTTATATTATTTTAGGATTGTGTTATGCTTTGGTATGTTTTTCCTACATTGTAGATACACATTGTTGATGTAAAGGATGATTTTAAAGAGATAAATTCGAGTGGAAAAGAAATCAAGCAAGATAAATGTCGGAAAATCAGGATTCCGGGTAGTGACGACCTTGCAACGCAGTTCTTGATATGATAACAACCTATTTGACTCTGGACCTCAAGAGAAGAGTTGTAGGGCTTGAAGGGAGGATTCTACAGGCTTTTGAATCACTCCATTCCGACTTACGAGGCCCGAGATATGAGCGTTACAAGTTTGGATGCTGTTGCTGGAAATAGTGAACGGGCGTCCGACCTTATGGACGGGCGTCCGGCACCGTTACTGTAGCAACCGCCTCGATTTTCTATAAATAGCAGCAGCTTTTCAACCCTAATATCATACCATATCGAATTTTACACACAGCAGCCGCAAGAACACCTTATTTTCTGAGGCTTCCAAGGCCGGTCACCCGAGCCTTGTGCTCGGGTGATCGGGGTTAGATTAGGTTTTATTTTTCGTTTCGTTTTCTTTTCTTGATGCCGCATGGAGCAGCCATGGATGGAGCTTGAAGCTTCCTTTTTGCAGCAGCACCTTATTTCTTTTTAATGGATGTTTTGTAAGTCTTTAATTATAATTGTTTCTTTTCCTGTGTTTATTTGTATCGTGCAATTTTATATCGAAAGATGATTGCATGATTTGATGTTACCGTATGACGGAAGTCGGTGTAGTTTAGATCACCATAGGAAAGATTAGATTTTTAATCTATACATAACGGAAGTTCGTAGGTTAAATATCTAGGTTTACGAGAGAACCACAATTTAATTAATTTGATGCAAGATTATCTTAGATTTGAATTGAGGGATATCACCGTTACCGGAAAGATAGGATTTTTCATGTGTTTAATTCATTATGTTGTTCTTGTTCTCTTTCATGTTTTTATGCCGCATGTTAATCGAATTTAGATAACGGAAGTTAATAGATTCATTAGATTATCGTGAGGGAGATTGACAATAATTATTCCAACAAACGGAAGTTGAGGGGTAATGTTGTTAGATTAGGATTTAATCCATATCTTTGATTCGTATCGATATTAGTTAAGACCGGAAGGTAAACTAATTAATGGCGTGATAAATCGGAAGAGGAAACGCTTCTTTAGATAAGATAATAATCCAAGATAACTTGTGAATAAATGTTTGTCTGTCTTATTTCTTTCGGTGGGGTGATGGTTGTTGGAAATTGGTTGATCTTGGTTTGTTCATGTTTGTTCAATGATAGTTAGTTTTATTGCTTTCATAGATATAGTTTTATTTTCTGTTTGTTCGCAATTATCTTTCCTGGCTTTGGACTGACAATCCTCTGTCCAGTTATTTTTCCGTTCTAGTTTAGGTTTAGGTTTAGTTAATAAAGAGGAATTAATGAAGTTAGATTCAACAGCCCAATTCCCTGAGGATCGATACCCGTACTTATCCAACTTTACTAGCAACTACCCGGTATTCGGCCGGTTAGGAGGTAGTTTTGCATGGTAGTATAGGTTTTATAAATTTTCTTTTGTTTTAATGATGCAAAATCTCCCCAACAAAAGTGGCGCCGTTGCCGGGGAATCGGCGTTTTGTTGAATTTGGTTGAATTAATTTCTCAATTTTGTTACGTTTTTTTATTTTTTATTTTTTTTCGTTTTCAATAAAAGTAGCGTCGAATAGATTGAGAGTTTTTATTTTGCCGTGTTTCGATGACCGTAGGGTTAAGAATGTGCAAAAGTTTTTTACTCAATCTGTTTTACGTGAAGTTTGTGTTTAGTTGTTACCTAGTATAACCCCCGTGCTAGAATTTTATGTGGTCGCTGCGTTTTTGATGTATGATGATCTTAAGTTAATTAGGGTTTATAGTTAGGGTTTTCTCGTTATTTTCCTGTCGTTCTATGCATATTCGTTGTATGGACGAGCATCTGGTTTATTGGACGCCCGTCCAGTCCCTAACGTGCAGGTAAACGAGCGTTTGGAATTATGGGACGTTCGTCCGTTCCAGAATTTTCAATCCTGCTCTGATTTGAAGAATCAGACGGGCGTCTGTAATTCTAAACGCCCGTCCGGTCGGTTTTCAAGGCAGACGAGCGTCTGAAAAGTGGAACGCCCGTCCGATCTTCGAGATTTCCTTTGAACGTTCGTCCGGAATGCAGTCCAGGTTCTGTTTTTCTTGATGCTTTAATTTAACTTGGATTACTTTCATTAGAGCTTCTGTGGCTATTTCATTTTACGTAGATGTTCTGAACTTGCATGTTTACATCTTTCCATCTACGAATCCATGTTAAATAACTGCTTAACTTTTATATACATGATTCATCTAGGCATGTTATAGTCACTGTCGGTTCTCGTACGCTATAACTGGTCTTATTGTTATTTAGTAGCTAATGTCGGTTTCCGTATGCTACATACCGCTGTGATGAATCTTTTAAGCTTTGAGACTTATGTGCTTCCTTGTTTTTGTAACTCATATGGGTAGCTACTGTCGGTTTTCCGTAATGCTACGTCCTTTTCCATATGAGTTATATCTGTTTAGTATAGCTAACTGTTGGTTTCCATAATGCTATCACCTTTGATGAGTCTTAAGGCGCGTCTACACTGCATGTAATGAACAGTACTGTCGTTTATCGTAACCTGTCATTATTTGGTAGACGTTTATTTTATACATGTCGTGTTGCAAATGAGTGGGCTAGTTTTCTTTCTTTTATTTTCTTTTATTTTTGCATATCATATAGGTGCATATCATTTAGTTGCATGTCATCTAGTTGCATTGTTTTTCTATTTTTCTTTTATTTTTCCTGAGTGTAGTTAACTGTCGGTTTCCGTAATACTACCTCGTTTTTTTTAGTTTCTGCATAGGCCGTAGTCACCGTAGGGGTTGTCCTCGAAACCCGCTCGGCCTAAGCTTTGTCGAATTTATTTTTATTTATTTAATTTTTAGGATTGCATATCATGTAGGCCGCATTGTAATATATTTTCATGTAGTTGCACCTAGCCCCGCTATTTTGTAATGTTCCATGTATCATTATTTTTGTATGCACATGTGGATCGTATTTGTATTATAAGCTTCGTGGCTTATTTGATGCTTAGGTGTCCCGTACTTTCCCCGTGTGGTGATTTTTCCATCGAGCCGTTATATCATGTGCTTACGTCCCGAGTTCGCAATTTGTTATTCCCCCGTGTCCCCGAGATACCGCCATGTTTCGTCGAGTGGTGCGGTACATTTCTAGTTTGTCTTTGTTAAGCTAGCTTTGGATTTGAAGTCGGGAAGGACTCCATATGACATCACCATTGTTGTCCTCTTCAGCCAATTTTCGGATCATCACGAAATCAGCTAAGTTCTTTTATCTTTTCTTTATTTCTGCACAACATGAGGACATGTTGTAATTTAAGTGTGGGGGAGGGGAATGGCTTATGTGTTATCTACATTCATTTGCCATACTTTTATATTTCTATGAAACGTGCTAGATTTTAAAATTTTTGTTTTGTCCCAAGTAAGCATTGCATGTCTTCATTTGAGTTCTTATATCATTGATGCTGTATTCTGCATATTTAGTAATTTTAGATGTCTCACCTGATCTATTTTTCACGTGCCATAGTAGATGATGAGCTATATTTTAAAGCTATGCCCATTTGATTAGAGATTTTTTTAAAATTATCGCATGATTCTTTGCTTGCATACGAATTTTGGAAATTTTAATAGTTTGTATTTAGAATTAAAGTATGACGTACTGTGAATATCTGAAGGTTTGAATGTGATAGGAGGGATATAATTTAAGGTTTGTATACCAATCTAAGATGAATAATATGAATTATATATATATAAGTGTCGGAAGTAGGCGCCAATGATTTGAGTGCGGTAAGGCATTATCTCGAAATGTCCTATACCACTATGAGGTTAATAGCTCCCGACGACTGCCGATGATAGTAGTCCGGCTAGGGTGTTATCCCGAAACATCCTATTGCTTTGGAATGAGGGCATATGTGCTATATATGTGTGGAATTGATTGAACTTTAAGAAAAATTAGTGAATGGTATTGTGAAAAGATGGTTGAAAACCTTAGTTATCTTCTAACTATCCCCAGTATAAACTGAATGATATGTTGTAGGGATTATCCTCTAAGTATGTCGGAAGTATTTTAAATGCTCCCTATTATCTTTTCGGAATGTGTATGTTTTTGTGAGGTGCATGTTATAATCATTTTTATATTTCTAATTTAAATGGGATGTTGGCTAGTTTTGTTTGAATCAATTTCAAGTGTGGATTTAGTGGAAATTTACTATGGCTATGCACACACTCACTTGGGTGAACCTCTAAACTACTTGAATATGTTTTATATTTGCATAAGTGTTTATTTGTCTCGAGTGATGATTATGTTTTGTCTTGCTCGGGACGAGGAAGGTTTAAGTGTGGGGGAGTTGTTAAGGGTGATTTTATACGTTTTATAAAGATATATTTTATGTCAATATTCCCCATATTCTTAGGATTTTCATAGAAATCGAGCTTATAATCGATTAATTGAGTAAATGGTGTTTTTAATAGCTAAATTGCAAAACGTAGCGATTTATGTGTTTAAATCATGATTTTATATTATTTTAGGATTGTGTTACGCTTTGGTATGTTTTTCCTACATTGTAGATACACATTTTTTATGGAAAGGATGATTTTAAAGAGATAAATTCGAGTGGAAAAGAAATCAAGCAAGATAAATGTCGGAAAATCAGGATTCCGGGTAGTGACGACCTTGCAACGCAGTTCTTGATATGATAACAACCGATTTGACTCTGGACCTCAAGAGAAGAGTTGTAGGGCTTGAAGGGAGGATTCTACAGGCTTTTGAATCACTCCATTCCGACTTACGAGGCCCGAGATATGAGCGTTACAAGTTTGGATGCTGTTGCTGGAAATAGTGAACGGGCGTCCGACCTTATGGACGGGCGTCCGGCACCGTTACTTGTAGCAACCGCCTCGATTTTCTATAAATAGCAGCAGCTTTTCAACCCTAATATCATACCATATCGAATTTTACACACGGCGGCCGCGAGAACACCTTATTTTCGAGGCTTCCAAGGCCGGTCACCCGAGCCTTGTGCTCGGGTGATCGGGGTTAGATTAGGTTTTATTTTTCGTTTCGTTTTCTTTTCTTGATGCCGCATGGAGCAGCCATGGATGGAGCTTGAAGCTTCCTTTTTGCAGCGGCAGCACCTTATTTCTTTTTAATGGATGTTTTGTAAGTCTTTAATTATAATTGTTTCTTTTCCTGTGTTTATTTGTATCGTGCAATTTTATATCGAAAGATGATTGCATGATTTGATGTTACCGTATGACGGAAGTCGGTGTAGTTTAGATCACCATAGGAAAGATTATATTTTTAATCTATACATAACGGAAGTTCGTAGGTTAAATATCTAGGTTTACGAGAGAACCACAATTTAATTAATTCGATGCAAGATTATCTTAGATTTGAATTGAGGGATATCACCGTTACCGGAAAGATAGGATTTTTCATGTGTTTAATTCATTATGTTGTTCTTGTTCTCTTTCATGTTTTTATGCCGCATGTTAATCGAATTTAGATAACGGAAGTTAATAGATTCATTAGATTATCGTGAGGGAGATTGACAATAATTATTCCAACAAACGGAAGTTGAGGGGTAATGTTGTTAGATTAGGATTTAATCCATATCTTTGATTCGTATCGATATTAGTTAAGACCGGAAGGTAAACTAATTAATGGCGTGATAAATCGGAAGAGGAAACGCTTCTTTAGATAAGATAATAATCCAAGATAACTTGTGAATAAATGTTTGTCTGTCTTATTTCTTTCGGTGGGGTGATGGTTGTTGGAAATTGGTTGATCTTGGTTTGTTCATGTTTGTTCAATGATAGTTAGTTTTATTGCTTTCATAGATATAGTTTTATTTTCTCGTTTGTTCGCAATTATCTTTCCTGGCTTTGGATGACAATCCTCTGTCCGAGTTATTTTTCCGTTCTAGTTTAGGTTTAGGTTTAGTTAATAAAGAGGAATTAATGAAGTTAGATTCAACAGCCCAATTCCCTGAGGATCGATACCCGTACTTATCCAACTTTACTAGCAACTACCCGGTATTCGGCCGGTTAGGAGGTAGTTTTGCATGGTAGTATAGGTTTTATAAATTTTCTTTTGTTTTAATGATGCAAAATCTCCCCAACAAAAGTGGCGCCGTTGCCGGGGAATCGGCGTTTTGTTGAATTTGGTTGAATTAATTTCTCAATTTTGTTACGTTTTTTTATTTTTTATTTTTTTCCGTTTTCAATAAAAGTAGCGTCGAATAGATTGAGAGTTTTTATTTTGCCGTGTTTCGATGACCGTAGGGTTAAGAATGTGCAAAAGTTTTTTACTCAATCTGTTTTACGTGAAGTTTGTGTTTAGTTGTTACCTAGTCTAACCCCTGTGCTAGAATTTTATGTGGCTGCCTGCGTTTTTGATGTATGATGATCTTCTAAGTTAATTAGGGTTTATAGTTAGGGTTTTCTCGTTATTTTCTGTTTGTTCTATGCATATTCGTTGTATGGACGAGCATACGGTTTATTGGACGCCCGTCCGGTCCACAACGTGCGGGTAAACGAGCGTTTGGAATTATGGGACGTTCGTCCGTTCCGAAATTTTCAATCAATCGCTCGATTTGAAGAATCGGACGGGCGTCTGTAATTCTAAACGCCCGTCCGGTCGGTTTTCAAGGCGGACGAGCGTCGAAAAGTGGAACGCCCGTCCGAGTCTTGAGATTTCCTTTGAACGTTCGTCCGGAATGCGATCCGGGTTTCTTCTTTTTTCTTGATGCTTTAATTTAACTTGGATTACTTTCATTTGAGCTTCGTGGCTATTTCATTTTACGTAGATGTTCTGAACTTGCATGTTTACATCTTTCCATCTACGAATCCATGTTAAATAACTGCTTAACTTTTATATACATGATTCATCTAGGCATGTTATAGTCACTGTCGGTTCTCGTACGCTATAACTGGTCTTATTGTTATTTAGTAGCTAATGTCGGTTTCCGTATGCTACATACCGCTGTGATGAATCTTTTAAGCTTTGAGACTTATGTGCTTCCTTGTTTTTGTAACTCATATGGGTAGCTACTGTCGGTTTTCCGTAATGCTACGTCCTTTTCCATATGAGTTATATCTGTTTAGTATAGCTAACTGTTGGTTTCCATAATGCTATCACCTTTGATGAGTCTTAAGGCGCGTCTACACTACATGTAATGAACGACTCTTGTCGTTTATCGTAACCTGTCATTATTTGGTAGACGTTTATTTTATACATGTCGTGTTGCAAATGAGTGGGCTAGTTTTCTTTCTTTTATTTTCTTTTATTTTTGCATATCATATAGGTGCATATCATTTAGTTGCATGTCATCTAGTTGCATTGTTTTTCTATTTTTCTTTTATTTTTCCTGAGTGTAGTTAATTGTCGGTTTCCGTAATACTACCTCGTTTTTTTTAGTTTCTGCATAGGCCGTAGTCACTGTAGGGTTGTCCTCGAAACCTGCTCAGCCTAAGCCTGTCAGAATTTATTTTTATTTATTTAATTTTTAGGATTGCATATCATGTAGGCTGCATTGTAATATATTTTCATGTAGTTGCACCTAGCCCCGCTATTTTGTAATGTTCCATGTATCATTATTTTTGTATGCACATGTGGACTGTATTTGTATTATAAGCTTCTGTGGCTTATTTGATGCTTAGGTGTCTGTACTTTCCCCGTGTGGTGATTTTTCCATCGAGCCGTTATATCATGTGCTTACGTCCCGAGTTCGCAATTTGTTATTCCCCCGTGTCCCCGAGATACTTGCCATGTTTCGTCGAGTGGTGCGGGTACATTTCTAGATGTCTTTGTTAAGCTAGCTTTGGATTTGAAGGCAGGAAGGACTCCATATGACATCACCATTGTTGTCCTCTTCGACCAATTTTCGGATCATCACGAAATCGGCTAAGTTCTTTTATCTTTTCTTTATTTACGCACAACATGAGGACATGTTGTAATTTAAGTGTGGGGGAGGGGAATGGCTTATGTGTTATCTACATTCATTTGCCATACTTTTATATTTCTATGAAACGTGCTAGATTTTAAAATTTTTGTTTTGTCCCAAGTAAGCATTGCATGTCTTCATTTGAGTTCTTATATCATTGATGCGTATTCTCGCATATTTAGTAATTTTAGATGTCTCACCGATCTATTTTTCACGTGCCATAGTAGATGATGAGCTATATTTTAAAGCTATGCCCATTTGATTAGAGATTTTTTTAAAATTATCGCATGATTCTTTGCTTGCATACGAATTTTGGAAATTTTAATAGTTTGTATTTAGAATTAAAGTATGACGTACTGTGAATATCTGAAGGTTTGAATGTGATAGGAGGGATATAATTTAAGGTTTGTATACCAATCTAAGATGAATAATATGAATTATATATATATAAGTGTCGGAAGTAGCTGCCAATGATTTGAGTGCGGTAAGGCATTATCTCGAAATGTCCTATACCACTATGAGGTTAATAGCTCCCGACTGCCTGATGATAGTAGTCCAGCTAGGGTGTTATCCTGAAACATCCTATTGCTGGGAATGAGGGCATATGTGCTATATATGTGTGGAATTGATTGAACTTTAAGAAAAATTAGTGAATGGTATTGTGAAAAGATGGTTGAAAACCTTAGTTATCTTAACTATCCCCGGTATAAACCGAATGATATGTTGTAGGGATTATCCTCTAAGTATGTCGGAAGTATTTTAAATGCTCCCTATTATCTTTTCGGAATGTGTATGTTTTTGTGAGGTGCATGTTATAATCATTTTTATTTCTAATTTAAATGGGATGTTGGCTAGTTTTGTTTGAATCAATTTCAAGTGTGGATTTAGTGGAAGTTTACTATGGCTATGCACACACTCACTTGGGTGAACCTCTAAACTACTTGAATATGTTTTATATTTGCATAAGTGTTTATTTGTCTCGAGTGATGATTATGTTTTGTCTTGCTCGGGACGAGGAAGGTTTAAGTGTGGGGGAGTTGTTAAGGGTGATTTTATACGTTTTATAAAGATATATTTTATGTCAATATTCCCCATATTCTTAGGATTTTCATAGAAATCGAGCTTATAATCGATTAATTGAGTAAATGGTGTTTTTAATAGCTAAATTGCAAAACGTAGCGATTTATGTGTTTAAATCATGATTTTATATTATTTTAGGATTGTGTTACGCTTTGGTATGTTTTTCCTACATTGTAGATACACATTTTTTATGGAAAGGATGATTTTAAAGAGATAAATTCGAGTGGAAAAGAAATCAAGCAAGATAAATGTCGGAAAATCAGGATTCCGGGTAGTGACGACCTTGCAACGCAGTTCTTGATATGATAACAACCGATTTGACTCTGGACCTCAAGAGAAGAGTTGTAGGGCTTGAAGGGAGGATTCTACAGGCTTTTGAATCACTCCATTCCGACTTACGAGGCCCGAGATATGAGCGTTACAAGTTTGGATGCTTTGTTGTTGCTGGAAATAGTGAACGGGCGTCCGACCTTATGGACGGGCGTCCGGCACCGTTACTTGTAGCAACCGCCTCTGATTTTCTATAAATAGCAGCAGCTTTTCAACCCTAATATCATACCATATCGAATTTTACACACAGCAGCCGCGAGAACACCTTATTTTCTGAGGCTTCCAAGGCCGGTCACCCGAGCCTTGTGCTCGGGTGATCGGGGTTAGATTAGGTTTTATTTTTCGTTTCGTTTTCTTTTCTTGTTGCCGCATGGAGCAGCCATGGATGGAGCTTGAAGCTTCCTTTTTGCAGCAGCACCTTATTTCTTTTTAATGGATGTTTTGTAAGTCTTTAATTATAATTGTTTCTTTTCCTGTGTTTATTTGTATCGTGCAATTTTATATCGAAAGATGATTGCATGATTTGATGTTACCGTATGACGGAAGTCGGTGTAGTTTAGATCACCATAGGAAAGATTAGATTTTTAATCTATACATAACGGAAGTTCGTAGGTTAAATATCTAGGTTTACGAGAGAACCACAATTTAATTAATTCGATGCAAGATTATCTTAGATTTGAATTGAGGGATATCACCGTTACCGGAAAGATAGGATTTTTCATGTGTTTAATTCATTATGTTGTTCTTGTTCTCTTTCATGTTTTTATGCCGCATGTTAATCGAATTTAGATAACGGAAGTTAATAGATTCATTAGATTATCGTGAGGGAGATTGACAATAATTATTCCAACAAACGGAAGTTGAGGGGTAATGTTGTTAGATTAGGATTTAATCCATATCTTTGATTCATATCGATATTAGTTAAGACCGGAAGGTAAACTAATTAATGGCGTGATAAATCGGAAGAGGAAACGCTTCTTTAGATAAGATAATAATCCAAGATAACTTGTGAATAAATGTTTGTCTGTCTTATTTCTTTCGGTGGGGTGATGGTTGTTGGAAATTGGTTGATCTTGGTTTGTTCATGTTTGTTCAATGATAGTTAGTTTTATTGCTTTCATAGATATAGTTTTATTTTCTGTTTGTTCGCAATTATCTTTCCTGGCTTTGGACTGACAATCCTCTGTCCAGTTATTTTTCGTTCTAGTTTAGGTTTAGGTTTAGTTAATAAAGAGGAATTAATGAAGTTAGATTCAACGACCCAATTCCCGAGGATTGATACCCGTACTTATCCAACTTTACTAGCAACTACCCGGTATTCGGCCGGTTAGGAGGTAGTTTTGCATGGTAGTATAGGTTTTATAAATTTTCTTTTGTTTTAATGATGCAAAATCTCCCCAACACCTTCCTTTTATAGGAAGAGAAATATTAAGAGCTAAGTAAAAGACAGAAGTCACTAAGCAGCTTAGTCACTGATCTTGCTTAACATCCAAGTAAACTAGTAAATATCTGGACTGCAAGTGGATCAAATATCTCGGCGGCGACCTCTTGAGGTCACATAGAACGCCAGCTCCGTTTGTCTTGCCGTGTCCTGCCCTTGCTCCCTGTTTCCTCTCAAGTCTTGTGCGGCCTTTTATGGGCTTTTTGTCCAAGGTCGCGATCCGGCCCCCTAGTCATGGTGAAGCTCTAGGCGGGGTTTGATGATAGCGACATTGACTTGGTATCATTGGCGTCGCCAACGATGTAGTCGCGGACCTTCCGCTGGTATGACAGCCAGAGAGGCTATTTCCGGAACTAAACGGTGGTGATATTATTTGTACGCATCAATGGCCCCTACTCCATGTCTTGATCATTTTTCGTGAAAATGTTGAGCGTGGAGTAGAGTGATCTCAAGGATATATGGTGCGTTTGCGACCTCGTCGTCTGATGCGACTTGTTCACTAAGGACCATGATTTTAAAGCAAGGGGCCTCGAAGGAACTTTGGGCCTGTATTTGCGACCTCGTCGTCTAATGCGACTTGTTCACTAAGGACCGTGCTTTTAAAGCAAGCCATCTCGAAGCAACTTTGGGCCTGCATTTGCGACCTCGTTGTCTGATGCGACTTGTTCACTAAGAACCGTGCTTTTAAAGCAAGCGGCCTTGAAGCAACTTTGGGCCTGTATTTACGACCTCGTCGTCTGATGCGACTTGTTCACTAAGGACCGTGCTTTTAAAGCAAGCGGCCTCGAATCAACTTTGGGCCTGTATTTGCGACCTCGTCGTCTGTTGCGACTTGTTCACTAAGGACCGTGCTTTTAAAGCAAGCGGCCTCAAATCAACTTTGGGCCTGTATTTGCGACCTCGTCGTCTGATGCGACTTGTTCACTAAAGACCGTGCTTTTAAAGCAAGCGGCCTCGAAGCAACTTTGGGCCTGTATTTGCGACCTCGTCGTCTGATGCGACTTGTTCACTAAGGACCATACTTTTAAAACAAGCGGCCTCGAAGCAACTTTGGGCCTGTATTTGCGACCTCATCGTCTGATGCGACTTGTTCACTAAGGACCGTGCTTTTAAAGCAAGCGGCCTCGAAGCAACTTAGGGCCTGTATTTGCGACCTCTTCGTATGATGCGACTTGTTCACTAAGGACCGTGCTTTTAAAGCAAGGGCTCGAAGCAACTTTGGGCCTGTATTTGCGACCTCGTCGTTGGCGAGGCTGTCCATCTGTTCGGGAGTTAGTGGGGCAGTTCAACAGTCAGTTCGTGGCTGGCGTCAGCTCCCTTTGTAACCGCAATAGCGTGGGTACTGAGGTTGCCTTGGTAACTGCCCAAGTACGTGGGCAGATAACGGCTGGCCAGTTGATTACGTGGGCATTAATGATTGTGCCTTAATTTTGAAAACCGCAAACGGTCACACAAACCTGGGCTGTTGGATGGCTGGGCCCTTAACCGCACGATCAGATTTTCTCTTCCTATATAAGGCTCCCCTCCTTCCAACCTTCATACTTTTCATTCCACTATTTCCCCAAACTTTTTTCTCTCCACTTTTCCTTCTTTTCTTTTTCTGTGATTGGCAAGGGTTTTCCGGCGGAGGCTTTTAGAAAGGATTTGGTAGTGGCCGAAGTGAATTTGAGGTTCCCGGCAAGGATTTGAAGGCTCCGGCGTGTTCTTGCGGCTGTCCGTTTTAGCTTCTTCCCAGAAACAGGTAAATCCATCTTCCCTTACCCCCTTTTCCTTATTAGTAGGTAAAAAAATGTTACCGTCTTCGTCTTGTGGTTCGGTACCATTGCCTATTCGTAGCAAGAAATCAACAAAGAAATGATCAGTTGAAGCTTGTATATTTTTTGTTAGTGAGATTCGTGTGAAGTAAGGCCACAAAGAAGAATTGATTAAGCTGGAATCTAGTTGTTCATGTTTGTTGTATTTTGTACTACTGGTAGTACTTGTCTAAAATCGCCACCGAAGACACTCACTTCATCACCAAATGGCTTGTCTTGATCGGTCATATCTTCAAGCATATTTGAAAATGCATCAATCTGTAACGCCTCCAGACCCCGGGCCTGGTTGCGCGAAATGAGTCATAAATGGTCCGGTCAACTGCTTTGACCGCCGTCCTCGCTTGGTCTAAAAGGCTAACCCGAGTTGACAAGACCTTTATGTCTCACACTTAGATGGGGCTGAGCAGGACTTTACTTTACCAATGTGGGATATTATATTCTCCCCCCTTATAAGGGACTAGCGTCCTCGCAAGGACAGCCAAGATTTGTCCCGGTAGACTTGTCCCAGTTCGTCCCTACCGTAGGATTCTATAGGTGGCCCCCACCACCTCTCACGGTGTGGCCCCCACCACCTCTCACGGTGTGGCCCCCACCACCTCTCACGGTGTGGCCCCCACCACCTCTCACGGTGTGGCCCCCACCACCTCTCACGGTGTGGCCCCCACCACCTCTCACGGTGTGGCCCCCACCACCTCTCACGGTGTGGCACTTAGTTCCGTATGATAGTCGGCTTTGAATACCATTCTGTAACGCCCTAAGACCCCGGGCCTGGTTGCACTAAGTGAGTCATAAATGGTCCGGTCAACTGCTTAGACCGCCGTTCTTGCTTGGTCTAAAAGGATAACCCGAGTTGACAAGACCGTCTCACACTTATATGGGGGTGAGCAGGACTTTACTTTACCGATGTGGGATTTTACACAATCGATTTTCTATGTGCCATTGGGGCTTCATCCCAAATTATGATTTTTGCTTTAACTATTAGTTTATCTATGCTAGATTGTTTAATAACATTTGTTGTTCTAGTGGTTTCAATGTGCAAAGGAAGTTTAGAGCGTGAGTGTGATGTTCTGCCTCCAGGTAAAATGGAGGCTGCAACCCCAGAAGTTGCAGTCGCTCTAGCTATGTAACGTTGAGATTTAGGGTAGCCAGAAGCGCTTTATACAGATATGTTTTTCCGGTACCTGTTTAGGGTGATTTTATGTGATTTATATCGTTATATTTCGTAACAAATTCCTCCATATTCGTATGATTTGCATAGAAATTAAGGGTTTAATCGAATTATTGAGCAAATGAGTTTTAAAAGTATTTAAATGCAAATTCGGGTTAATTATGTGATTTTATTGGTAAATATCTTTATATATGTGATGTTACACTTTGCATGGTTTTATCATAATTGTAAGTATATAAATATATCTTGTGAAAGGATGGAACGAGCGAAAACGATGTTCATACCAAGACGTGGAGGGAGATAAGATTGAATTTGGAGTGAAGAGAGAGTGGACGGACGTCCAGCAGACTGAACGTGCGTTTGAGCTGAATGAGGAGTGAACGAGCGTTTGAAGATTGAACTGGCGTCCAGGAGAAGTATCTTGATTCAGAATTTCAGATGTTTTATGAACGAGCGTCTGGAATTACATAGGACGGGCGTCTGATCCAGCTCGGCCTGACTCGAAGATTTCAAAGCATCTGGACTGGCGTCCAGCATCCTTGGACGGGCGTCCAGCCACCGCCTCAGCCTAAACCGACTTCAAAACTTATAAATAGTCGTGTTTTTCTGAACCTTAATACACACAATTCGATCCCTGGCCGCCCCAGGCCCCTTTGGGGCAGCTTTTGCTGCGTTTTTCTGCCCCCATAAACATAATTTCATCTACTTCTTTTATTTTTAATTTCTGCAACTAGTAGAACGATGGATAGAGGCTAGGCGATTTGAACAAGCGTGTGAAGCCAATCATGCAACGTTTTGATTTCAACTCTTTGGATGGTTTTGTGAGTTTTTATTTAAAGTTTGTATCTTTATTATGTTCTTATTGATTATGCAATTTAAATCGATGGATGTATTGCTGTTGATGTTTACTATGTGATGAGAATCGTTGTTAGACCTAGATCACCGTAGTAAAGATTAGATTTTTAACCTAAAAATAACGAGAGTTGCTAGGTTAAATTTCTAGGTTGCTAGATTGAGAAATCTTACACCTTTGTTATGGAAGCGTTAATCTTTAAGATCGAGAGATGAAAGATTAATAGGCGAATTATCTACGAGAGTAGGAATTCATACCTTTGATAGGTGAACCACATCTTTATTAAATCTTCACTAAACGATCTAGAGTAGAAATTGAGGGTTGCGGGATAGGTGGATCAATGCTTGTTCTTCGTTAAAATTAATTGAAATTATCTTTGTGCCTTGTCTTCGTTGCTATTTTAGAATTTTCTTTTTCTTTTTAGTTATAGAATAGATTTATTTAGTTAGTTTAGGTCCGCAACTATATTTCCTGGCTTTGGATTGACAACCCTCTGTCCAGTTTATTGTTTCTTCGTTTTCGTTTTTAGTTATTTTTCGTGACAACCTTTAGAAAAATTAAGAACTAGACCAATCTCGATTCCCTGTGATTTGACTCCGGTTGTAACTACTATACTACGATCCCTGCACTTGGGGTAAACCGGATTTATTTTATTACTTGTTTATTTTCCATTAGATAAAATCCGAGACAAGTTTTTGGCGCCGTTGCCGGGGAATCGGTACGGTTGTCTAGTTTATTAATTTTTCTGATTTTCTGTTATAAGTTTGGATAAAATGGATCGTTAGGGCACATGGTAGTATTTTGGCCATAACTTTCGGCTCCGGTGTCGGTTTGGTGCGCAGGACCCCAATTCGGAAAGCTCGTTCCGACGCCGACGACGTGGCAAATGCCGGAGGCCGTTTGTCGCCGTTTTCAAGGTCAAAATCTGCTGTTTTCCCGTCCATTTTGGGCTCAGAAGAGACCAACACGTTTTTCTCCCTTTTATTGTTTTCTGTTTTTCTGTTTTAAATTTTTCGTAGGTAGGTTTATGTTTAAGTTTTCCGTATCTTTTTCTGTTTCTTTATCTTATTAAAAAAAAATAGTTGTTTTTTTTGTTGTTGCTAGGGTTTCTGAGGTTTTGAATTTACTGACGTGGTGACTAGGGTGAGAATCAAACGAGGGGTCGAGTTTCTCTTTATTGTGCATCATGCTAGGGCCAGACGAGCGTTTGTCCTTTCCAAACGCCCGTCTGCTCTGTGTGGTTCCAAACGTGCGTCCATAAGGAGTGAACGCCCGTCCGACCAAACGCACCAATCCTGTATATGTTTTGAGAGCACCAGACGAGCGTCTGTCTTGTCCGAACGCCCGTCCAGTGCATCAGGCTTTAGTGAATAGAATTTGATGTTGATACATGTTTCCGTTATTTGACATGGATGTTTTAATGTGATCCTCTGTGGCCTTTATATATGCGTAGATGTTCTGTTCTTGCATCTTTATGGTTATTTCTCCCTCTATTGTGGTCCATGTTGAGTGATTGTTTGTGTTTCGAGTCTGCTGATGTGGCATGGCTTCTTTATTTTACATCCCCCATGTATCTATTGCATACTTTTGGTATTTGGACCACGTCCCATGCAGGTTTTTCGTTGTTTTCTGTTTCTATGACTTTGGGTACATGGGATGCGCTTATAAGAGGATGTCACGAAATTTATTCACGAAGTTCAGTAAGGCCCTACTACTGGTGACGCTGGAGCACCCAACTAAACATGATTCTACTATTATTTATGATGTTCCTTTCGTAGTCTATTTAGGGTGTTAGGGTTGTTTAGGGGTTGGCTTTTCTGATGTGATTCATCTGTGCTTTAGTTGAAGCTACTGTCGGTTTTCCGTTGCTATTATTTTCTGATGGATCTTAAGGCACGTCTACACTTGTCTGTCGAGCCTCTGTGGCTTTATTTAGAAGACGTTTATATATTTGACCTTCCTTATGTAGTTGACATGTTTCATCGCTTAGTCCAAATTATAGATTAGGGCGACATCTATGGAAATTAGTTGGGCTAGCATTTTCTTCATTTTCTTTTTGCCTTATTAATATAGTTGCATATCACTTAGTTGCATTGTGTTATATTCTGTCTTTTTTTTTTAATTTAGTGCACCTAGCCCTGCTACTTTGTAGTGTCCTCTGTTTACACTTTCAGTTGCAGTTTGATATTTCTGTATGCACATGTTGGACCCTATACGGATGTTAAGCTTCTGTGGCTTTATATTTGACGCTTAGATGTTCTGTGTTTTAACTGTGTGGTAATTTTTCCATCTGAGCAATTATATCTTGTGCTTCTATCTTGTCTATGATTATTTTTGCCATGTTATATCCCCCTATGTTCCCCGAGATGTTGCCATGTTTGTTCAAGTGTGCAGGATATTTTCGATAGCGATTGTGAGCTTTTATATGATATCAGTTTTCCGGTGGATGGTCCACAGTCTCCTGATTTCTTCACGCATTTCTGGATCTGGATCTAGACCACCTTCAGAATTGCCACCTTCGAACTACAATCAGCTAAGTACTTTATTTCTTTTTAAATTCTGCACAACCTGAGGACATGTTGTCGTTTAAGTGTGGGGGAGGGGAATATATTGCTCGTTATGTGTATTTTTTTTTGCTTATATTGCTATTCTATGCTGAAAAGAGCTAAATTTTTCAAAGCTACATTTTTCAATTTTTTTGTTTTTGTCCCGAGTAAGCAATGCATAATTTTTGTTCGGTTTTTATAGTCATTGATGCTGTATACCGTATGCTTAGTAGTTAGTTGTTTCACCCGACATGCATTTCACGAGCCATATTGAACGATGAGCTAAAATATAAAGCTATACCCATTTGGATTAGTAATGTTTGATTATCTTATAAGTATCTTGTGCTTAGTGCTAACATACGTATCATGAGAATTATAATAGTTTGTGTTTATAGCCAGAGTATGACATACTGTGAATATCTTAAGTTTGAATGTGATAAGTGAAACGTGACTATTGTGCTTTAAAAAAGTTGTTATTAAAAAAAATTCAAAAAATGAAATAATTGGGTGTGTTGAAAGCTGGTCGATGATTTGAGTGAGGTAGGTCATATCTCGAATGTCCTATACCACTATGATGACCAAAAGCTCACGACAGTCAGAAAAAGCTGCTTTATGATTTGAGTAAGGTAGGGCATATCTCGAATGTCCTATTCTACTATGACGGGCAATAGCTCATTCTGATGTGTGTTTTTATATGTGAAAGTTAATTAAATCAACTTATATAAGGAATCTGGTGTGAATTGAAATGAAAGACTTAGTTATCGTCTACCTTATCCCAGTATAAACCGACAGATATGTTGTAGGGATTGTCCTCTGAGTATGTCAGAAAGGTCGTAAATACCTTCTATCATCCTTTTCAGGATATGTTACGTTTTGTAGGTGCATGTTATAAGTGTCATTTATTTCTAGTTTAAATGGGATATTGGCTAGTTGATTTGAATAAATTTCAAGTTGGGACTTAGTGGAAGTTTGGTATGGCTATGCACACACACGTGGGTGAACTTCTAATTTATTGACTATGCGTTATATTTGCTGAAGTATCTATCTTTTCCGAGCCTTTATCTTGTTTTGTTTTGCTCGGGACGAGCAAAAGCTAAGTGTGGGGGAGTTGTTTAGGGTGATTTTATGTGATTTATATCGTTATATTTCGTAACAAATTCCTCCATATTCGTATGATTTGCATAGAAATTAAGGGTTTAATAGAATTATTGAGCAAATGAGTTTTAAAAGTATTTAAGTGCAAATTCGGGTTAATTATGTGATTTTATTGGTAAATATCTTTATATATGTGATGTTACACTTTGCACGGTTTTATCATAATTGTAGGTATATAAATATATCTTGTGAAAGGATGGAACGAGCGAAAACGATGTTCATACCAAGACGTGGAGGGAGATGAGATTGAATTTGGAGTGAAGAGAGAGTGGACGGACGTCCAGCAGACTGAACGTGCGTTTGAGCTGAATGAGGAGTGAACGAGCGTTTGAAGATTGAACTGGCGTCCAGGAGAAGTAACTTGATTCAGAGTTTTCAGATTTTTTATGAACGGGCGTCTGGAATTACATAGGACGGGCGTCTGATCCAGCTCGGCCCGACTCGAAGATTTCAAAGCATCTGGACTGGCGTCCAGCATCCTTGGACGGGCGTCCAGCCACCGCCTCAGCCTAAACCGACTTCAAAACTTATAAATAGTCGCGTTTTTCTGAACCCTAATACACACAATTCGATCCCTGGCCGCCCCAGGCCCCTTTAGGGCAGCTTTTGCTACGTTTTTCTGCCCCCATAAACATAATTTCATCTACTTCTTTTATTTTTAATTTCTGCAACTAGTAGAACGATGGATAGAGGCTAGGCGATTTGAACAAGCGTGTGAAGCCAATCATGCAACGTTTTGATTTCAACTCTTTGGATGGTTTTGTGAGTTTTTATTTAAAGTTTGTATCTTTATTATGTTCTTATTGATTATGCAATTTAAATCGATGGATGTATTGCTGTTGATGTTTACTATGTGATGAGAATCGTTGTTAGACCTAGATCACCGTAGTAAAGATTAGATTTTTAACCTAAAAATAACGAGAGTTGCTAGGTTAAATTTCTAGGTTGCTAGATTGAGAAATCTTACACCTTTGTTATGGAAGCGTTAATCTTTAAGATCGAGAGATGAAAGATTAATAGGTGAATTATCTACGAGAGTAGGAATTCATACATTTGATAGGTGAACCACATCTTTATTAAATCTTCACTAAACGATCTAGAGTTGAAATTGAGGGTTGCGGGATAGGTGGATCAATGCTTGTTCTTCGTTAAAATTAATTGAAATTATCTTTGTGCCTTGTCTTCGTTGCTATTTTAGAATTTTATTTTTCTTTTTAGTTATAGAATAGATTTATTTAGTTAGTTTAGGTCCGCAACTATATTTCCGGCTTTGGATTGACAACCTCTCATCGTCCAAACTTTATTGTTTCTTCGTTTTCGTTTTTAGTTATTTTTCGTGACAACCTTTAGAAAAATTAAGAACTAGACCAATCTCGATTCCCTGTGATTCGACTCCGGTTGTAACTACTATACTACGATCCCTGCACTTGGGGTAAACCGGATTTATTTTATTACTTGTTTATTTTCCATTAGATAAAATCCGAGACAGTACCCCCTGTCCCGTCGATGAAAAACACAGCCGGTTCATTAGAAAGAGTCTTTTTGATAATGATATCATATGCATAGTGTTGTTTTTCATTAAGCTTTGTTTTAGTGAGTAAGTCACATTCATCAACTGAAAGGCTTTGTTCATATGCTATTTCTTTGCTCAAATTAACGTTTTTTGAAACCATGGTTGCTTCATCACAAAGCTTGAAGTCAGACAGCTTTTTCCCCATATTCTCAAGTAGAATAGATAGTTCTTCAAGTACTTTTATGAGTATTTCTGTATTGGACAAAGATGATATTGGTTGTAGGTTAATGTAATCTTCAGATAATGATTTTGAGTATTTTTCCCAAAGTTTTTTAGGATTGTTTGGTGAACATTACACTAACATCGAGGAAAAAAGATGTCGAAATTGTTTGGGCATTTTATACAGTGATGCTTCTTTTAAGAAGTTGTCTATGTCATAATCTGAAGCAAGCAAATTACGATGTAAAGCGGATTCCCTGAAGGTGTTATACTTATGACCATTAGCGGTAGGTAAGTCCTCAAAACATGTAGGACCGTTAACATGGTTATGAAGAAATCGCAAATAGTATCTTTCACCTTCTGTTGGGCTAACAGTAACGACTAGACCAACTACTTTACCCTTTTTTCGTTCATTCCATTGCCTACCTCCATCTCATACGAAATATTTTGGAAACTCCTTGTATAGGCTTTGTATTTTTTTAGCTCGATCGTTACACTTATTCGTGTAGAAAAATTGAGTTAGCATTGTTCGAGAAAGGAATTCGTTGTTTACAAGAGAGTTTAAATCTTGATGAGTAGAAAATGATATTGGGTAATTGTGAGGTAAGTGGACTTGTAACGAAACTGTGTGCAACACAAGGCTCGGATCATATATCATTTTTCCGTTTCCTTTGCAATTGTAACTCAAATTTGTTGTTAATCGTTTCTTTGTAATTTTTCTTTCGTTTTTGAATGAGATTATCCAACACCAACATATTGCACTTGCGCAAACCTTCTAAGATAGCTGTAGCAATGCGAAAAAATTAAGAAAAATTCAGTTCCTATGTTTTGATAATAGGATGAAGGATAAATTAACTTTTCAAAGTCAAAGAGCATTAAATTTGGAAAAAAGGGTAGACTGGGAGAACCTTCTTCTTCCGCGGAGATTAGCGGAGTTATGTTACGGATTGTAGTATCCACGCCCGGCAAAGGTGTGTTGCATGTGTATCTATGTTTCCTTATGTTTTTTTGGTAATTTCTCAATTCCATAGTGCCAACCTGGGTTGCCACTTGGGAAAAGTAAAAGATATTGTAGTGGATCGTAACAACCGAAGTTGTGAGAAATTTTATGGGGCATTGAAAGTTTATTGTAGATTTGAATGTGACATTGAGGGTTGAATTCATTCTCATCTTCCAACGAGATGATAGCTTCTACATCTTCGCATGTTGGATGGTTATAAACACGTTGATCTAGTTTAGGAGAATTAATAAGGCAAAGCATGTTGGATGGTCATCAATTTTTTCCATTTCTCTAGCTTGTTTAAGGAACAATGTGTTGGATTCTCACTTAGAATATCCATCAATTGCATCATGATGGAATCTTTAAAACATGAGGATGATTTCAGACGATATTCAAGCTCAACGTTTGTATCATAAAAATATAGCTGAAGTTTCGTTGGGGTATCTCCATCTACATATATACCATTCAAATAATGGTAAACCTTACCTTGTACTTTGAAAGTGTGAACACCTTTGCTATTTTCACCGATCTGTAAATTAAAATGGGGAAATATCAAATATCATATCTTGAATTTTATACGACAACGTTGCCAAGATGAAATTACCAAAACATTCTAGATCTTCAGCAAAATTACTTGTTGAATCCTATAAATAAAAATATCGTAACTGTCGCTAATCCCCAAGAAGAGATGGAGGGATGAAGAAACCGATATATTTCGCATATTGATTTGTGCTTTCAATGGACCCGATTGTGAAAAAACAAGGACGACCACTGGTTAACATCGCCACTCTTACACGAAGCAGTGCTGCCGTCACCGTCGGCGGCACCGCCAAAGTGTTGATCTTGCTACACTGGTATAAAAAGAGGAAGTATTTTATGCAAAACAAAAATTAAAGGAGGGAAAGAGAGGAGCCAAGAGTAAGGGGGATCTGGAGAGGTTGAGAATTATCTAAAAAGTGAAAAGGGTGTTAAATTACAATCATTATGAGAGGGCATGTGTGCAATATTTTTATTTTGAAGGGTTGTGTATGTAAATATTCTGAAAACGACATTGTTTTTTTCAAAAAGCGGACGACGAATCCGGACGACGAAAAATCTTTATAAAACTTCTACATATCATACTAGTGGAAGCACCCGTGCGATGCACGGGATACCCACTTATTATTTTCATGGTTTTGTGTGTGTATTAGTACGGGTTTTTGTTTGTGTGTTAGTAGGGGTTTTTGTAATATGTATAGTATTTGCTTTTCCTGCTAAAAAAACATTTGTTTTTAAAGTAGTTCAAAAGAAATAAAGTGAGAAGGAAAGCTTATTGCAATTTTCTATCAAAAAAACAATCAATTTCAAGAGGCAATGCTTACATCATGCTAGATGACGGATCTAAAAAATAGAACTCAAACACGATACTCTTTTCCCTCTGATGAGGAAGGGGAAATCCAATATGTAAATTGTAAGAGAGTCAAGACATGGGAAGAAACATCCTCCTTGCATCCTAGAATCCTTTCCAACCCTTATTTCAAGTATAAGAACTACAGGGCTTAAGAAAGGGGAAAAAAAACCATATTTAACTATGGGGACAACATTTTCACGTTCACGTAACGGAACAAAGAACCACCTACAACTACCACTTTCACTCTCAAAAGAGGCAAAAAAAAAAAAAAATGAAAGTACAATGCAAATCATACCTAACTTCACCGGTGAAAGCACCCCCTTTCTTAACCCAACAGTTCTGGGCTGCAACATGGAACTCTGGCCTCAATTCTGTCTTCACCGGTGGCCAAAACTCGTATGGGAGACTCACAAGTCACAACCACCTCTGCAAGACTATTACCAAAATTGGAAACGGAGTTGTTTCACTATGGTGATGATATAACACAGATTAGACACTGCTTTACATAGATTACTACAGAATGCAAATTATTTTAGCAAAACACATTTGATCTATGGTTGATTAGAAAATTATATGGCCAGAAAAAGAAGAAATCAGGAATAAAATTGGATAAATGAAAGTGGAAACCAAGAATCTGCAATCGAAACACAAAACAACCATAGGTGCTTCTATAACCTTGTTCGATATCGAAATACATATATGTAACGCGCATCGACTTTTTAGCTGATTCATATAATCTTACTTAAGCAACAAAGATAGTCATCAAAAGGATCAATCCACCATTTTCAAACACAATTTAGTATGAACGCTCGGAATAGCATGAGATTAAAAGGGTTTCTCGTTATTCACTATTTCCTTCATCCGCAGAATGGTTTTAAGGGCACAAAAATTCAAATGAGAAAAAAGAGATAATTTCCAGAGAGAAAAAATAAACGTGATGCGCAGCACAACACGCTGCTGGAAAATAAATCATAAAAACATAATCATCAAAAGATTAGAATCATACTGTCAACTGTCCACATAGTGGAAGATTATACAGATTCTTTGAAATATCTTATCTCCTTTATCAAAGGAGTAGGGATGCGAGAAAAATTGAGATCATGAATACAGTAGATTGAGAGATCAATAAAACAAGAAAAGAGGAAAAAGATGGCAATAAAAAAGACACACCTAGGAAGATTTCAGAAAAAGGACACTGGACACGTCACCATCATCAGATCCACCATCATCGCCACCGTCTGTCCCGATCTCATCCAATTTCTGCAAACAAAGACACAACAAAGATGACAAAAATTGATCGAATTGTCTAGCCATGGAAAGTATCTGTTTACCTAAAACGTGAAAGATATAAGAAAAAAATGAACAAACAAAAAAAGAGTTGAGAAGAGAAGGAGCGCAAAAAATTAGTAGGGGATGGAAGAGACGGGAAGTTAAGCAACAAATGTAGAATGGTCCATGAGAAGGACTGTATGCAATTATTTTGAGGGGCGTTTTATGCAATAACAAGGATTTCATAGGCTTTGGAATATAGCCCTCACTCTTATTTTTAAATCTACTGATAGCAAATATACGAGTCTTGGTAATTCCTAATCCAAAAACAGTAACCTATATCTACAAAATATAATGTCGAACATAAGCCTCCCAACAAGAAATCTTGAGCTTATTTGAAAAAGATAATCTACACAACCCCCACATTTAACTAAAATAATAGTTAAAGAGCTATAAAGAAGAAACAATAAAAACTAAGGCTCTCGTCATGCCACCAAACCATATGCACAATTCAAAAGAATATCTATCCGGATGAAACTGCCACTCTTCACCTATGTTGCACCACAATTACAACAATCATACAATTTGAAGGAAGAAAAAAAATAAAACAAAAGAAATAACCTTCTCACCAAGAATGTGATTGCCTTTTTCCAATGTTGGATACAAAGAAGACGTAGGAATCGATCTAGACTTAGCCAAAGATGATTTAAACCAAAATACCAACACTCAAAGCAGTAAAGAGAGTTTTCCCATCCACCGAATACATGTCTTATATATTCTCATAGATTGGTATCATGCAAGCATAATGTGCTCCATTGTAACACATGTTATATTACCAACAAGATAGGTAGGCAATATATAGTATGTCTAGTTTCTTACAATTGCCATACACATGGCATTCACTTGGTTCCCTAATCAATCACAAAGGAAGGATAACAGGAAAATATGATTACTAAAGAAGCCACCATGCACACTGAGCCTCGACATAAGAGCCACTGCTACTAGCTCTCTTTGATTACGATCAATATTACTTTCTAGTGATATTAAGTCTATTTAGATGTGTATTCATCAGATCATGGATTCATGTACCAAAAATTGTGTATCCGATATTTTTGTTCGACGGTGAACGAGAAAATGGATGCGAAATGGAGACTTTCTTTTAAAGTCGCCTTTTTTTTATAGAATAAGAATAAATAAATAGAATACTGTAATGTAATTTAGTATACATAGAAATTAGAAGAGTGTAAATTTGTTCTTGTTGTTGGTAATAACTCATATGCTGAATGAAACATAGAAAAACACAGATCTTTGGTCGAACAAAATGATGTCATGTATTGTTTACATTCAGATTTAAGTCTTCTTTTACCTACCCTTTGAGTTCATGAGTGTGGTAAGCCAACAATAAGGCCTGTAAGCATTAGCATGGAAAGGAATGAAAAATAGTCCAAGTAAGTTGTTTTACCAAAATAGTTAGATATATTGTGTAATATTTATGCAGTTCAAGTGATTTAAATAAAATTACACATTCATACAAATCCAATCAATCTATAAAAATGTAAACATTTGATGATATCAACAATATGCATATCAAAACAGGGCAGATACTCTGGATAGAAAAATTAAACAATCCATATTGAAATAAGTCAAATAACAACCATATGCAACATTCGGAAAAAAATTAAAAAAAATGGTCGATATCCATAAAAAAAGGTTTAGGCGCGGCCTATTCCCTTTGGCTATTTAAAAAACCCGATAGATTCAAATTTTATTTATACCTTTTCTTGTTGGAGGGGCGACCGCCCATTAAACTACCAAAGAAATTGTGATGATAAATTGTATGACTTCCCTCGATATCCATAAAAAAAGCCGGAGCTAGGCTTGACTCAAACATGTTTTTACTTAGGACAAATGTTATAAATTGTTACTTATGACAAATGTTAAAATCTGCATAATGAAGATGAAAATAAGTAGCAAAAAAGGCATAAATTCGAAATGTAAAAGAGGTGGAATCGGAAACTTACAAGAAAGGAGTTAGTGATGAAAGAGCTATCAAATATGAAGGCTTTCGTACCCTTTTGTCGGATTTACTATTTCCGGTTAGCAGCACCAGCACCGGCCACCATATCGACCACCGGCAAATCCAAATTTCCCTCATCATCTAAATTCACGATGGACAAAAAAAACACGGAAAGACCAATAGATTGCATCCTTCAACCTCCTTCATCAAAGCAATAGACAATTAACAATAGACTGCATTCATCAAGCAACGGAAGAAGAAAAAAACAACAGAGAAAAATAACTAAAAATAGACAATTAACGCTTTGAAATAATAGGACGGCCACCCGTTCACATCTACACCTCTATCCAATCTTTCGCCGCCGTCCGACCCTGCGAAATACACAATGAAGAAGAAATAGAAAATCAATTGGAGTATCAATTAAATTGAAACCAACAGGTTTTCAGAAGATGAAGAAAAAATTAACAACAAAACAAGGGGAAATTGCTCATATAGCCTTTGTCATTGTCTATTTAGTCCTTGACTAAACATCTATTTAAAAACAAAAGGAAAAACCTTATTTTCCTGTGTTCCCGAAATTGCCCCAACCTCCATCAGCCCCAAAATCCCCAAAATCCACCCGTCACTTAGCCAAATCCTCCATCTTCTTCTTCCTATCAATACACACATAACACACAAAACCTTGTTTTCCAATTCTTCCTCAAACTTTGCTCTCGTTGTCATCGTCTTTTTTCTTAAAATCGTTTACCTACCTCCAATTCCTGAGTATTTATGCTCTTCTTATCAATCCACACGATTTGAATCAAATTTTCGCAGGAGGATCTTCAAGAAACAGAATTTTCGGAGGAGGATCTCAATATCGAATTGATTGGTAAGTAATAAACAATTTGTTGTCTTTAATCGATTTAAGTGTGTTTTGTGTCTTTAATCGATTTAAGTGGGTTTCGTGTCTTTAATCGATTTAAGTGTGTTTAGTGTAATGGGTTGTTTGATTTATAGTTTATGATGAATCTGATTGTGAAATCGGACTGTGTAGCTCTGCTTTAATTTGTGGTATTGAATTAAGTGTGTTTATGATAATGCATGCAGATTAATTGCCAAATTGGTTGAATTGTGAAATGGGTTATTTTATTTGGAGTTTATGATGAATTTGAATGTGATAGCTCTGGTTTAATCCGTGGTATAATGAATTGTTTGTTAGATTTTGTATGTGAAACTAGATTAGTCGTTGGTATATTCTTCTTGTTTGATATAATCATTTTTTTGTATTGTAGTAAAACATGAAGCTCAAATATGAACTAACATCGGAAGACAGGATCAAAAAGTGTCATATATTCAATGAAAGTTCCATCGATAAAGCCCAGCATGTGTTTGAAAAGTTAGACGGTAAACATAAAAAACTGTTTAAAGCTTCATGTTTCGGTAAGTTACTTGAAATTCGTGAAATTAGATTGAATCAACTTGTTCATCAGTTTGTGATGTGGGTGGCAAAGACTGAAAGAGAGGACGAAATTTGGTTTGTTGTTGGAGAAAAACAACTAAGATTTGGTTTAAAAGAGTTTACGCTTGTTTCGGGACTGAATGTTGGCGAGGCTAGGTTTGGTGATCAACAAAAAGGAAAATCTAGTCCGATTGTTACAACTTATTTGAAGAAGAAGACATCAATAAAGAGAAAGGATCAGCTCGACGTGTTTGATCGAGCACACATCAAGAATCAAACCGATCGATACAAACTGGGATTGTTGGTTGTTTTGGCTTATGTAGTATTGGGTTGTGAGGAGAATGTACAGTTGGATTGGTGGTGGTTTGATTTGGTGGAGGATTTGAATGCATTCAACAAGTTTCCATGGGGGAACTTGTCTTATAAAAGCACCATTCATGTGTTCAATCGGAACTTAAGTGATTGGTTCAAAAAAGATGTGATCAAGTATTCATTGTATGGATTCCCGCATGCTTTCATGGTATGTATTTGAATATCAGCATTATTGTAATTCGGAATTGTTATATAAATGTTTAATAGTTTTTGTAAATGTTATGTTATGTGGGTATGGGCAGTTGAAGCCATCCCGTATTTACAGAAAAAGGGGATCCTTGTTAACTCAAGAGGTCTTCCAAGAATGGTGAAATGGGAAGTGACAAAGAGGGTGAACTCTGCGAAAGTCGAAGCGCTTTTACAGTTGGAACAGGTTTGAATAGATATTTTTTTAAGGTGTACTTAAATTCTGTTGTGGTTTTTATGATGTTTTAATTCATATTTATGAAACGAATTCAATGTAGATAAAAGTTCTACCAAAGCTTGTTCCAAGTGTAGCTGAGACACGTAAACCATATTACGTCGCGGTAACGAAACACAGCGGTTATTGTACCGACAACGGGGAGGATGATACGGAAGACAACGTGGAGGCAGTTTCTCCCACGCAAGAAAGTCCTCAACCCAATATTGCTTTGAAAAAGAAGGTGGAAGTTTTGGAGAAGATGGTGGATGCTTTGCAAAAGAATGTTGATTTGATGGCGGGTAATTTAGTTTGTGAAAAATGCAAAAATGTCATGAATCCTTCTTGTGACATGGTTGAAGGTCATGAAAAGGAGGAATCTGAAGAGAAAAAAAAGGAGGAGGACGTGATGGCGGACAATGGATGTGATGAAGGGGAACAATCTGAATCAAAGGAGTCCGACATGATGGCGGAGGGCTCGAATGAAAAAAGTGCATTGGAAGCTATAATGGCGTTGCATACTTCTGTGATGGGGGAGTACATGAAGGAAAAAAGTGCAAGGGAAGGTACATTTTTGAAAGTCCATATGTGAATTAATGTTTATATGTGAATTATTCATTTTTTATATACTAGTAATTAATGAAAAAAGCATGAACATTTGATTTGTGAATACTGTGTTTTGACTCGGTTGACCTAGTAGACTCGACAACCGAGGATAAGACGGTGATTACGGTGGAAGATGAAGATGAAGAACCAGAAGGTACTTTTTGAAAAAAAAATTAACATAATTTCGTTTATTATGTTAATGACTAGTAATCCTAACTAACAACTAGTTTATTTAGAGGAAGGATTGCCCTTGTTGGTACATCATGGAGCACGTATGGTGTGGAAAGTGGAACATGTTGAAGCAAAGCCTCATATTCGTCCCTTGAAAAGAAGGAAACTTAATGTTGATGTGTACGATCCGTACCGAGAAGCGGATCCCGCGTTGGAGTGCTACGAAAAGTGGCTACTTGAAGTTGGAGATGGCAGGTACGCCGAATTTTTTTTCCTTGAAGTAAAACTTTAAGTCTGTTGTTCATTTTATAATAATTTTAATTCTGTAATCCGAACTTTTTTACAGCGGTTTGGTTGTGCGGTTGGTTGATTACGAACTTCTATATTGTGCTTTGAAAGCTGTTGTTGATGGTGAAGCATTGCCAAGCTTTGTAAACCTGCTTTATTTTTAAAGTTGCAGCAAGATATTAAATTATGTGCTTTAGGGTTAGGGTTCAGTGATATATAAATTTCGGAATGCAGATTTTGGATAGTGCGAGATCCGGAGACGCAGCGATGCGCACACGGCATTGTTTGAACAAGATGCCTGTGTTCTTGATAGCCGTTTTGCATATTTTGTAAAAGATGCCTTCAAAGACTATGTGGAAGGGAAGAAAGGGAGAAAGATAACAAGGGATGACAAAAGTAAACCGTCGAATGTTGAAACAATTCCTAAAAAGTTATGTAAAACATTGTTGAACTATGTGAAAGGAAAAGCTCCACATGTAAGCAAACCGTGGTCTGTTTGCCGATATTTTTATGTTCCAATTGTTGACGCATTTCATTGGTTTGTATTGAGGATTGATATCGATGAGCGGAAGATATGTGTGTATGATAGCCTCCCGGGGCATGTTAAAAAAGAAGTCTTAGATGGTTGGTTGGAACCACTTGAAGTCGGAATACCGTACATGTTGAAGAACTTTGTAGTGGGTTATGAGAAGTACAGTTTAGAGAAGTTCTCGGTTGAGAAAGTGACAGGCCTGCCTGTTCAAGGAAATTGGTAAGTTTGATTTCATATATTCAAAGTGTAGATACATTTCTTAGTTTTTAAGACGATGTTGGTTTCACTTATTTGAATATTTTGTAGGGTTGATTGTGGCTTGTTCGCCATTAAATGGATTGAGTTCTTGACAGGGAGACGGGATGTGCGATCTCTTCAGGTTGAATACATGCCGATGTGGAGAAAGAAGTTAGTTGCGGAATTGTTAGCATGGCGTTTTGAGCCATAAACATTTTAAGCCGTTTAATATTTTATGATGTTTTGTACTACTTTTACATTAAATGCTTTCTGCAATTTAACATTTCTACCTGTTTAACATGTTATGATGTTTAAGCTTGTTACAGTATAAGATATTGAATGGAATGTATGATGCAATCACAATTTCATCACAAGTTTAAGCTTGTTACAGACATCATTAATAGAGTTTTAATATTATATAAAAGGCTTTTAAATGAGATAATAATTAAAATAAATACAAACACTTTTAAATGAATAATGATACAAATACTGCATGATATCACAATTTCATCACAAGTTTAAGCTTGTTACAGACATCATTAATAAAATTGGATGATGTTTGTGGGAAAAAATTATTAATAGACTTTTATAGGAGGAGATAATTAAATTAAAAAACTAAAAGTTTGTGGTTATATTTAAATGAGATAATAATTAAAATAAATACAAATTAAAAACTAAAAGTTGGTGGTTATATGTCATTATAAAGAATTTAAAGCGTTGTGTTTAATAAAGAGGCATGTGAAGAGGTTATTTGAAGAATGAAGCGGCATATGAACAACACGCTATTTATACACCCTATTTAAACACCCTATTTACACTAAGATAGCGCCCCTATTTTCTGATAAGGAATTTCAATTGAAAGAAAGAAGAAAAAAAAGGCGAAAATGAATCCAGAAACCCAACAAGGTGATCTAAGCATTCAAGATCTGAAGAAGGCGATTGATGGTATGAAGACGGAAATGGAAGCGATGAAGAAGCGAATCGACTACCTGAATTTAGAGGCGAAGGAACAGGACATGGCGATAACCCAACTAACTACGGACGTTGAAGCAAGGGAGGGTGAGATAGTGATTCTGAGATCGAGGTTCAAGTTCTACTTGGATAAGATCAATGAACTTGTCAAACTGGTGAACAATGTGTACACTGCAACCATGCGTGATCTTCCTGTCGCTGAGATCCCTAACTGCATGGGTTGATTAATCATGTTTTTTATGTTAAGTTTTTAAATTAAGTTTAAATTTTCGTTTTAATATGTTTAATTTTAAGTTTTTGAATTTTGTATCATGTTAAGTATGGAGATTTTTATTTCAGTTCTATAATTTCCTCTAGTGTTTGTTTTTACTTTTTTTTTTATTGGTTTCTCACCTTTTATGTTTTATTTTCTATTATTGTTCAAATAAAAAAAGTTATCATTGATAGAAAGAATTTAAAAAAAAATCAGGGATAAAATAACTTAAAGCGTTGTGGTTAATAAAGAGGCATGTGAAGAGGTTATTTGAAGAATGAAGCTGCAAGTGAACAACACAAGTTTCAAAGGATAATTCCAAAACCGTTGTAAATTAGTATTATTTTAAAGCATTCATGAAAAGATAAAGAATGCATCACAAGTTTAAGCTTGTTAGAAAACCCTATTTTTTCAAGCATTGATAAAATGAAAATTAATAATGAATGGGAGGAGTTTTGCATTGAATTGCATTTTGAGTTCCTGTGTCATTGAAAATTGCAATTAATTGATTCACTTATCACACAGATATAGAAAATATTTAATAATTGCACTTGATAATAATTAATTGATGCAATGACACAGATATAGAAAATATTTAAAAGATATGTTACATAATTCTTGAAAGGAACATTGAAAAAGATGAACATAAAACTTTCATTAAAAAATAGATGAATACAAAAATAACAATAAAAACATAAAACTTACATTAAGAAAAAACAAACATGAACATAAAAATAAAAATAAAAGTTCACAAACAAGAAACAGTGACAAATAATTGGTAGGTAGAAGAGTTATGGATATCAGGTTTTTATGCACCATAACTTTTCTTTGAAATTGAGTAGGGGTTCAATCTTTTGCCCTGATGTCTTGTTGCAAATCTTGACAAGTTCATTTATCTTGGTCTCGTAGATCTCCATTTGTTCTTTGACATTAGCCAACTCCAAATCTCTTGACTCTATTTCCTTAACAGCTTCATGTTGATCATTTCCATTAGATTCGAAAGATCAGAAGTTAGGTTTAACATGTCTTTTCTTTGTTCATTCAGTTGATGCTTCAATTCCTTCGGTTGTTCGGTGAATTCGTTCCTCTCCATCTTTTTCTTCGAATTAGTTTTTGATTAAATTGGCAAATATGTGTATCGGCATATGTACATATATATATATATATATATATATATATATATATATATATATATATATATATATATATATATATATATATATGGGGAATGAAGGGCTATATGGCGTTCCAATTAAATGACGTGTCGTTCTAGTTGAATGGATGTGGCGTTCCAATATTTTTTTGGTGGTTACCATTTTATTTTTAATTTTGTACAAACCCTTGTTTTTTTGTTAAGAATAAAAACCCTTGTTATCTCTCTCAAAAAAAAAAAAAAAAAAACCCTTGTTATCCAAACGTCGGGGTATATCCAAACGTCGCGTATATCCACATTTAAAGGGTTTTGAATCGGTTAAAAAAATTATAATAAATTGAAGAAAAACATACCAAACGTTGGCTATATCCGAACCCCTTTGCAAAGGTGTACATAAACCATCTATAAATACCACATTTTCCCATTGTAAAATTACAATAAAATTCTACAGAATACAAGCAAAGTAAAAGCAAAATCATGGAAGCAATTAGGAATCAGATTGATGCCCTGAGATGTGAGATGCATTATGAGGTTGACTCATTAAGTAGAAAGCTTGATGAAGAGATTGAAGCAAGAGATTGTGAGATTGCTTATTTGAAAGATGGCATTGAAGAATACAAGAAGAGGATCAATATTCTTGTGAACCTTTTCAAGATGATTCAAAGAGAAAGTGAATCCCTAAAGATTTCAGAGATACCGTAATATTGACGCATTCTTATTTGTTGCATTTGAAGTTTAATTTTTGTTTTTTTGAAGTTTATGTTTTGTTTTTTTAAGTTTAATTTTTTTTTTAAGTTTATCTTGTTATTTACGATGTAATCCAAAATGAATATATTATATGATATCTATTTTTGTATGATATTTGTTTTTATTTATAAATGAATATATTATAAAGGAATGGTAGGTATATTTTAATCTTGATCACAAGCTTAACCTTGGTACATTATTAAGTATTTTGAATCGCATGTTTTTTTTTCGGGTTCACAGGTTTGTACTCCCTGAATAATAAGTATATTACAATAAAAGAAAAGTATTTTCCCTGAATAATTATACTACAATAAATAAAAAGTTTTTTCTATGATTCCCTGAATAAATATCTAGTATATATCTAGTATATCCCATGTTTTATGTTAAGAAAAATAGTCGTTTCGAGAAAAGTAATCTAATTCATGTTTCTAGTATATCGAGAAAAGTAAGTTCTTTTTCTAAAGTTTCAATTCTAGTTCGAAATTGAAAATTTTTTATTCTTTCTAAAAAAAATGTATAAATTGGGTGGGTATGTAAAGAAGAGTCACAAGAGAATACTAAAGATCCGAGCCATAGAATTTCTCAATTTTGACACAAAGTACTTATTAGATCGAATGTACCTATTCGATTTAATAGAATGATTTTGACGTATCCAGACTAATACCAATTTAAGTCATAAATGAATAAATATTACAATAAATACATTATTTCCTATAATTTCATAATTAAATAATATTACAATGTTCCATTCATTTTTTGATATAATATGATATAATATTTACATTATATAAAGAAAGTCATGAAAAAAAATTCAATTCATCACTGAAAACTCGATGGAAAAAGAGGACGGAATCAATTCCATTCCAAAAAGAAGAAAACAAAGAGGCATACGCATGGGATTCTGAAAAGGTTCCGATTTGATTGGTTTGGCAGGGGGGACAGGGGGCAAGGGAATGTCGGCTGACTGTGCATCTGTTGCATCGTTGACCGTGCCGCCTCAATCTCAATAATTTCCCAAGGTAACCGTAAAGTGCCCTCTTTGAAGGATTCAGATGATTTAATGGGGGGAGGGGGCGAAATCATTATTTTTTTTCTTTTTTTTATATTTAGAGGCACTACTATGGCAAACCCGAGATAACATTTGGTAATCCGTAACGTGTGTCCTAAACACGATATTCCTACATTAACCCGAGATAACGTTTGGTAATCCATAACGAGTGTGATAAACACAATACCCCTACATTAATCCGAGATGACAAAGTGGAATAACGTTTGGTAATCCGTAACGACTGTGATAAACACGATACCCCTGCATTAACCCAAGATGACAAAGTGGAATAACGTTTGGTAATCCGTAACGAGTGTGATAAACACGATACCCCTACATTAACCCGAGATGAAAAAGTGGAATAACGTTTGGTAATCCAAAACGAGTGTGATAAACAACCCCCTGTGCTTACTCTTTCACGAATTTGCAGGTATTTGATGTGTTGTTTTTGAAAAGTGATTTCTTTGCTTTGTCTCGTTCGGAAGAACAAATATCTAATCAATGTATCTGCTATTCTTTTATTTATGAAGAAAAATGTGTTGTAAGGGGAAGATAGTAATCATTTCTTTAGCACAATATTAACTAAAATTTTAAGTTTTTAACTTTCTGGTGAACAAACTAGAATATGATTGATTCTTTGTTTGACTAAAATTAACGTTTTGAACTTAACTTTCTATTAAGCATATGACTTTGTGATCAATATTGGTGGAACTTTGATTAAATACTAAGACGATTGTTTGATAGTGACATTACCGCTGTTAGAGAAGGATATGGTTGTTCTCAGATTGGCTTGTTTATCCTGTTAGTAATACCATCCGCAGCGGAAACGATTTATGGATCTAGATCTATAAACTACACGTAATAAAATAACTAGATCTATATCTACAAGGGGGTTGTAGATCATACCTCTTGGATCTCAAAATCCAAGTTGAAGAACCGCAATAGGATGAACGAAGGAAAGCGTGAAGAGCACCACGATCTTCCGTACGTGTGATCCAAGCAACTCCCGGTGGAAGGAAATTCTCGACTCGAACCCTTCCGATATGCTACCCGGAAAAATCTCCAAGATTTTCCCCTTGACTCCCCTTGGCCGAAATTTTCCTTCTCCTCTCTAAGAGGTGAAGTCGAAATTTTATGTGTGTGTTAAGGCTTGGGAGAACTCTCTTTATATAGGAGAGTAAAACTTAGCCTCCAAGGATTAATAATTAATACAAAATCAATTATAGTAATCCTTTTCCTAAAAAGATATATCTAAGATATTCCAAAATAAATAAGGACATATAAAAGATATTCTTTTCCTTAAATTATTTAACACATAAATAATTTAATCACGTGTCAAATAATTATCCAAGAAAACTAATTTCTTGATAAATTATTTAATATTACAAACATGCGCACCTTTTTCCTAAAGGTTAAGGTCCACGCATATTTCCATTCTTTTTTGACCAAATGGGTCAAAATTGTCAACACACTAATTTGGGCCAAGTCACTGAAAAATGTCTTTTCCGTGTATTTAATTATTTAGCCCAACTAATTTAATAGTCCACTAAACAATTAATTCACATATCGTTTTAATAAAGTCCAACAAGAACTAAATTAATATTATTAGGATTCGACGTCCGAGAATAGCTATGCTATATTAGGAGGCACGTCGGGGACCATGGACTAATAATCGGCGGCTCCGATAAATCAAATAAATAATTATAGAATAATTATATTCGATAAATCAATCACGGGAATATGCCACCATAATCCCGTGATCGCACTCCTCCGATTATGAGATTATATTTATCTCCTCACGAGAATAATAATAAGCGTCCATTGATATAATCATTACATATGGATTAATCCTCCATAGATCGTTCATTCTAAATCGGGAAGTTACCGTTAACCCTTTTTAGAACCTCTTATCCTTATTTACCATTAACCCCCTAGTGATCAATTAATTCATACAACTCACTCGGTGATCAATCGAAGTGTGATATGAACTCCATGGATCGATCGGTTTCTAGGATTAACAAATAAGGGAACTGTCTATCTACTTCCATAAATGGAAGGAATGGATTCCGTATCCGTGATAACACGTACTACTCACTCAATCCAAGTACAATGCCAAGATGGGGTAATTCGGACCACGGACTCGGTGTAATCCTTAACCGTCAAGTCAAACCTCATACCGATTCAAGCGGTTGACTGTGATCACCTCGGGATTAAGATATATCCATAAATATGATCATCCATTGATTCGATAAGACTTCTCGATTACGGAATTATATCGTGAACTCTAATCAAATCGGTCCAAATATATGATATATCTATCATATATAAATGCCCCATTAGGTTCTCTTAACCGAAAGTCCGGATAAGACAATCACACCAACCGTGTTCGGGCGCATTAATAGCACGTTAAAGGAGAGACCCGATACTCTCGATTAACTTCACTACGGGCTAATTGTATTTTAAGTACATCTTCACTATCTCAATCCTCCCGTGTATATACCATACACCGAGTTAAGTGATTACATAAACGATATACTTAGGGTTTTCTCGTAGTGTAAATACTATTGTCACATCGGTGATTATGAGAATAATAAATATGAATAATAACGTCAATTCATTTATTAAATAAAACAATTACAAAAATTGTCTTTCGGGCATCACACCTAACATATCCATCCCCCGTTTTTTTTCCCATGAGCTTATGGGCTGCTATGTTAACAATGTGTGAGCATATGTTAACAATGTGTGACCAGATGGTATAGGCCATTTTATCTCCTTTTATCTTAAAAGAATAAGTGTGAACATCTTTTTTTTTATTAAATACTAACATCTTTTCTAGTTGAGCCTATGACTTATTATTTTTCAAATAATAAACATTTGAAACTGAATTTGCTTGTAATAATTTTGAACTTTTGAACTTGGACACGTATCTGAGCTTTATCATCTTTACTTGGACAAATACTTGAGACCGTATTTCATTGACTGTTTGTATTTCATTGACTGTTTGCAGTTCCCCCACTTTCTTTAAGAATATGAATCAAAACGAAGCTGGATGTTCAACGATTTCTGGATCTTCTACCAACATAAATGAAGCTCAGCTATTTCATCGGATTATATTTTGCAAGTGTGGCATTCCAGCTAAACTTACAACATCAGGTACAAAGAAGAACCCAGACAGAAAGTTATTTACTTGCGAATTATACCCGGTATGAATTCTCTTGACTCGAATTGTTTTTTTTTTAATAATTCCAGCTGCATTGATACAATAATAATATTTTTTTTATTCACTTGTTTAATTTCTTATCTTGCAACAGCATGAACTCAGATGCTATTTTTTCCTTTGGCATGATGAATTGTCTTCATATACCGGGACACAAGAAGCTGTCAATAACTCCATCAACTTGGTGCGGAAAGTAGTTGTCAATCAAAAGGAGATTGAATTATTAAAGAAGAATCGAGAAATGGACGTGGAAAAAATGGAACACGTTGAGATCAATGTTACCGAGTTAATGAAACGTTTGGAGATCACAGCTCAAATGGTGAGGAAGGACAAAGACAGAATTGATCGTACTGAGACACTAATTGAGAAGCTTAGGCAGAAGAACGAATCACATTCAATGAAAAAGATATTGTTGACTATTATGGGGGGTTGTATTATTATGTATTTTGTATTCCATGTTGGTAATTAACAAACATTGTGTTGTACCAGCTTCTTGGTTTACTTAACTATTGATATTTTCACTTTTGCCGCTTTAAAACACAATTAACTTGAAATTTTTAGCGCTTATAACTTAACATACTTGAAATTGTTACCACTTACAACAAAACATACTTAAACTTGTTATTATACCAGGTACAAGACAACATACTTAAACTTATTATAAAACAAGTTACAACACAACATACTTATTAGACTACTTAAAACACATCATACTTCAACTTGTTATAAGACCAGTTACAACACAACATACTTAAACTTGTTATATGACCAGTTACAACACAACATACTTTGAGATACACAAAAAAGAAACATCACTGCCACCATCATCTTCACCAATCAATCGCAAACAACTAGTTTTATTATGACCTGTTTTCTTGCATTTACCACAGTGTATAACCCTTTTCCCGTCTCCGGTAGAATTCTTTCTCTTTTTTGATGGACGTCCGGATAGTCTCTTTGTCACCGTCGGTGCGAACACCTTCATGTTAAGCACATCAGCGGGATACTCACATCTGCTTCATTTATCAAGGGGAACACACTTTGAGAATAAGCTTTCCTCCAATATTCGCTGCTATAATACCGAGTGCAATAGTTGTAGCGTGGCTCCCTATGTGCTTGGCCACAGCAACATCATGATAGCATGGAAACCTATCTAAATCGAATTTCTTGCATGTACACTTGAAAACATCCAAGTCAACAATGTAAGTCAATATAGTATCGTTGTCAAACACTTCATACTTAACGGAAGAAACTACATAAACCTTGAACTTCCGTACTCTGTTGTATCTTTTTGTCATTTGTTCTTCTTCTTTGGGAATAAACACAGAAACACATTCTTCACCACGTTTACTTCGTTCACCAAACCACAGCTGTAAAACCTCCCGGATACGTTCAAGCAAACCAACTATTGAAAATTCCTGAGCACACAATAACTTGTTGTTTAAAGACTCGGCATGGTTAGTTGTCATTATATTGTACCATAAACCTTTAAACTGAGATCTACACCAGAAAGGAAATGATGCTTCTTCCAAATACTCGTCAAGTTTATCACATATTGCAGATAATTTTTCCCAATGCACCTTAAACTCTGAAACAGTATAGGCCTTTGCAACTGGCATAAAAAACTTCAACACATTGCGACCAGGATAACGAATCCTCAAATTCTTTTGGATGTGATATACACAAAATCCATGGTGCGCATTCTCAAACACATTACTGAATGTTGTTTTGATACTTTCAGCACAATCGGAAATTATTGGTAGATCGCGTCACCTATAATGGGTTTTAACTTTGTGAAAAATCAGGTCCACGAAGGAATGTTTTCAGAATCAACAACAGCCCACGCAATTGGAAATATTTGACCATTTCCATCTTCACACGTTGCCACAAGTAGAACCCTTTTGTAACGCGTTTTCAAATGAGTTCCGTCCACGGAAACAATTGGCTGCATATACTTGAACCCCTCTATACTTGCACCAAGTGCCATAAAACAATATAAAAACTCGTCGTTTCATTTAGTTTCAATCTCCGTCACAGTTCATGGGTTTCTGGCCTCCAACCTATGAAAATACTTAGGTAATTTTTCAAAACTCTTTTTTGGAAATCCCCGAACCAATGAATTCGCATAACGCTTCGCCTTGAACGCCTTGTGATAACTAATCTCATATCCAAACTTTGACATAAAATCAATCATCATATCCCTCGGAGAGTAAATACGGTTGGCGTCTTTAAACTTCGAAAAAAAGTATCGGCCAACTAGCTTGTAAGAAGCATGTTTGTGATCTTTCTGACGAAGCATAGGTGGGCAAGTATGCCTACTTGAATACTTTTGAACTTCAAAGCATTTAGACGCATCAAATTTGCTTGCTCACAGACGCCATTTGCATCCTTTTACTGCACATAACACCACATATATCATTTTGGTGGAAGATTGCGTTATAAACTCAAAATGATACTTCACAGCTAACATCTCAAGCTTAAATACCAACAACGATTTGTTTTTAACCAAATCCTTCACATGAATGTCTTCATCTTCAGGAATGCTCACATGAGGTACACCCACATTACTTGGAACAAGGATACCATTTGTGGGTTGCGTTGCATTCAAGCGATCTCCACTTGTGGGTTCCGTTTCAACACTTGTTTCTTGAGTTCCCATCACATAAACTACAAGATCACATGATTGTTGACTTTCAATATAATTCTGAACATGTGTTACTTCCACTTCAATATCAGTGTCTTTTTATTTTCCCTTCTCTTTCAAAATAACTAATAACAAATCTTTGTTTAGATCAAAAACATTCAAGAACCTTCTCACAAGCTTATCACAATTAAGTAGCATCGGTTTAGCTTTACTAACGGGGGCCATAACTTTCATCCCAAAATCATACAACCTTGTATCAATTCCCAGCTCTTCTTTCACCTCGTCATACAATCCATCAAATGAAATGTTCTTTGGGAGGTTTAAAATAGTCGTCACTTCATCTGTTTCACACCCTACGTGCTTCCACGACCAAACACCATCATCACTCTTTTCAACCCCAACCAAGTAACAAACATAAAACGAAACTTCTTCTGAGTCTTCCTTAACCATGACGCACCAACAACTACTTCACAGTCTTCCTGCTTTAGTTCAATTCAATACAACGATTACGATTAAATTACGGATTAAAAAACAACATGACTGGATTTTAAAGGCCATGTTTCGTCTTTCCCAAAAACCCAAAAAATATACATAATAATAAAAACTAAATTCCCAATTCACCTTCTTTGATTTCTAATTCGAAGAACAATGACAGCCACGCAATTAAAAATCAGTAAATCAACAAAAATACCTTCTTTGTTGGACCCGTTCGTCGTCCACGTTCTTTAGTGTACTTCGTATAATGATATCAACTTGAGATGTCATCAACTCAAACTTGCTATCTGTTAGGTGTAATGCCCGAAAGACAATTTCTGTAATTGTTTTTGACAGGATTTATAATTCATCTTAATATTTGCATTTATGCTTATATTAATACATTGCTAAAAACCCTAAGTATATCGGTATGTAATCACATAACTCAGTGTATGGAATACACACGAGGATTGAGTTAGTGATGATATGCTTAAAACTATTTAGGTCATGGTGAATTTAATCAGAGTATGGGTCTCATGATTAATATACCAATAATGCGCCCAGAACACTTAACGGTGTGACCGTTTTATCCGGACCGTCGGTATAGGGTACCTAGTGGGGCATTTATATATGATGTATCATATAGGACTGGACCGATTTGATTGAATTCTCGATAAAATTCCGTGATCGAGAAATCTTATCGAATCACACGATGATCATATATGGATTAATCTCAATCCTGATGTGATCACAGTCTACTGCTTGGTTCAAAGTAGGGTTTGATGTGTTAGTTAAGGCTCACTTGGATACATGTGATCTGAACACTTCTCGTTGGCTCTATTCTGGAATGAGTGAGTAGTCTGTGACTTCACGATATGGAATCCATTCCTTCCTCGCGGGAAGTAGACAGACAGTTCCCTTATTTGTTAATCCTAGATACTGATCGATGGGCCCAGTTCATATTATATTAGTTATGAACTAATTGATCACTAGGGGGTTAATTGTAAATAAGGATAAGATGTTTTGAGAAGGGTTTAAGGAAATATCCCGAATCAAAACGAACAGTCTATGGAGGATTAGTCTATATGTAATGATTATATCAGTGGACGCTTATTTACTCGATGATTAGAATGTAAGTATATATCTATAATCAATAGAGTTCAGTTCCGGGTTTATGGTGGCGTAATCCCGGAATTAATAGATTGAATAAGAAATATTTTGTCCGATGAATATTTTTATTTAATTTATTGTAGCTACTGGTTATAGATCCATGGTCCCCGATGTGGCTCATAACATGCATATGTTTCTTGACGTTGGGCCTCAATAATAATTAAGTAGTTGGACTATTTAATTGATGTGCGAAATAATTATTTAGTGGGCTAAATAATTAAATACATGGAAAAGACATTTTCATGGACTCGGCCCTTTTGTGTATCATACGTGTGCTAACCTAATTGAATTAAGGGAGGCGCATTTTGTAAGTATATATTTATCAAGAAAATAGTTTTCTTGGATAATTATATGACATGTGATTAATTGTTTATTTGTTAAATAATTAACTGGAAAAATATTAGATTGATCCTTAAATATTCTAGATTTGTTCTAGATTATTCTAGGAGTATCTTTTATTTAATAAGGATTATTATAATTGATTTTGTATTAATTATTAAATCCTTAGAGGACAAGGATTTCTCTCCTATATAAAGAGAGCTCTCTTAAATCCTACAGAAGATGAAAAACACGCCATATACACAATTATAATGGGGAGATGTCGACTTCCTATTAGGGATTAGAGTTGGGAAAATCTTCGGGATTTTCCGGGTAGCATATCAAGGAGGTCAATCATCAAGGATCAACATCCACCGGTTGTTGCTTGGAGATACACATCGGAAGACTATGGCTTCTCGATTCTCGGATCTCGGCTTATTCTTTGGATCTCGGCTTATCTTTTGATTGGTAAGTAGATCTAACCTTCTTGTAGGTAGATCTTAAATTATGTGCTTTAATGTTATATTGATCGTGATCCTTGCATTCCGCTGCGTAATCGGGCGGATCTAGATCCGTCCGGCGATATTACATCCAACAAGTGGTATCAGAGCCTCCGATTTAAAAATTAAAGTATATAATTGATAGATCTAGGAGTGGAATTGCATGTAGATATTTTTTTTTAAAATATGCATATGTGATTGGTTGTTGTGGTTGAAGAGATGGATTGGGGTTGGCACTGTTTACCCGTTAGAACTATTGTAAACTCATATAAATTCATTAAATGAGTATAGGAAATTTTGTAATTTATTTGATGATGTAATTATAAATTTCTTAGAAATTGATCTGTTTTTATTGCTGTTCGATTTTTCTGTTTTTTCCTTTGATTCAGCCGTTGAAACGACGATCTCTCCGGTCAGAATAAGGATCAAAAGTTGATGATCAAGCCCTCTAAATTTGGTGTCGATCGGAGTCCGTCTCGATATCAGATCGCTGCTATAATGTTACTGATGTAACAGAAAAGCATAGCAGCCATAAAAACCCTAGCTGTATGTTCGTCGAATTTCAGGATGAGTTTGGAACATTGAAACATAGATCCGACCGTCCAGATTGACTAACATGGAGTTATGAACAAGCCCTAAAAATATCAGGTCGATCGGGTTTTGTCTCGATGCCCGATCAGCTCCGGGAAGACACTGTTGCGCCGCAGTTATAAACAGATGCAGCAGTTGGATCGGCGGATTACTGAAGAAAATTGGGCCATCGAAACTCGGACCCAACCGTCCATATTGAAGCAGGAGGAGTGAAGAACAGGCCCACAAAGTTTCGTATCGAGTTCGTTTAGATGCCGGATCATCGATGAAACGGATCAGCAGCAGATTGCATTAGAAACTAGTAAACCCTAGTTAGGGTTTATTTATTTATTTTCTAATAGGTTAGATACGGGGGTGCCAACGGTCCATTTTGATGTTTATTTTCCGCACTAGTACGTATGCTTAGGATGTATGCGTAAAACCGGAAAATTGCCATGACATGCATCATATCATGAATTCCACTCTATATGCCTACATGTAGCTATTTAATTTTGGATAATTAATTAGGCATGTATTCAACTAGATTAATTAGTTTAAGTTTTGATTAATTGTTGTGGAAATTAATTATTAGAAACTAATTAAAGAACCGAGGAACCGGGTTTTGTCAATCGTTAAGTTTTCAGTGATGGATTCTCGGTGAATCCCACCTTAAACCGGAACGAGATTGCGGGTTTGTTCCGTAGTGTCTACGGGAAAGTTTGACAATTTAAGAAATCGGAAAATCATGATACATGGGTTCGGAAATGGTCTAACCATGGTTGGGTAAGTTCAACTGAGCTACGGCTCGATCGACTCACCCTCCACGTGTGACATTTGCACGGGGATTCGGCAAGACTTAGCATATCCGACAAGCCTTTACGGCTAAACGGGGCTTCTATTAGCCGGATCCGACCGACGATCACATATGTTCCAACGAATAAGACGGGTAGGCTTGCCTACATTACCGACACCATTCGGGTACATGATTTGTTGTTTCTTAAAATATTGTCAAGTCCAAAACCGCGATCAGTAAACCCACAACTTTTTCAAAATATTGAGTGGGAGCGGGGAAGGCGACAGCCGACCCCACGGCCTCTACTATAGATGCAAGCAAGTGAGAGAATGGTGACGCCTTGTGCCGCTTTGATTTCGGCCCCCTTCGGATGGTGTTCACCGCTATCAAAATTCAAGGCTTGGTCTCCGAAAGGATAGGATCTTGAGGACTCGCCGGGTCACTGACCTGCCCTACGTAGGCATACTCGGGGCGTACTTAAAGGTCTGATATAGTAGGTCACACTCATCAGGATATTTTAGGACATATTTTGGCTGAAAAAGGAAGGTAATCGACGATTAAAGTATAGGATGTATGATTCCCATGAGATGTTTGATTCTCAAAGTTTAATCATCGAGAGAGATTGTCTAAGTTTAACCAGCATCGTGCTGATACCGACCCTCGATGCGAGGTTAAATCCATGGAATGGTAGGATAGACTTTTACAGTTTATAATTCCTAAAATTTATCTAGTCGTGTATGTATGAATCTTTTCTGTCAATTTTATTTACAACTATCATCTCTAGGCTACTAAACTGCTAGTGTAAAGACTTCGTTAAAAGTGGAAAGTAACAAGAACGTTGAACTCATCGAAGAATGCAATTAAATTTCGGAAGAGATATTCCTCTTGAGCCTTTAAATCTTAAGTGACATAGTATAGGTATGTCACTGTTGTCACTCGTGTTGAACGAGAGACGCACTTACTTCAAAGATGATGTAGGACTATATAAAATTCTAATAGTGAATTTTAATTGTGTGAATCACACAAAGAAATTTCTAATTGAAAAACTGGAAAATCATAAATAAAGTGTTGTTAGTTTGACGGTATTTGGAACCGATAAACTAGTGGGAGCTTAGTTCTGGTGATTTTCTAATCTCTAAAAAATCATAAATAAAGTATTGCTAGTTAGACGGTATTTGGAACCGATAAACTAGTTGGAGCTTTAACCTTATGATTTGTTGATTTATTAGAAAAATCAAATAGTCCAAACGAGTAACACTATCAGTAGACATCCCACAGTTCACGAGTAGTGTCTACTCAAATGAACTGCTAGTTCAAGACTGTTTCCAAATAAGGAAAGTCAAGAATGGGAAAGAATGTCTATACGTGTTAGTCATCTAAACTAAGTAGTTTTAAGGCTAAACCGGAATATTAATAAATAGAAAATCAGAGGATAAGGAAAGTGATTTCGGATCACTGACCAATGCATCCTTAACGATTTCCTCGAAAGCTAAGTTCTTTGGAAGAACAAGGTAGCTATGCATTAAACGATAAATAGAGTAGACAACGGGCAGTTATTTCAGCTAGAATAGTGGGAGTGATATAAGGAAATGAATTTCGGATTCAATATTTGAATATCACAGAAAATTCTGTTTTCAGATTCGTTGGAACGAATGGATTCACTTTAAATTCGATAATTTGTTTATCTTATAGAAAGTGAATATGACATTTGTAGCACGAATCCAAAGACTCGGACTTTTGTTTGATAAATTCAGAACCACTAAGAAATGATGAAAATGTATATGTAACACATCTTAAACTACTAAAGGCAAAAGGTTTCCGTATTTAGATAAACACGTCTTCATACTCTATTAATTAGTGCATATTTCCTAAAGATAAGATCTGAAGACTGGCTTAGGGTGATTCCTATCTCCCAGTCAAGGAACACTGTCACAAAAGGAACAATGACTAAGGTTGTGTTTGTTTTGGGTTGGAGTTTTTTTTTTGGGGTTTTTTAGATAAAGTGATTGAAGTAATGATTAGAAAGTTAAAATGTTTTTTTGAAATTTGTGTAGATTATGAAATGATTGGTGAAATAAAGTAGAATAATGAATAAAATAATGGTAAAAAAGGTTTAAAAAAAGTTGATAAAGTGAAATGATGAGAGATGATTTAATATTATTTTATTTGTAGTTGAAGATTTGATTGGTGAGAGAATTGTAAGAAATGATTGGTGATGTGATGTAAAAAAATTCCCAAAAAAACTCTTGGCAAAACAAACGGAGCCTAAGCTTCCTTTCAATCGGGAAAGGGTAATAGATTTAAAGAAGTAACATAGCTTGTTCATAATGACCTTTGGGGTCTTGTGAAAGATACAAGTTAGAAGGAGCTTCTGAGTAGTGACATCTCGTCAGACAACTACTCGAAACGCCAGTAAGATTATCTAAAATATTTGGAGGTATCTCTGATTTCACTAGAGATATAGTATTCCATGCTCATAATAGGCCATAGCATAGTCTTGGGACTGATGCTCGGCCTGCCTCCCAGTGGAATTTATCCACTGAGGGATAACACCATAAATTTGCCTCATATAGTTATTAATGTGCTACAATACACTGCTTAACTCATTTAAGATATTGGTTGCGAAATAACGGTTTACACTATCATGTAAAACTGAGAAGTCTACCCAGAAGATGCTTATAAATTTGTGGATAAGGAGTGAATTCGGTTCACCCCACTTCCGTCAATATAGGCATTTAGCACTTAGTTTGAAGATAGGACTGGAAATTTTGCGTACACGTTCAGATGATGATTGTTCGTGCAATATCTTAAACGTTGAGTAAAGGTTGGCTATAAGATTCTTAAGATCAGAAAGTGACGGTTATACTGTCAAAACCACTTCTGAAAGGGTCTATGTGTTAGGAAATCTACGCGGGAACGCAGCGGAATTTAAAATTTTATTTCCTTTTAACCAGGATCGACTTCGTTTAAGTAATAAACAAACAAGCTAAAGACGGTGGTTACCTTGGTTGATCTATAAGATCGACGCTTTGACCGTCTAAGGAGAGTAGTTCTGCATAGAGCCGCCCAAGTGTTCGGCCTCTACCGCTAGTCCACACGAACAGCCCGCCGGAATCCCATCATGGATTGCTATTGGAAAACTCCGGTTGCTAGACCGGCCTTTTTCCCTTCTCTCCAACTCTCTATAGGATGCTCTCTATTTTACACAAGAACTATTAGTTCTTGGAATTGTGTTGTACAAAAGAGCTTGACACCCACCTCTTATTTATAGTCATAGGTGGCGCCCCAATAGAATAGAAAGGAAGAAAACATTTTCCCAATAAAATAAGGAAAATATAATTGATTGATTTATCTCATTTATTATAATATCTCATATTAAATAAATCTAGGATACTGTCAATATCTTATATTGAATATTCCCAAGATATTGTCAATATCTAATATTGACTATCTTTATTTTATTACCATAAATCAATTTACACATGTGTATATCTCACATATATAAATAACACATATAAATCTATATATTATATACATACACACATGCGCATGCATAGCACCAACTTGCACCATTGCACACACGCACATATGCATGATATATCAATATTATTTTATTTTATTAATATCTAATATTAATAATAGGTAATATCATTAATTAAATTGCACAATCCAAGTGTATCACTTATACACATATGTGGCGCCACTTATCAATATAAGTGTATTTAATTAATCAACTTAATTAATATCTTGTATTTTATTTGTTCATAATAAATAAATACCATCATATTAATTTACCACTATAACCTTTATAGTCTCGAGATAAACTTTCTTTATTTGGTTATCAACTATAACCACATTTTACTCCGATTAGATGTTCATATGTGTATGACCCGATAGGCTTCCGAATATGTTGGCCGTAGACACAAAGTGCAAATTACGAAAATGCCCTTCATGCCTAACGATCACGGGATAGCGTCTAGCAACACACCGTGACCCCCAATCATCGGAAGAGTCAAATGCAATGACTACTACCTTTCATGTGAAACGCTTACCGTGTAACTTACAATCCTATCGCTGTAATAATATCCATACGGTCGTTAGTCGAGTGTCAAAACATCAACGACCGTATCTTATAACCTGGATATCATGCTCTCTCGAAGTAACTCATTTACTCCCACTTTGCAAAGATTCACGAGAGTAAGACATTCCTTATAAGAAGGCCATTTCGGATATTCGATCCCAATCATAGGATACGCGATTCCCGGACGACCAATCATGTATTCTCCGCATGCTTCAGTATCATACCCAATCACTACCGCATGATCGCCCCGTGGCTAGGGGAAACCTCAATAGTGTCAAAGCATTACAATCCACACCGTGATGCCATGAAGACTCCGGTCCTAAGGATAATTACACAACCACCACATAGTGTGACATTTATCCGTGTAAGTGGGTCGATCTAACGTACGCATTCTCTAATACACGTCCACGTACGGTCCAAGTGTCTCACACTTCGATAGACGAGATCTATCCCCGTCCTTAAAGACGAAAGACATCTAATACGTGCTAGCTTTGTTCATACTATCAATGTCCCGTTTAATAGTACATCGCCCTAGAGACATTTAAGTATCAAACTTATTAAAGTGATTAGAGATCTCATCAACCATAATTGCCTATCATGGTTTCTCTATCACAGCTTTAATACTAAGGACGTTATCATATAACAATTCATAATTGGTTCTTTAAAAGAACATATATATGACAACGAAAAAAGCCATTTAATATATGTATAAACATAAAGAAATAGTAGAAATGATCCGACCCGGTCGGATCCGGTCCAACCCGATTGGGTTTAGGACACTATTTCAACAATCTCCCACTTGGCCTAAAACCAATCACTCGTACACACGAGACCAAGTTGAAACACAGAATCTCATGCAATACTCGCAACCAGCCGTAGCCATAAACGGATCGCTGTCCGTGGGGACTCAGACTATTTTTTCATATCACGTTCCAAATGACCAAGTCAAAGGAACCGCCTCAACACACACACGAATCTCTGACGAGACCCTGGTCCTTGCTTCAAGCAATGAATCCACTTACTATATCAGCTATATATAAAAGGTGGAAGAACCGTACAAGGTTCAGGGATGAACCTTCTAGATCCATGTACTGCTCCCTCTGCGCCTCTAAGGCACTACTGTGTTTTGGCCTACTTGTAGAATTTACAGTGATCCATCGCTAAGAACATTTCCAGCTCACTGTATCACTTAATCAAAGTGACTGCAAACCCAGAATGTAGCTCCCACTCGCCTTCATAAGACTCAGGATATACGTCTGTATATCTACATTTATTTAATTCCAAGTTTCAATAAACTAGGAAACTTTCCTTAGCTTGCTTAAGGACAATCTCGACATTCACCAGATTTACTTTCATACTTGCTCATGACTATTCATGGACTATGAACATCCGGCATTACCTTTATGATGGTTTCTATAGCAGTAGCGAAGGAAACCTTCCATAAGCATCATCATCTTTCACCTTATCTTTAGGAATAACGTCCTAACATAGATAGATTTTGAGAACACCAGTTAGCAGTATCTCCTTACGCGATCTATGCTAAACTCTTTTAGCTTCACATCTATATAGGTAAACTATAATCTAACAGCAGTTAAATCTATCGCTATAGATTCTTATTTCCAAAATAAGAACTGCTAATCCAAGTACTTTCGTAAAGACCTTGAACTACCAAACATTAATTGACTGTGACATGGGTGACAATTCTCGAGAGAGATATCCAATACCTTACTCAAAAATCGTAACACACTCCCACTATCCATCTTGCACATTGGGCATATCCTTCTTTTGACTAAATCAAACTCCTTTGATTATCAAACAAAGAAATCATCTAGAGAAACTTGTTTGAGTCCATAAATGGATCTTGTGGGCTTACATATCATGTCATCGTCTATGAACATCGAGCTTTCTGCCCAACGTCTTCAACACTATCATATAGCCATGATAGGAAGTTATAACAAGCATAGTCTGAATAGAACTGGACACAGCTAACAGCATAAAGATAATTACAAGGTTTACACCTCATACCCTTCAGCCGTCACTATAGCCTTATGGTAATCATATTACTATCCATGTCAGCCTTTCAGGGACACTCCCCTTAGGTAAGACAGACTAGGTTTACAACCTGGTTGTCACTGATGGAATCTAATTCAGATATTATGGCTCCTAGCCATATCTCTCAATCTTTCCTTTCAAACATTCCTTCATGAGTCGTGAGATACTCATTCTTCAAGATGAACGTACCTGCAACCCTTTCAGGCTTGAGGTTATCTACAGACTTACAGAACTTTTGTGTGCACTGAGCAGTGTTCTACACCTCATCGCTATGCGGCGTCTGCTCATGTTCCAATGGTTGAATATATCTTTGTGGTTCTCAAACTCTTTTGAGATCTGATTCACTCCCACTGTTTTTTTTGGAAGAAACACTTCCTTTAGAAGACAGCATGTTTGGAGACAAACATTTTTGCTCCACGGACAGATAAATAATATATAGCATACTTGCTAAGATACTCCACAAAGTCGCATATGTCGTACTAGGCTCCAAGCCTTTCTGACTTTGCCTATGACAACTTCAAATCACCGGTTAAGATGGATTCGACATTATCCTCTTCCATAACTAATATGAAATTTATTCAACCTTTATTCTTTGGAACTCGGTTAAGTATAAGGGCACTATCCCGAAACGGGTAAGGGATACTTCGCATGGCTTGCGTCACACCTTTATCATATAAAGTGCTGTTTCCATTTCGGGAACACAATCTAATTGCGTATCCCAAAGATGGTATCCTTCAAGGGAAGAATCTTATTCCTTTTCAGACGACTTCTGAAACACCCTTCAGGTATTAATTACTTCAATCCAATTGAAGATTAATTCCTGAGTAGCTCATCAATCTCATATTCGTACTAGCTCGAACTTTTCGGGTTTTCCGAATTATGCACTTTACTGAGTACACTTGACTATTTCTAAAAATAGTCGTAGAGACTAATAAACAATTATTTGTGGCATTAATTGTCACAAGCCAACAAACATCGGCATGTTTAGGCTTTGGACAACTTTCTAGATTTTACGACCTTTTCATAAAAGGGTAATTTAGTCATCTTTAGATAAGATACGTATCACCACATGATTCATAATCACATGGTTCAGACATCATCTAAATGACATTTGATTATACGTTTCTCTTCCAAAGAGTCGACATCTAGAACAACTACAAATATCAAGGATAACACCATACAAATATTTAGTCGAGATCTCATCACATATATCAACTATATAGTGACATCAATCTAGTATGTTAGATTCAGTGACCTTCCAACTTTATCGGAATAACATTTATTCTTTACAATTGTATATGTCTACTAAATCCTAACAAGCAACGAAAACATGTTCTTCATAAGAACCGGAACATATATAATAACATTTATTTAGTTCCCTTATCAGTTTACTAGATCCAGAAGATGGTAAGTGTTACAACGTTTGCTTCACCTTCCATATCTGCATTTAATCTTTCTAATTCAATCACTCTCTTAAGACATCATATATCTTAGAGTCGACTTTGAACTTAGATAGATTTATCTCAACTCACTTGCCTACAATAGAAACTTCAATAAGTTCTCTATTTAAGCACACGCCCTAACTTTCCTTTTTAATCCTTCAAGCATTTGTAAATATTTCTTGATGTAGTCTTCATAAGACTTAAGAAAGATCACAAGAGCTATGTCTATGATTTCCTTTCATAAAGAAAATCTAAAGTTTATTAAATAGATTATTTAACCTTTTAAATCGTATTTAAAACATTAACTATTTAATTAACCTTTAAGCAATAATAGAATTAAGTCGATACTTAAATCTTTATAATTTTGAAAACAACCTTTCCAAAATTAGATGTGGTTATTCTTATCCAACGTTTGAATTAATTGTCATCATATGACTGAATGATCATATTGGATCGTATCCAATGTCATGAGCTTCTGCCTTGCATTAATAATTAAAGTTTTGGAGTACTGCATCAAATATGTAGTCTCCTTGTCTCTAACTACTACAACGGGATTGCTCGTGTCATTGCTTATTTTAAAAGGATTAAAATTACTTAACCATATTTGAGAACGTTTCTCAAAAGGTAACAGTCATAATTTGGTTTTACTAATCGAGAATAAAAACATAAATATAAAGTTTGCTGAAACTACAACATAAAATGAAAATAAAAGAGTGTTGTTGTTTATACACGCAAAATCAAAAATGGTCTTTTGATTTATGATTTTGCTCCCACTAGTCAACTACTCCCAATTGACTTTCAAGAATCTTTCAAAATTCTTTAGTGGCCAAGATCCCATCTGGTTACCCCGATTCCCGACGAGGGCCGATCAACCGAATAATTCGAAAGGTATGTAACTCTTACCAATCACATCTCTATTTGACTCTTGGTGGTTGACTAGTCAACTCTTTGACAATTCACATCTTTATGTGGTAGTCAACCCCTTGCCTCTGAATAAGACGGTCCTGACGAGGGCCAATCACCGCAATACTCTAGTCAAGTCATAACCCAATATTCGCGAGATCTCATACGATCATATCTCAATAGCGACGATATACCCGTGGTAGGTCAACTCCCGACGAGGGCCGATCAGTTGGATCCGAACAAAGGCTCTTAACCGTCGCTATAATATTGGGAGACAATTTTCGACTTGATTTTTGTTGTGGAAGTATTTATGTAAATTAATTCACTTAATTAATTTTAATTACGGTCTCATCAAGTATATCTATCTCTATAGACATACATCCTACACATTTATCTAGATCGTGCCTAGTCATGCATCTATCGTATCATATAAAATAAATACAAGCACAAAATAAATAAATGCGTAAAGTAACCGGTATGATCATGGACTTTTCCTAAGTGCGGTTTCGAATACAAACTGACGAAACCACGGGTCACAATCTAAGGTAGCTGCAACCGCCAATAGGATCTTTAATGCTCCATTCTCCAATGTGATCTTTATTTTCGTCTTTCTTTAGTCTTCATCTTCTGCTCCATTCTTGTTACATTTAATTCTATCAGATAAAATAAATACACCCGCTGCACACGGCGGGAGCTAACGGGAATGGGATAAATGCAGAAAATAAACTAGGTCACGTTCTTCATAACGGCCTAGGACAATTTTTAAACCAACGTAAAAAAATTAAATCATTCACATATATCCTATCGGTCGAGTCCATGATCGGTCGGGGTCCATATAATCATATTATATCTACTATATCTAATCCATACAATAAAATCTTATGAAAAAGATAAAATTAAAATTTAACTACTTGCGTCTTAATTAATCAATTAACATTTAATCTATTAAATAATTTTATCCAATCAATTAACTAATTAACATTTAATTAATTAAATGATTTAATCGAAATAAAATTAACGATTAATTTTAAACGATTTTAATTTTAATTTTAATAAATTAGAACTATTCTAAAAATAAATCAAAATTAAAATTAAGTCTCTTTTGTTTCTTTCCTTTTGATTCCTAATCAAAAGGGATGCCTTTGGTTTCCTAAACCAAAAGGCATCTTACTAAACCAAATTTGGTTTAGGTCTGGCCACTTTCCAAAATCAAAACTTTGGAAGTGGCCTAGCTAGCGCTTTTACAAATCAAATATTTGAAAAGGGGCTAGCCTATTCCAAATCAAATATTTAGAAAGGCCAAATAATTTAGGTTTAGGCCAGCCACTTTCCAAAATCAAAATTTGGGAAGTGGCGCAGCTTGCGCCTTTTCCCAAATCAAATATTTGGAAAGGCCAATATTATTTTAATGCCACGTGTGGCATCCCAACGGCCAAACTATTTGAACCATTGGTTAGCCACATGACACAACTAAACAAATGAGATATCAATCACAACTATGAATAATATTGAATCACAAAATACACAAAACAAAAGTTTGGAGATCCGCCAGCATTGACCGGCCGACTGCCGGCAGCAAGCTGCCCTGCGGCCGCCGCCGCCGCCGCCGCCGCTGGGGTGGTGCCGCCGCCAGTCGGCCGAGCACCACCAGATCTCGTTTTTTTTTTCTTTTTTCTTTTCGTGTATCAATTTTGCAAATCAAAAATCTTTCATCTTTTAATTACGTGATTTAAACGATAAAATTAACTACGCAATATAACATGCTTATTGCTTAAGCTCGAAGCTCGCTCCGATACCACTGTTAGGAAATCTACGCGGGAACGCAGCGGAATTTTAAATTTTATTTCCTTTTAACCAGGATCGACTTCGTTTAAGCAATAAACAAACAAGCTAAAGACGGTGGTTACCTTGGTTGATCTATAAGATCGACGCTTTGACCGTCTGGAGAGTAGTTCGCATGAGCCGCCCAAGTGTTCGGCCTCTACCGCTAGTCCACACGAACACCCCGCCGGAATCCCATCATGGATTGCTATCGGAACACTCCGGTTGCTAGATCGGCCTTTTTCCCCTCTCCAACTCTCTATGGATGCTCTCTATTTTACACAAGAACTATTAGTTCTTGGAATTGTGTTGTACAAAAGAGCTTTCGACACCCACCTCTTATTTATAGTCATAGGTGGCGCCCCAATAGAGTAGAAAGGAAGAAAACATTTTCCCAATAAAATAAGGAAAATATAATTGATTGATTTATCTCATTTATTATAATATCTCATATTAAATAAATCTAGAATACCGTCAATATCTTATATTGAATATTCCTAAGATATTGTCAATATCTAATATTGACTATCTTTATTTTATTACCATAAATCAATTTACACACGCGCATATATCACATATATAAATAACACATATAAATCTATATATTATATACATACACACATGCGCATGCATAGCACCAACTTGCACCATTGCACACACGCACATATGCATGATATATCAATATTATTTTATTTTATTAATATCTAATATTAATAATAGGTAATATCATTAATTAAATTGCACAATCCAAGTGTATCACTTATACACATATGTGGCGCCACTTATCAATATAAGTGTATTTAATTAATCAACTTAATTAATATCTTGTATTTTATTTGTTCATAATAAATAAATACCACCATATTAATTTACCACTATAACCTTTATAGTCTCGAGATAAACTTTCTTTATTTGGTTATCAACTATAACCGGCCACATTTTAATCCGACTAGATGTTCATATGTGTGTGACCCGATAGGCTTCCGAATATGTTGGCCGTAGACACAAAGTGCAAATTACGAAAATGCCCTTCATGCCTAACGATCACGGGATAGCGTCTAGCAACACACCGTGACCCCCAATCATCGAAGAGTCAAATGCAATGACTACTACCTTTCATGTGAAACAGTTACCGTGTAACTTACAATCCTATCGCTGTAATAATATCCATACGGTCGTTAGTCGAGTGTCAAAACATCAACGACCGTATCTTATAACCTGGATATCATGCTCTCTCGAAGTAACTCATTTACTCCCACTTTGCAAAGATTCACGAGAGTAAGACATTCCTTATAAGAAGGCCATTTCGGATATTCGATCCCAATCATAGGATACGCGATTCCCGGACGACCAATCATGTATACTCCGCATGCTTCGCATCATACCCAATCACTACCGCATGATCGCCCCGTGGCTGTGGGGAAACCTCAATAGTGTCAAAGCATGACAATCCACACCGTGATGCCATGAAGACTCCGGTCCTAAGGATAATTACACAACCGCCACATAGTGTGACACTTATCCGTGTAAGTGGGTCGATCCTAACGTACGCATTCTCTAATACACATCCACGTATAGTCCAAGTGTCTCTACACTTCGATAGACGAGATCTATCCCCGTCCTTAAAGACAAGACATCTAATACGTGCTAGCATGTTCATACTATCAATGTCCCGTTTAATAGTACATCGGCTTGAGACATTTAAGTATCAAACTTATTAAAGTGATTAGAGATCTCATCAACCATAATTGCCTATCATGGTTTCTCTATCACAGTTTAATACTAAGGACGTTATCAAATAACAATTCATAATTGGTTCTTTAAAAGAACATATATATGACAACAGAAAAGCCATTTAATATATGTATAAACATAAAAAAAATAGTAGAAATGATCCGACCCGGTCGGATCCGGTCCAACCCGATTGGGTTTAGGACACTATTTCAACACTATGAATAACAACCTTGGACTTTGGAGTACGGTTACTCAAGGTAGTTACTAACTGATCAGACCACGTCCAACATTGGTTATTGGTGATAACACTGATAATTACTACTAGATCAAAATATCGATCCACCAAGAACGCAATGGGAGTATGGTTTAACCATTACCTATTGTGGTTTTCTGAAGACTTTGCAGTTTACAGAGGTGATTGATAACCTATGGTTCCTTGCGGGCTGTATAGGATTCTGATCAATAGAGGTTGGTTTAAAGGCCATAATCCTGTGAATGGAGTTTTGGTACTTCAGTTCTGTTCACACTCTAGTAGAACCACCTGAGTGTCTCAGGCCCAATGGGAGTAATTGGATCTACATGATTAGAGTCGAATGAATAGAAAGTTTAACTTTCGGTACAAAGCTGAGTGGCCTAGGGGTGATTCCCTAACAAGTATAGAGTTAACCAGACCATGAACTCTCTCACCACTCGGTCTTGTTTGATTCCGTTAGAAAGCAGAAAATATGGGTGATTCCCTAAGACTTTCTTGCCGAACAAACGGAATCTGAATTCATTCGGAACAAAAGGGTTTTAGCTAAGAACAAATGCATGATTTCGTTGGAAAGCAGGAATAGGGGTAACTCCCTGAGACTTTCTTGCCAATCAAACGGAATCTGAATTGATTCAGGAACCAAGGCTTATATCCTTTAAGGATCAAAGCAAACCCCTAGGTCATTTAAAAGTCACATATTTCAAGTATGTGGACTTGACCAGAATATTGATAAGTCTTTCATAGACTGGATGTCACTATTGGTAAAGTAGTATATACATTAGTGTTCATGAATGGTAACACTGAAACAGTTGGAAACAACATGGGTGTGTTATCAGAAGTCGAAAACTGACATGCCAAGATTCTCTTTATGAAAGAATCGGACTACATTCTAAAGGATTTGATTCGGTCAAATTCCCGAGAATATGTGACTGGCAATCCTATCTATCCTAATGGTTAAGATGATTTTGCATATCGGTATGCAACATTCAACGAAGTAGTCCTACCCTACCTCTCACGGAATGCTTCTCTAAACCTGAGGATGAATAGAAAATGGGATAGACTCTCTTTTGATAAGAGAAAGTCAGGTAATTACAAGTTAATCGAATCTTAGATTCAAGTATTAAATAGAAAGTTTAGTACGTCCTCAAGTATCTTTGGAGAACGAGGAATAATATGCTAGTATATTCGGGTGTGAACGTGAATATAAATGATTACACTGATTCTGACTTTAAGTCAGATTAAGGATGATCGTTAAGTCGATCTCGGGCTCAGTATTTACTCGCGTGATTCTGACTTTAAGTCAGATTGAGGATTTCCTTCCATATCTGGGAGTAATTCCAGATCTGGTAAGCCTATACCACTTCATTATGAAAACAGTGGAGAGGTAGTTGATAAGGATCTTCACAGTCACTAGAGGTCAAAAAAGCATATTGGGAGAGTACCACCTGATTGTATGGACCGGCGACGTTTCGATCCTAAAGATCGTCTTGAGCTGACAACCTAACGGATCAGTATACTAAGTCAAGTGGCATTTAGATGTTGCATACTCACCGAGTCACTGACCGACCCTGCGGCGGAACACTCGGAGTGTATTTTGACATCTAAATGGTTTGAGGCACTTGGCGGGTACAGAATTTAGGGATATATCTCATTTGCTTTTAGAGCAAGTGGGAGAATGTTGTGTATAAGGGGTATGCTCTAAACAATTAATCACTTGCCTTTCGTGCAAGTGGGAGATTGTTAGGTGTAGTGCCCGAAAGACAATTTCTGTAATTGTTTTTGACATGATTTATAATTCATCTTAATATTTGCATTTATGCTTATATTAATACACTGCTGAAAACCCTAAGTATATCGGTATGTAATCACATAACTCAGTGTATGGCATACACACGAGGATTGAGATAGTGATGATATGCTTAAAACTAGTTAGTCCGTGGTGAATTTAATCGAGTATGGGTCTCATGTTTAATATACCAATAATGCGCCCGTAACACTTAACGGTGTGACCGTCTTATCCGGACCGTCGGTATAGGGTACCTAGTGGGGCATTTATATATGATGTCAATCATATAGACTTGGACCGATTTGATTTGAATTCTCGATATAATTCCGTGATCGAGAAATCTTATCGAATCACAAGATGATCATATATGGATTAATCTCAATCCCGATGTGATCACGCTTATCGCTTGGTTCAAAGTAGGGTTTGATGTGTTAGTTAAGGATCACTTGGATACATGTGATCCGAACACTTCTCGTTGGCTCTATTCTCGAATGAGTGAGTAGTCCGTGACTTCACATATATGGAATCCATTCCTTCCTACGGGGAAGTAGACGACGATTCCCTTATTTGTTAATCCTAGAAACCGATCGATGGGCCCAGTTCATATTATATTAGTTATGAACTAATTGATCACTAAGGGGTTAATGGTAAATAAGGATAAGATGTTTTGAGAAGGGTTTACGGAAATATCCCGAATCAAAATGAACAGTCTATGGAGGATTAGTCTATATGTAATGATTATATCAATGGACGCTTATTTACTCGATGATTAGAGTGTAAGTATATATCTATAATCAATAGAGTTCAGTTCCGGGTTTATGGTGGCGTAATCCCGGAATTAATAGATTGAATAAGAAATATTCTGTCCGATGAATATTTTTATTTAATTTATTGTAGCTACTTGTTATAGGTCCATGGTCCCCGATGTGCTCATAACATGCATATGTTTTCTTGACGTTGGGCCTCAATAATAATTAAGTAGTTGGACTATTTAATTGATGTGCGAAATAATTATTTAGTGGGCTAAATAATTAAATACATGGAAAAGACATTTTTCATGGACTCGACCCTTTTGTGTATCATACGTGTGCTAACCTAATTGAATTAGGGGAGGCGCATTTTGTAAGTATATATTTATCAAGAAATTAGTTTTCTTGGATAATTATATGACATGTGATTAATTGTTTATTTGTTAAATAATTAACTGGAAAAATATTAGATTGATCCTTAAATATTCTAGATTTGTTCTAGATTATTCTAGAGTATCTTTTATTTAATAAGGATTATTATAATTGATTTTGTATTAATTTTTAAATCCTTGGAGGACAAGGATTTCTCTCCTATATAAAGAGAGCTCTCTAAATCCTACAAGATGAAAACACGCCATATACACAATTATAATGGGAGATGTCGACTTCCTTTTAGGGTTTAGAGTTGGGAAAATCTTCGGGATTTTCCGGGTAGCATATCAAGGAGGTCAAGCATCAAGGATCAACATCCACCGGTTGTTGCTTGGAGATACACATCGGAAGACTATGGCTTCTCGATTCTCGGATCTCGGCTTATTCTTTGGATCTCGGCTTATCTTTTGATTGGTAAGTAGATCTAACCTTCTTGTAGGTAGATCTTAAATTATGTGCTTTAATGTTATATTGATCGTGATCCTTGTTATTCCGCTGTGTAATCGGGCGGATTTTGATCCGTCCGACGATATTACATCCAACACTATCTTCTTCAAGGGAGAAGATGTGGAGGGAGAAGATGGGGGTGTGAAGGAGGTGGAATGGCGGGGTGAAATGGAGGTTTTTTTTTCTTCTGATTTTTCGGTTTATACCAGTCGGGTGGGTGGGTTGAATTAGGGTTGGGGGATTGGGGATTTGGGGGAAAAAATAACCAGGGGTATTTTCGGAAATTAAAGGGGCTGGGTTGGGTTAAATCCCCAATTATAATTTCGAATTTGGTTTTAGGGTTTCAAGGTGGAATTAGCGATTTGGGGGAATTGGGGATCAGGGGCATTTTGGGCAACTTGGGTGAAAATGTTTGGTAGGAGTCTATTAGGTAAGAACTTGTTGCAAAAAAACTAATTAGGCAAATTTTTTGGTCAATGAGGCTTCTTAAACACATGCCCCACAAAACAAAGTGAGAAAAGAGAAACAAAGAAGAGATTGGAGACCGGAAAATAAGAAAGAGATGAGGAAGAATCTGGAAGGGAGTCGGCGATGGTAGAAAGGTCTAGAGAATGGAGCGTTTATGCAATATAAATGTTTCAAAGGGTTCTTTTATGCAATTAGAGCGGCCCTAATAAGAAGTAATTAGCCATATTCTTTTGCAAATTCTGTCAGGAGAGAGGAAGCTAGAGAATGTTTTTTTGTAATGGTATTAAACTAGATCAGTTTTTTTTGGGCCTCTCTACTATCTTCTCTGTTTTAAGAGAATGGAAGAGACAATACTCTCTCTAATCACACACAATTAATATTTATAATCCTTTTATATTATCACCATTACAACATCACATCACACACAAATTCTCTCTACAACTCTTCTATATTTATCCTCCAATCATCTTTCTCCATATCATCCAAACATCACCAATCAATGGCCTTATCTCCCGATCACCATTAGGGCCGCTCTTAGTAAGAAGATGATGTCGTTTTTTATTGCCAGAAACGGGAGACGACGAAATGAGGGACGACGAAAATCTTCGCTCTTATTAGTACTTCTATACAACACAAATTTTACAATGGTTTTGGACCAAATCCTACTTTGTGTGTCAAACCAATAGAATTTTAATATTTTGTTGTTGTCCCCAATGTTTAAAAATCAACATTCAATCATGTTTCTCTAAATTAATGACATGATGGTTCAATTATTTGATCCAGGACCACCATAAAACTACTGTCTATACAATACTAACTAATCTAATAAATAAATAATCTTTACTTTTGTTGCCCGCTTGAACCCTTTAACTTCCGATTTTCTCCGTCACCGGCGGTTATGTATTTACAACAACAAGCTTATCCTTCTTTCAACTCTCAGGATAAACACATCGGCTAGTCGCCGGAGCTGGCTCTTGTTGTTTTCCTGCCGTGTCGACGATTTCTCTGATTTATTTATTCAACATATTTCTCCGAAGCCGGTAAGAAATAGCTCGGCGCCGTATGTGTTATCTCGCACTTCATATGTAATTCCTATGTGTCGATTGTATACAGTATACTTGTCTTGTTTTCATCGTTTTCCTCTTTTCTTCGTGCGTCAGATGTTAAGTAAAATTTTTTTTTATGGATTTATTTATAGTTTTATCACAGCCTGAGAAATGGAAATTGAAATCGGAGTTGATTTTGCTTAACGTTGCTAAAAAATGAGGTGAAACCATAGATTCCATTCGGTTGTATCAGTTGGAGTGGCGATATGTACGGCAAAGGGAAATTTTATGGTGGTCAATGACCCCAAACTCAATCTTGAATTCAGTGGTTGAGGATTAATACACATGATCACGATCACTGATGACATGTGTCCATTGAGTTTGAAAGTGATTGATTGATCACCATAAAATTTTCCGAAAGGAAAATAGCTGAAGTAGTGTTGTATTGGCCTAGTCAGCCGTTTAATCCTGTTTACACTAGGGTTGCAATGGATTTTGTTTTCCAGTTTTAGCCCTCTGTCGCCCAAGGAGGCTCACAATGTGGCAAAATACCTGCCGGATTTTGCTAACGTGTCTTTGAAAATCGATTTTGGCATGAAAATTGCGAAATTAATCCTTTAACGTGCAAATAGACATTTCTTAATTAGGCTGAATTATAGGACGAATTTTGCAATTGTTTCTTAATTTTTTTGCCTTACTCTGTATGTGGAGGCATATTCCCGCCGAAATTCAAGTTTCCCTCATATTCACCCTCCTCCAGTATCACAATTCCACATTACATGTCTAAAATTACAATCAGAGCAAAATCTGAACTAAAACGCTAACCAGAACAAATTATAGGACTAATTTTGCAATTCAGCCCGATACAGGTGGTCTCCAAACCATAGTCTTTCTTAGTAGACTTGCAAAAATCTTTTTTGGTTTAACGATTTTTTTCCCCGCAGACTATAGAAGTATTTCTCGAGTTTAAGAGCATATGAAGAGCTTCAATATATTGATCTTTGTTGTTTTCGTCCCTGATTAAAATGGAAAACGAAAACAATAAAGATATTCCAGAAAACGCTAATGAAGGTACATCATCATTCCCTTTTTTGGTTGAATTATTTGGTTGTGAAATATCTTGATCACTTGTTTGTTTACTTGTGACGATTTCAAAGATTGTCCGGGGACCGAGTCAGAGTTAGCCGGGAAATCCGACTCCTGCAAAGGTTGTCCGAATCAAGAAGCTTGTGCTACTGCTCCTAAAGGCCCTGACCCAGGTCAGCTTTTCCTCTTCTGATGATGATGATATTGTTGGGATATATAGATCGTATGTAGTGCTTGCAGTATGTCAATGATTTTCCTCTCACCGTTTCTAGTTATTTCTCTTCTTTTTTTTTATGTTTAATCTTAATATTTATTTATTATGTGTTATTGATGTTTAGTTTCATCAATTCTCTAAAGTAGTTGTTGTTGTTGTTGTTGTTGTTGTTGTTGTCGTCCTTGAATAAGTGAGGATTTTAGGACTTGAATGGAGGAATTATTTCATCCTCAACATAAATTATGGCTTTAATGTTGGGGAAATTAACATGTTAGCATGATGCCTAACAATTTTAATAAGAATTCTCAACACTAGAAAACGCATGAACTTGTATGAACAGTGAAATAACAAAAATGGGACAAGAAAACTTTTAGACTTTGGCGAGTGCCCTTAAGACGATTTTGCGCCGGTTATGTGCATGTGGTTCTTGCAATCGTCTCTGAAGATACAACATTCATTACCTTTTGTCTGAAGCGGCATTTCTTGGAACAGTGAATCGATCATGTTCTGTAGATCTCTTCTTGACTCAACAAAATGCAAAGTGTTTGTATGAGAAGCTTTGTATTCAACTCGCCATATTTTGTTAGAAAAATTCATGACTTATGCATCAAAGTTTTCATTCAATGGTTCTAATTAATAAATGGAAGCAAGTTCTTTGTTTTCTCATTAAATCTTTTCACCAAAGTGATACAACTCATATGAATTTATAACCTTTCACCGAGTTGATGCCCATTAGCTTATCCATTCAATTTTCCTCCATTTTTTATTTATTTATTAATTTATTAATTTTTCATTCATTTTCTCCAACATGTAATTCTCTTTGCATATGATGTGAGGATTAGAACTGAAAAAACATTTAAAAATTTAGTTTTGGAGGTTTTGATACTTGCAGATGCGTAGTTTATAGTTTATACTATTGTAATCCTCAGGAGGATAGTTATATATCCTCATATATATATATATATATATATATATATATATATATATATATATATATATATATATATATAAAGTTGTTTGTATTGACGGCTGTTTTATGATGGTACAACTCACACCACACCGATTTTTTGGTTCCTGAAGTTGTGTTCTTGGTTTGCTTTGCAGACTTGGTTACGATTATAGAACGAATGGCTTCCGTGAAACACAAGATTCTTGTTTTATCCGGGAAAGGCGGAGTGGGAAAAAGTACGTTTTCAGCACAACTTTCGTTTGCACTTGCGTCTATGGATTTTCAAGTAGGTCTCCTCGACATTGACATATGTGGACCGAGCATCCCCAAGATGGTCGGTCTAGAAAGACAGGAGATTCATCAGAGTAACCTCGGATGGTCTCCTGTGTATGTTGAGTCTAACCTTGGGGTCATGTCTATCGGATTCATGCTCCCCGATCCCGATGAAGCTGTCATTTGGAGAGGACCTCGAAAGAACGGACTTATCAAGCAATTCTTGAAGGATGTTTATTGGGGTGATCTTGATTTCCTTGTAGTTGACGCCCCACCCGGAACCTCAGACGAGCATATATCCATCGTCCAATTCCTCCAAGCAACCGGAATAGACGGTGCTATTATAGTTACAACACCACAACAGGTTTCATTAATAGATGTCAGGAAAGAAGTGAGCTTCTGCAAGAAAGTCGGGCTACATGTTCTCGGTGTTGTTGAGAACATGAGTGGCTTATGTCAGCCGGTATCACAACTCAAATTCTTGAAAACGAGTTCTGATACCGGCGAACAAAAGGATATGACCGAATGGGTCATTCAGTATATTAAGGATAAAGCGCCGGAAATGTTGAATATGAACGTGTATAGCGAAATATTCGATAGCAGCGGTGGAGGTGCTGCTAAAATGTGCAGTGAGATGGATGTCCCGTTTCTCGGAAAGGTACCGTTGGATCCTCAACTATGTAAAGCAGCTGAACAAGGAAGATCATGCTTTGAAGTTGATTCTAAATGTCAGTCAAGTGCCTCTGCACTTAAATTGATTATAGATAAGCTGCTTCTGGAACAAGAAAATGGCATTTCCGAACGAAAACAACATCATATTACATAGGTTGGCTTATCTTTACTTTGCTCAAATCACATCTCCTTACATACTGGGTTGATTCTTTTAAGACTGTTGTTTACATTATTACCTTCTACATCTAGTCTGCACTATATCTCGGTTTTACAGAGAATGTTTAGCCTTGTTATTAAACCTTGCACCTTCCGAGTGGCTCTTGCCCTTGCCATTCATTTTGGGTGAATGGTTCGTCGACTTGTTGCATCCAATGCGTTTTTTACATGACACTTTACAAGGGGATGTCTACATGGGACAACCACAAGAATTTTGTTCATCCTCGGTATCTGAGCTACATCTGCGAATTAACAAAATCCTTGTATGGCCTCAAACAAGTGCCTTGAGCTTGGGACAACCACAAGAATTTTGTTCATCCTCAGTATCTGAGCTACATCTGCGAATTAACAAAATCCTTGTATGGCCTAAAACAAGTGCCTCGAGCTTGGTGTATGAGTATTAACAAATTCTTGTATGGCCTCAAATAAGTGCCTCGAGCTTGATGTATCAGTATTTTGCAAGCTCTTGTTACTCTCGGTTTCATTTCCACTACTAGTAAAATCCTCATTGTTTGTTTTGCAACCAACTCTGCAACATCAGGGGACGGACCTAGTATGGGGCAAGGGCCAAGGAGGGGCATACGCCCTCTTTAATTTTTCTGAAACACCTATATTACCCCTGTTTATTAAGTGGCATATATAATAATAGGTATTGATGTGTGTTAAAATTACTAGTGTATGCACAGCTCCTTGGTAAGTTTGTAATATTTTTAACATTTTTTTTTAGGGGGAATGAGGGAGAAGGACACCTATATTACCCATATTTATTAAGTGGCATATATAATAATAAGTATTAACGTGTATGTTAAAATTACTAGTGTATGCGCAGCTCGGTTGGTAGAGTAAATAGCAATATTTTTAACATTTTTATTTTTATTTTTCTTCTTCCAAATTTGTTTTATTTTTCTTCTTCCAAATAACTCTTTTTAATTCTTTTTAACATGTTCCTCTTTTTACAATACATTTCTCTTCTAATATATCATCTCTTTCCTTAATATTATCAAGTTTCTTCATTTCATTTATTTCAATATTTTTGAATTTTTAGCATATTGAACACATTTAACATTCATTCTTTGTTTTGGTATTTAAAAAGAAAGCGAAGATAAGGATTTTTAACATTTTTTTTTATTTTTCTTTTCCAAATAACTCTTAATTCTTTTTAATATGTTCATCTTTTAAAAATACATTTCTCTTCTAATATATCATCTCTTTCCTAAATATTATTACGTTTCTTTATTTCATTTATTTCATATATTTTTAGATTTTTAGCAAATTGAACACATTTAACATTCATTTTCTCTGTTTTTGTATTTAAAAACAAAGCGAAGATAAGGGATAAAAGTAACGGTATGAAATGTTGATAATAAAAGTACAAAAACCGATCGTACAACATGCGATCCAATATTATCCCATTTCAAATACTAAAAGTGTTGGCAATTTACTATTTTTTTTTCATAAAACAACGTTATTTTTCAAACACTTTCTATAAGAAATTTAACCGAGAATTTCCGCCCCTTTTAGGACGATTCCTGCCTCCGTCCTTGGTCAGCATATGCATAATCCTACCACGCTTCATTGGACAACAACCAAACATGTACTTCGATATCTTAAGGGTACGTTGGAATGAGATTTATGGTTTTCAAAGGCGGCACAACAACCTTTGCACACATACTATGGACTCAGATTGGGCTGGCAACCCTGATGACCGACGGTCTTAAGAGCACTATGGACTGAGGTGTATGGTTTTCAAAAGGCGGCACAACCACCTTTGCACACATACTATAGACTAAAGATTGGGCTGACAACCCTGATGACCGGCGACTTAAGGGAGCTATGGACCGAGGTTTGTGGTTTTCAAAAAGCGGGACAACAACCTTTGCACACATACTATGCACTCGGATTGGGCTAACAACCGTCCATCGTGTTGGGAAAACAAACAACCGCAATACCACACGTATCACAAATACTTACAAAGTCTTCCCAATGACACGCAACGGAATCAAACGAGGCAGCCCCAACGAAATCAAATCACAAATAAAGCGAAACGAAAACACAAGAAAATCAACACCGCAATTTTAACGTGAAAAACCCCTCTCGATATGAGAGAGTAAAAACCACGAGGCCGAGGCCCACAAAAACTCACTAATCAACAAAAGATGATACAAAACTGTTTCAAACACATCAACCAACTCAACTACACCAAAACATCAACTAAGAATGAAAAATACAAGAGTTGTTGAAAAATATCACACAAAAAATGCACAGAAACGCAGCAGTCAAGTCGGCTCCTTATTGCCGGAGACCGTTGAAACAAAAATTCCACCGTTCAGATTAAATAAGAATAAGAGACGAACAAGCCCTCAAAATTTCGTGCCGATCGGAGTCCGTTTAGATGCCCGATCGCCGGAAAGAGACTGCTGCAACACCAAAAATCCTGCGAATTTTTCCTCCTTTTGCCTCTCTTTTTATTGTGAAGATTAGGGGAAAATTAACCTAATTTGTTCCCTTAAATACTACTTGACATACTATTATTTTTCCAATTATTTAGTGGGTTTGGGCTCCACAAAGGAGTGATTCACCTAACAAATCACCCCTCACAACATTGTGGAGGAATTCGTCATTCCCACAATAGAACGACATATCTCAATTTTCTCCCTTGTCAATGCTTTTATCAACATATGTGCACCATTATCATCCGTGTTCACTTTTTCAAGTGCTAGAAACTTCAACTCCAACACATCCCGAATCCAATGATAACGAACATCAATGTGCTTGGTCCTAGAATGAAAAGTTACATTCTTACCAAGATGAATAGCACTCTTGCTATCACCAAGCAACACATACTGATCTTGCTTCAAACCAAGCTCCTGGAGAAACTTCTTCATCCACAATAACTCTTTACATGCTTCAGTTGCTGCAATATACTCAGCTTCAGTAGTTGAAAGTGCAACACATTTTTGCAACCTCGATTGCCATGACACACCCTCTCCCCCTCCCCCTGCAAATTTAACCAAATATCCTGAAGTAGACTTGTAAGAATCAACATCTCCAGCCATATCAGAATCAGTGAAACCAACCAACACGGGTTTTTCACCACCAAAAGTAAGGCATAAATCTGTAGTACTCCTGAGATATCTCATAATCCATTTCACAACATTCCAATGCTCTCTACTAGGATTAGAAAGAAAACGAATGACCTTACCAACTGCATAAGCTATGTCTGGTCTAGTACATACCATGGCATACATCAAACTACACACTGCTAAAGTATACGAGACCTTCTGCATCTTTTCCTTTTCATCATCGCTAGAAGGACACTGTTTGATACTCAACCTGAAATGAGATGCAAGTGGACTGGACACTGCTTTAGCATCACTCATGCTAAATCTCTGAAGCACCTTCTTTATGTACTTCTCTTGTGACAAATAAATTTTCCCGGCCTCTATAATATGATTTGCATGGCCCAAGTCTTTCATGGCAAAAGACTTGCTCAACTGCTGCTTCAACCTGTCAATCCTTGAAGCATTCTTGCCAACAATCAAAATATCATCAACATAAAGTAAAAGAATGATAAAATCATCCTCTGAGAATCTGTTAATAAACACGCAATGATCTGAAGTAGTCTTTCGGTAACCCTTCTCATTCATGACAGACTCAAATTTCTTATACCACCGTCTAGGCGCTTGCTTCAACCCTTAAAGACTCTTTTTCAAGTTGCGCACAAGATCCTCTTTTCATTTCACCTGAAATCCCTCTGGCTGCTCAATGTAGATGTCTTCTTCCAAATCACCATGAAGAAAAGTTGTTTTAACATCCATCTGCTCAACCTCCAAATCAAGACTAGCTGCCAAGCCAAGAATAGTCCGGATAGAAGACATTTTCACAACAGGAGAGAAAATCTCACCAAAATCAATGCCCTTTCTCTGACCAAAACCTTTGACTACTAATCTTTCCTTATACCGAGGTGTAGAATTACCGTATTCGTTCTTAATTCTGAAGACGGAAGACCCACTTATTCTTCAAAGCTTTCTTCCCCTTAGGCAATTTCACAAACTCATATGTGTGATTGTCATGCAAAGACCCCATCTCGTCTTTCATAGTATCAAGCCATTTATCTTTATGTTCATCATTCATGGCCTCTTCAAAACATTTAGGCTCTCCACTATCTGAGAGCAAAACATACTCAGTCAATAGATATCTAGTAGAAGGGTGTCTTTCTCTAGTAGATCTCCTGGGAATAACTGGTACAGCCTCATCTGGTACTGGTTCCTCGATCATATCATCGTCAATGTTCTGATCAAAATCAACTGCATCATCTGCATCATTCTGCTGATTACCCTGGTCATCTACTGCACCATGCTCCTCTATAAGTGTAGGGGAGAAATTATCTCCAAGTTAGCTGAACCATCACCAGCCCGAGGTGTTGAACTCTGATCTTTATCAACATCCTGCAAAGTCTCGTTCTCTGCAAACACAACATCTCGGCTTCTAATCAGTCTCTTGTCAACATGATCATAAAATTTGTACCCAAACTCATCTTGACCATAACCCAGAAAAATACATTATTTAGTCTTAGAATCAAGCTTAGACCTCTCATCTTTAGGAATGTGAACATAAGATTTACAACCAAAAACTCGTAAATAATGGCAAGATACATCTTTACCTGACCATACCTTCTGAGGAACATCATTCTGCAAAGGAACACATGGAGACATATTTAGTACATGAACCACTATACTCAAAGCTTCACCCTAAAAGGATTTAGGCAATCTGGCTTGTGAAAGTAAACATCTGACTCTCTCCACTAATTTTATGTTCATCCTCTCCGCCAAGCCATTCAATTGTGGAGTCTTTGGCGGAGTTCTCTCATGTCTGATACCTTGTTGCTTACGGTAATAATGATATGGACCTTTGTATTCACCTCCATTGTCAGTCCGAATACACTTCAACTTCTTTCCAGTTTACCTTCAACTGAAACTTGAAACTGCTTGAACACGTCTAACACTTGATCTTTTGTCTTAAAAGTGTACACCCAATATTTTCTTGAGTGATCATCAATAAAAGTCACAAAATAACGGGAACCACCAAGTGTCATTGTCTTCATAGGACCACAAACATCAGAATGAACAAGCTCAAGAAATTTTGACTTTCATGAAGGTGGATTTGATTTAAAAGAAACTCTAGTTTGCTTTCCTGCAAGACAATGAGCACACTTTTCCAAATGCAAACTGTTAATACAAGACAATAAATTTTTATTAGATAAGACAGTCATTCCTTTCAAGCTCATATGACATAACCTCTTATGCGACAACTCGGTCTCATCACGTGACTCCACTACATGAAGCTCATCAACAATAACTTTGGCTTGAGTCAAGAAAAAGTAGGTGTCTTTGTACCTCTAGCCACAACTGAAGACCCCTTTGTGAGCTTCCAGTTATCACAAGAAAATGAGCTATTATAACCATCATCACACAGTCTGCCAACAGATCAAATTCATCCGGATCCCTGGAACATGCTTAACCCATTTAAGAATCAGTCTGGTACCAATAGACGTCTCCAAACTAATATCTCCAACACCTGCACACTTTAAGATAGAATCCTGAGCCGTTCTCACATCACCAAAGTCACCTGGAGTGTATGATGTGAAAAACTCTCTTCTTGAAGTAGCATGAACCGAAGCACCACTGTCAACAACTCAACTAGTCATATCACCAGCAAGAATAATATCATCAACCTCTTGAAACACAAGGAAACCATCAGAAGAAGCTGTATTAACTTTATCTTCCTTCTTCTCATCATTTTTTTTGTCACCATTTTCCTTTTTCTCCCGTTTCAATTTAAAGCAAAATATCTTGATGTGTCCCTTCTTGCCACAATGATTGCATTCAAAAAATTTGTACTTGCCCTTGGATTAGATTCTACTCCGACCTCTATCTTTAGAAACTCTACTTTGACTTCTCCTCCGTGATCAGCAACCAAGACATCAGAATGTGAGGAAACGCCATGTGCCTTCCTCCTTGTCTCTTCTTCCAACACACTAGTCTTAGCAAAGATCAATGGTCATAGCACCATATGAGGTAGAATTAGATAGAGAACTTCGAAAATTTTCCCACAATTCCGGTAAAGAGCCAAGAAGCATCCATCCATGCACATCATCATCAAACTTAATACCCATAGCATTAAGTTGCTTCATAATACCCAAGAATGTATTCAAATGATCAGCCATAGGAGTTCTATCATGATCGATGACGGTCAAATTATACCCGTAAATGTCATCAACATTATCCTTAAATCGAGATTAATAATGTATATTTCATATTAAATCACTCATTTATATTTATTATTTAATGTTAAGTGATTATTAATATGATATTTGGTATTTAGCCGTTTTTATTATTAAAAGATCGATTTATTGTGCGATAAATGCCGATTTTGTAGATCACGACAAATCGAGAGGATTAATGTCATTCAATCAATGGTCTCAAGATAATAGAGGAAGAAAATCGGAGCATTAAATGAAAGATTAATCGATCAACACGCAAGCGTGCAAAGGGGGAACAAGATAGACGAGAGAAACGTTTAACACGTGCGTAAAAAGGGCTCGGTCGACCGAGCCCTATCATTCGGTCGACCGAGTGTGTCGGTTCGGTCACTTACGGGATTTTTGCGTGTATATCTTCTAGATCCTCCCTAGGTCGGTTACAACCTCTATATAAGCAAGCAGCCTACGAGAAATTGTAAATCACACCTTGAATCCATCCCTTCATTCTTTCTTCAATCTTACAATTCATAATACAACTTTGATACAATGTAGAATAATTTGAGGGTTTCCAAAGAATTTAAGGGCCGCAATATGTAAGCCTTTATTTTCTCGTTTCTTTCTTTTAAGTAATTAATCCCTCCCAATTATGCTTTATCGTTTGAATTAGTTAATCATAGCTAGATGATGTAGATCTAGGCTATGACGTTAGGGATGTGGCGACTCCTTGTCTATGGGGATCCCATAACCTACGTCATCTACTTAGTTTTATCCATGAATCCGCATTGTTTAATTAATGCGTATCTATGTTAGTTTATATGAATGCTTTACGAATTACCGTTTAATCCGTTGTGTATGATGAAACGCCGAGAGATACGTTCGTGGATGTAATCTGGGGGAAAAATTCGACCATTCGGTCGACCGAGCCCACCTATTCGGTCGACCGAGCCCCGTTTTCATCCGTTAAATAGCCACGTCTTTATGGTTAGGTTAACTTAATAGAATTTATTATCTCGCAGGTATGGCTATGGCTACGTTCGCTTAATTTAATTAAAACGTGTAAAAAGGAAATACCGATATAAAACTCTTAGTAGGCTCATGAATTGATCTTCGGACGTTCGCCGTTATCTAGGTAGGTTTATATTTGGGAATTGCATGCACCTTGTTATACGTAGATCGTAAACTAGCATGAGACTATAACTTGGTAATTGTTAGTTGGACGAGAGTTTGAGTGATCGTTTAGGAAGTACGCCTAACCATAGGAATGTTGCCTAGACGAGGTGTACGGTTAATATCGGCATCCTTAGAGTCGTAAGCGTGTGAGTTATATGAGATGGAGGCACCAAAAGGCGAAGTCACGTAACAATATCACAAGGGATCTAGTGACCTACCGGTGCTAAGTCAAGTTAAAGAGGATGACTCCCGTAGCCAATCTAAGATAGATACAAACGGATTGACGGTTAATAAGTTCGCTTTATTATATAAATTATCTAGGTCCAAACGATAAAGACTATAATTGGGGAGGTTAATTACGTTGTGTCGAGTCGTGTCTTTACCTTTCTTGTCTTATGTTGGTCGTAGACCGCCTCTATGTCCTTGACATGTTTAATTAATTGTTTGTATATAAGATGATCCACAATTGGTTCCCCGTGGGATCGACCTTGATTCACTATAGCTATACTACGATGGGCCTAGTCCTCTTGCTAGTATTGGTTTATGGTGGTCAAGTATATTATAACCCGATTGACCCCGATCAAGTTTTTGGCGCCGTTGCCGGGGAACCAACGGTCAATTTTATATATAAATAATTTTTTATTCATGTCGAGTTTTCTGTTTTAGAGTCTGTTTTTACGTTTTGAGTCCCTCTGGTTGTCTACTCTGTCTGAAAATTCCAGCTTAAAATAAAAAAAAAAAAAAATAAAAATAAAAATAAAAAAATTATTATTCGGTCGACCGAGAGACCTCATTCGGTCGACCGAGAATTTATAATATTTTTGTTTTGTTCTTGTCCTGTTCTGTTTACACGGTTTCTGATTTGTGTTTTTCGAGTCTGGAATTTCGCGTGTCTGTTTATCCCCGTATGTTTAATCCGTAGGTCCGATAGCGCATGGGAAACCATGTTAAAATCCGCCTACGGTCCGTTTTGTTTTTCTTCTCGTTTGCGTAAACCAGGGAAGCAATAATCCGAGTCAATAATTTTTCACGGGCGCCGAGAAAATAACCCAAAAACATGTGGAGCTACGAATCTAAGATGGGAAAAGCGATGGAAGCAATACCTTTAAAGCACCAAGATGGCTCCGAAAAAAAATATTAAAGGCTTAAATTCTTCGTGGTACAATGTTGAAGGCAAGGTACTACCTTTTTTTTGCTTATGTTTTACTACCTTTTGGTTTTTTGAGCATAAGTTAGCCTATACATGAACCTTAGTATGAATCTTGGCCCGGAGTGGTTTGTAAGATTAATTCTATTAGTGTGGAAGGTTTTGCCCCATATCCGTCTCATCTGAGGGTGTAAGGAAACATGTAGTCGTTGAAAGGAAGCAAGTGAATAAAGAGTTCCTCGTAGTTCTTTAAAATCTCTTTGTCCTATGCATGAGATTGCTTCTACCGGCCGGGGAGCAACAAATTGTGTAGTTTAAGCATTCACAATCTAAAGAAGACGTTGAGTTTTGAGAGAACACAATCTTCTGGTTTCGTTGAGTTTTATGGTGATGGCTTCTCGGTGAACCCACCTTAAACAGAAACGAGATTACGCTTTGGGTGACAATTTAGAAATCGGAGACTCTTAGTACATGGGTTCGGAAATGGTCTAACCATGGCTGGGCGAGTTCAACCGAGCTTCGGCTCAATCTACTCCCCTCCACGTGTGATGTACGTTACAGCAGTTCGACAAGACTTAGCATAGCCGATAAGCCTTCGGGCTAAACGGGGCTTAATCTTGACGGATTGGCCCGAACCGTCACATATGTTCCAACGAATAAGACGGCGTAGGCTTGCCTACATAACCGACCTTATTCGGAGTACTTTGATTCATTGTTTCTTATTGTCAAGGCCAAAGCCGTAATTTTAACCGAGTTTCTTAGAATTCACTAATTCCTAAAACGAGAGCCGAGGTAAGAGCTTTGGATAAATGGTATGGATAAATGTCGTTTCCTAGGTCTCACAACCAAGGGAAGGGTATTAATCCGCAAAAGCAACAAGCCCACCTCTTATAGTGCGCGAAGGGTCAAAGTCTGGCGATCCAAGAATGATAACTGACAAGGATAATTTTTGGAAAGTCGAGCTGAGGACTTTAAACTCAGAACTACTTCTTTAAAACCCTTAGGATTTCTTTTAGGATTTTAGGTTTTGTTTTCTTTGAGTCAAATAAAAGTAACGTGACATATGTTGAGGTTTTTTATTTTGCCGTGTTCCGATGGCCATTGGGCTAAGGATGTGCAAAACTTTTTTACTCAATATAGGCCACGTGAATTAGAGTTTCTTAGAGAGTCGAGAAATTGCTAAAGAAAAGGAAATTTAGCAATCAATCTTAAGATGGAAGCATTAAGAGAGCTTGAGAATTATTGAAAATGTAACAGAGAATGATTGGTGTGAACAAGAACAATCTTGGTCAAATTCTAAAATCTTTTTTAATGGTGATCCAAGTGAAAATTCAAAGTGGTGCGCAATTCATTCTCGCAATCTATCCTTATCCTTTCATTTATACTTTTTCACCCTACAAACTTTTCGATCCTCTCACCAATCTACCCCAACAAGTTCACATTTCTAACCATTCTTTCATCGCCTCTCTTTCTTTCCATCCGTTTCACTCTCCCACCCAATCCCATTCCTTTAAACAATTCTTAATCCCAAAAACACAATTTCTTACCCACCCTTTATCTTTTCTTCCCATCCTTATGTGTATCTTTTTCTAAACCCATCATACTCTCAACCTCCATTTTGTTTACAAAATACCTTGTGTTGCGGAATTTGAAATATTGCTAAGCTTTAATGATTATCTTTTATCATTTTGATTTTCATGATCCTAGTTGGGGGAAGTGTAGCTCAGACCCTAGCTAGATTTTAAAGGTTTTTGGTTCGATCAAAATACAAAATATCTTTCTACCGGAAGTTTTAAATTGCACACTTTTACGCTATTCCGGCATTTCTAGATGATAAGTTTTGTTCTACAACTATCACACCGATCCGACCTTGTTGATGACGGTTATGACTTTTACGTGATACATTGGGTTATTAGTAATTTCGAGGAGTAGCTACATCTCCCTAAGTTGTTGATATCCAATGCAAGCGAGAAGTTTCGCGTTAAGTATTTGATTTTATCTTTAGCCAATAGGTCGCATTCAATCCGTTATACCTTACCAAGTTTCTCTTTTCCCGGATTGAATACCTTTTCGATCGAGTCACCCTCGTGTTTTCCCACGTCGGGTAATGCTTTTTGATCTTTGTCTTCTCCACCCGGTTTTAAGAATATTTAGGCGGTGGAGGTTGTAGATGAAGACCACCATCTTTAGTTGCTTGTTTATTTTTCTTTCTATTTAGTATTTTTCTTTTTGGTTTCCCTTGTCATTGGTTGTATAAAATAAAGTGGCTTAAACTCGTTTTTAGGTATTTATACCTCATTACCGCCACATTATTTTATAACTTCCATAGACATGGTGTTTTAACGGTTTCGTGGAGTTTGTCCGCTATACAGTTTTTCACTTGCTTCTCCACAACGTGCCGACATTTACTCCGATCTTTTTCCTTTACTTGAGAGCCGTTTCCAGAGCTAAGTCTTTTTCTTAAATTCTCATTTATTTTTGTCATTGAGGACAATGCCATGTTTAAGTGGGGGGTAGGAGACTTAGCCATGTTATGTTATAATGGAAAATTGAATGAAACGGTACAAAATTGAAAAAATTGAATAAATACCATATTAGGTATCTCGTACCCTTAGAATTGTGAGTTCCTAGCTAAGAATTGATAGGAAAGGAACCAAGTTTCATGAGTACGTGATCATTTTATACTTATGTTAAGTAAATTTAAGGATATTCATGCCCGTTTTTGCAAGTAGTTATTTATTATTCAATTACTCAATCTGTGAATCGAGTATACCGCGCAAATCATAATAACTGAAGAAATTATGTGTACATTGCATAGATGATTGGTTATGTAGACTTAGTGTCGATACTTATTGGCTGATGTATTCTTATCTTCTTGCCAACAAAAGCGGAGTAATAAGCTTGAGACGTACCTGTGTTTTAGCAAAATGTTAGACACTGGGCTTGTAGTAACATTACCAAAGTAGCCCCGCGCTTGTGGTAATATTCGATGCTATACATGATCTAAGATAGGGGGATACTCTAAAAAGTTTTCTTCCTTGAGATTGATAGTATTTGAAAAATATGAAGATATGAAAAGAATATTCAACTCTTTAAGAGGCTTTGAGTAGTACTCGGTCTCCAAGTCCAAAAACCCTATAGATACGCTCTTGCTTATTGTTCTAGTGCTTTAACCATTGCGAGGCATAAGAAGTATGAATGCTGAGGTTGGTAGGTTGAGATTGCGAAGTTAGCATAAACTCTAATCTTGCCACGATATATAAAACTAAATGCACATGCACACATCACTTCGATTCATAAAGTAGTGAATAATGGATATCTTATGAGCATGACTAGTATGAGTTGACTTGAGTTTCTTGTGTAAGTATGATTTGACCATAGAAAATGTTGTCTTGGGGAATGACTTATTGATGCTTTGTTCGGGACGATCAAAGTCTAAGTGGGGGTAGTTGATGACGGTCAAATTATACCCGTAAATGTCATCAACATTATCCTTAAATCGAGATTAATAATGTATATTTCATATTAAATCACTCATTTATATTTATTATTTAATGTTAAGTGATTATTAATATGATATTTGGTATTTAGCTGTTTTTATTATTAAAAGATCGATTTATTGTGCGATAAATGCTGATTTTGTAGATCACGACAAATCGAGAGGATTAATGTCATTCAATCAATGGTCTCAAGATAATAGAGGAAGAAAATCGGAGCATTAAATGAAAGATTAATCAGATCAACACGCAAGCGTGCAGTGGGGAACAAGATAGACGAGAGAAACGTTTAACACGTGCAGAAAAAGGGCTCGGTCGACCGAGCCCTATCATTCGGTCGACCGAGTGTGTCGGTTCGGTCACTTACGGGATTTTTGCGTGTATATCTTCTAGATCCTCCCTAGGTCGGTTACAACCTCTATATAAGCAGCAGCTACGAGAAATTGTAAATCATACCTTGAATCCATTCATTCTTTCTTCAATCTTACAATTCATAATACAACTTTGATACAATGTAGAATAATTTGAGGGTTTCCAGCAATTTAAGGGCCGCAATATGTAAGCCTTTATTTTCTCGTTTCTTTCTTTTAAGTAATTAATCCCTCCCAATTATGCTTTATCGTTTGAATTAGTTAATCATAGCTAGATGATGTAGATCTAGGCTATGACGTTAGTGGATGTGGCGACTCCTTGTCTATGGGGATCCCATAACCTACGTCATACACTTAGTATTTATTCATGAATCTGCATTGTTTAATTAATGCGTATCTATGTTAGTTTATATGAATGCTTTACGAATTACTGTTTAATCCGTTGTGTATGATGAAACGCTGAGAGATACGTTCAGGGATGTAATCTGGGGGAAAAAGACCATTCGGTCGACCGAGCCCACCTATTCGGTCGACCGAGCCCCGTTTTCATCCGTTAAATAGCCACGTCTTTATGGTTAGGTTAACTTAATAGAATTTATTATCTCGCAGGTATGGCTATGGCTACGTCACTCGCTTAATTTAATTAAAACGTGTAAAAAGGAAATACCGATATAAAACTCTTAGGTAGGCTCATGAATTGATCTTCGGACGTTCGCCGTTATCTAGGTAGGTTTATATTTGGGAATTGCATGCACCTTGTTATACGTAGATCGTAAACTAGCATGAGACTATAACTTGGTAATTGTTAGTTGGACGAGAGTTTGAGTGATCGTTTAGGAAGTACGCCTAACCATAGGAATGTTGCCTGGACGAGGTGTACGGTTAATATCGGCATCCTTAGTAGTCGTAAGCGTGTGAGTTATATGAGATGGAGGCACCAAAAGGCGAAGTCACGTAACAATACCACAAGTGATCTAGTGACCTACCGGTGCTAAGTCAAGTTAAAGAGGATGACTCCCGTAGCCAATCTAAGATAGATACAAACGGATTGACAAGCTAATAAGTTCGAGTTTATTATATAAATTATCTAGGTCCAAACGATAAAGACTATAATTGGGGAGGTTAATTACGTTGTGTCGAGTCGTGTCTTTACCTTTCTTGTCTTATGTTGGTCGTAGACCGCCTCTATGTCCTTGACATGTTCAATTAATTGTTTGTATATAAGATGATCCACAATTGGTTCCCCGTGGGATCGACCTTGATTCACTATAGCTATACTACGACGGGCCTAGTCCTCTTGCTAGTATTGGTTTATGGTGGTCAAGTATATTATAACCCGATTGACCCCGATCAAGAAAATCAACACCACAATTTTAACGTGGAAAATCCCTCTCGATGTGAGAGAGTAAAAACCACGAGGCCGATGCCCACGAAAACTCCACTAATCAATAAAAGATGATACAATACTGTTTCAAACATATCAACTAACTCAACTACACCAAAGGATAAACTAAGAATGCAAAATAGAAGAGTTTTTGAAAAATATCACCCAAAAACGCACAGAAACGCACCAGTCAGGTTGGCGCCTTTTTTTTCCAGAGATTGAACCGTTGAAACAAAATTCTACCTTTCAGATTGAAGAAGAATCAGAGATGAACAAGCCCTCAAAATTTCGTGCTGATCGGAGTCCGTTTAGATGCCCGATCGTTGCCGGAAAGAGACTGCTGCAACACCAAAAATCCTACGATTTTTTTCCTTCTTTTGCCTCTCTTTTTATTGTGAAGATTAGGGAAAAAATAACCTAATTTGTTATCTTAAATACAACTTGACATATTATTATTTTTCTAATTATTTAGCATGTTTGAGCTATACAAATGAGTGATCCATCCAATACATCGGCTATGCTAAGAAGCAACCCGTTGTCTCATTTCCTAGTCTGCTAAGAAGCAACCCGTTGTTTCTCACTCTAGCACCGTAATTTTTTTTATAATTTTTTTTTTTGACTTTTTCTTCGTTTTTTTGAAACCTTCGACTATAGTTTAATATGGAATTTTACTTGTAGTATAACTCTTTATTTCCTTTGTGTCTTTATCTTTCAAGGTTAAATTCAATGATCATAATAAAAAGTTGAAAATGATGAGCAAAAATACAATAATAACGGAAATGATAGTGCATGCATGTCTATGCGCATCCGGCCACGCGGATGATCTGCAGTTGATCGGTGTTAGATCTATATTATAATATAGATCTAACACCGATCAATCCGCGCAGATCATCCGATGCGTGATGCTACGACAGATGCGCACACACGGGTGTAACAGTAGCAGTGCTCCAATAATAAATACCTAGCACATGCAATTTCTCCAGATTGTATATCTTTTTTTTTTTTATGGATTTTTTTTTTTAGGAAACTTTTTTATGGATTTTGATTTATCTAATTTTGTTTTTGAGGAAAAATCCCACATTTACACTAGACATTCTTGTTGTTTTCCTCCATTTTGATACACCAAATATAAATTAACAAGTTTATTGTTAGTGACACAGTAAAATATTCATAATAATTTACACAACGTATTTTTATTATCTTACATCATTAATCATGGTATTTGATTTATTGTTTTGATATCAATTTCATTTAGATTAATAATATAAAAGTTTATATTATTATTTTATTGTGACATGAACGTTTTAAATTAACAAATATATATAGTGGAGTGGTTGAAGCTTATCCCAAGTTCAGTTCCCAACTCCTTGTGCTTTTGCCGGCCTTTTATTGTTAAGGAATTCTCAAAAATGTCGAAACCTATCTTTTCATTTTGTATCTTATGGCCTATCTATATACTATGATGAGCCTTTTCTTAAGTATTATATAATTATTATACCTGAAATGATTATAATATACATTCTGAGCCTCTTCTTAAGTATTACTATATAATTATTATTTTCATTAATGAATTTATTTGTATTTATTTACTGTATCGTCAACTAATTTTAGAAAAAATAGTTATTCACTTTGTGTTATGTTCTGAGTATTTTATTTGGTTTGAACGAAATATAGATCCCTATAAAGTGTAATTTATTTTTATTTTGATCGACGATTTTAGAAATTACAATTTATAAATAGGAGGGTCATGGTCTTTGAGACACTATTTTCCCCCTTTTATGTTTCCATCCGAGGAAAGATTTAAAATTTGGTGTGTTGCTTTGGAATATCAATGTTACGTGACAGCTACGCGATAATTCAATCTTACCAACGAATTCAAATATGCTTTCGGTTTATTTTCGTATTACCTTTTAATTATTTAACATGATTAAGTCATGAGTATGATGATTTTAGTGAGAATGTATTTTCACACTGAAAATATCTTTAACACATATTTTTTCTTTAATTTTATCTTTCGAATTATATATTTTTTCGCGTTTAACCCAAATTTAAGCAGAATGTTGAATTTTGTATTCTTAAATTTGAGTTAGAATGTACTGTTAGCCCCCGTGCGCAATTAAAATAAATAAACGAAAATTAAATCAACAATTTTATTTAATATATTTAAATGACTATATTACAATAGTAATTGAAATAAAACACGATGCAAAACAAAACCGAGACGAGTCGAAACTCGTCCTTAAGACAATTTTGGCCGGTATGTACCCCGGTTGTTACCAATTGTCTCCCAGGATAACTCGGTTATACCGTTCAAGTAGAGATACTTCGTACTTGAACCACAAATAACTCGACAATGCCCGTAATCTTTTCACTTGATGCAAGAACAAGATGCGTAAGAATGTATGTATGTATGCAATTCGGTGTTTTTTTTTTTTTTTCGTGTATATGTCCCATCTTGTGAGGATCTTTATATAGAGGCTCGATTGTAATGGAAGAGTCCCCGCAATTAAATTCATTTATTGCATAACTCCCACTTTACTTCAAGTATTGATGATAACAGTTCGAAGATGAAAAGTCTCAGAAGAAGATGAAAAATCTCAACTGACTGAGACATTCAGGCTGCTGAAGGCGTCAACTGACTTCTCCCCTCAGTTCTCAGCTTTAATCACGACATAGGAAGACGAAAGCCTCGGCAACCTTGATTCGAACCGTGAACCTTCCAACCGAAAAAATAAATTAACGCTTGCAACGCAAAACCGAACTCTAACCGTGAACCTTCAAACCGAGCTGTATTCGTGTACGCAGGACACGCGGGCATGCACAAGCCCAAGGGTAAATCCGGACTGGATTTGCACCCCCCCTGCGCCCGCGTAGAGAACGGTGTATAATGTTGGTTTCTTATTCCAACTATACTAAAACAATATCATATAAATATTGCTTCTTTTTCCTTCTTCCAACCAATGTGGGAGAAAAGTTTCTTCCCATTTTTCCTTTTCATAACACACACTTAAGCCCAATAGGCCCAATATGACATATCATCAATTTTCCAACAAACCGACTTTAAGCGTTAATTTCTCATTCACTCGTTATCCGAATTGAGTGATTCCAATCCCGAATTCATCTACGACTCACGTAGTTTTCGAATTAATAAAACATTACATATATTCTATACAAGAATATATCCGAAATACGCTTACAAAGTCACTGAATAAAATGATTATAAAATCATTTTTAATTCATTTTAAATTCAATTCCTCTATATCTCCAACAATCCCCCACATGAATGGAAATTAATGCAAATGCAGACTCTGAAGAGATTCTGACAGAAAAATATTGCATCAGGAGAGGTAGCTTTTGGCTTTGAACCTGCCTTAGTGAAATACTATCGGATCTACTCGGCTAATCAGTGAACTTAAGTCTTGAACTGTTCAGCCTTTAGTGTAAAACCAGACAATAGTACTCACACAATATTTCCCTTAGCATTGTACTTGGTTCTCATGACTGGATTTGTTTTGGCCCTGAATCACACCTGGTTTCAGAAAGTGTGTTAGAGAATTCTAGCCTCTAAACTCTCTTTGAAGCGGCCCCACTTCGCACTTACATAGGTGACCTCCTATCGAGAGTATACTGCCATACTCCACTCGAATTTAATCAAGTTATAAGAATCATTAAAAGTTTTCACTTATCCTTCACACTTCGCGTACAACACTTTTATTCACGCGTAATGGGTAAGTGTTCATCAACAAACTTCTTCATAACTTAGTTGTCCCTTTGAACCATGATCTTGGGATCTCCAAATCAACATGGTAGGGTTACCGTTACAAAGCTTATCTTTCAATAGGCTTAAGTCCCATTCGAGTGTCAAACCGACAATCGATCTCTAGTAAACATTTTTGAAAGCAGATCCGCAAGATTTTCCTTCGATCCAATATACTCTATGGAAATCATACCACTGAGATCAATTATTTAACGGTATCATGTCGTTGACGTGTATGTCTAGACTTACCATTATACAAACTATTTTGTGCTCGGTGTAAAGCCGATTGGCTATCACCGTGGAAGCAATCGGTGTAGTCCAAAGAAGAAATCTCCTCTAGAAATTTAAAGCCACTTAGCTTCTTCACCAGCTTTGTCAAGTGCAATGCACGTTTGCTTTGTGGACTTCCATAACACCGCAACATCACCAATCATGTGAATTGTAATTCTTTAGAATCGAAATCCACTTGGCATCACTCTAGTCCCGCATTCATTGAATATTTCAAGTACTCATGTATCGTAATATCGCTTTCCAATGATCCTCACTAGGATTACTTGTAAACCTGCACAGTTTATTCACAATATGTACATTAGACAATATGTGAATATTTTAACTGAGATACGGGCTCACCCTTGGTTTTGACTAAGTGGATACTTAAATCAATGTGTGCTTAAGGACTTTCATTAAACATATTGAATTCCTCAGGACGAATTCAATATAATGAGACTGTGATAACACTAGTCCCTCAGATATTCTAGAATTTTTTATTTTATTTTATTTTAATTCCTAGAATTACATCTATAAGTCCCATATCATGAGTACTCCTCATTATTAGCATATATTCTTCTAATTCACTATTTAAGACAACAGTCTTAATATCCATTTTCAAGCTTACATACCACAACATCTGCGGTAAGTACTTATATCGACGAAAGTCGAGTTTCTAGTGAATTTGTATGAAGAAATCAAGACCCTCTTTTGGTGGTAACCTCTGGCTACCATCCTGGCTTTACATTGTTTAGTTTTAGGTATTCCCACCTTTGCTAAACACCCCCACATTTCCAAGTATTCGTAGATAAGCTCTCGGCTTTCCTCAACTCATATGGGATCTTTATCCATCCGTTCGATGTAAACCTATAAAGAATGAAATCGGTGGAAACTATCGCTTCCCCTACAAGTTCGGAGATTAACTCGAACTATTCACCATGCTTTAACCAACTCTTTAAGAGTTCGGTTGAAATTCAGCATTTCTCAGACAACATCTGAAAACAATCAACACCGGCCGTAAATCTAGCGAAATAGCATTTTTCTCGAAAATCGGCGACTTTTGTTTAAAGACAAGAAATTTCTTTGAAACCCGGCTTTTGTTAAAAACAGCGGCTTTTGCCGAAAATCGGTGAACAAAAGAAAGAGTGTGGCCGACTATTTCCACTACGATTCTCGCTAGGTTTATTCGCTTAGTTGTTTTTTCCAACTTCATTCTTATAGGTGTATAACTCCTTTGTTGTCTTATCTTTGCTATTTTAGCAAAATTAGACACAACTTTATTTTATACAATGATCGATAAATAATCTTTACCGACTCTCGATTAGCATAAATATTTAAATCACACAACTCGTATAATTTAACTTTTACATGTCTATGTTTCTTTCCACAGAAGGAAACCGTGCCTAAGTCATATTTGCTTTGACACATCTATGGCATGTTTAACACTACATACAATAAATCATTCGACATAATGATTTATATTCATCCATTTTTGGATTAGGAAATAAATAATTTCCACTCCTAATCGTTATGACATAGGCTTGTGACACCACATTGTATCACCAACCATTTCAATTTTAGTCATATTTCAACTTGCGGTATAAAAAAGACTATTTATTGATTCAACAACTTGTACCACCACTGGTACGCATTTCAAATCAAAACACCTCGGTGTTCATTTCATGAGAATTTTATCATGAAGATAATTTCTCCAACGGCACGTCAAAATGATGTTTTCACTAAATATTTTGGCATATTTTCCTTATGATTAATCTGCCAATTAAATAATTTTTATATACATTCGTCATATGAAATTATTTCTCGTTTGCAACGTATTAATCATATACGCCTCAACTGGCAACAAAGGTTCAAAACATAATAAGAAAATTATTTGAACCAATACACATTAAGAATATTTATTATTCCATACATTAAAATAGAAATTACAATTTCTACTTTATGTAACAACACGGAGATCCATCATCCATAGACCTCCATCTATCGTTCCTTCAGCAATTACCTCGCCTTCATCTATTAGTCTGAATTTGTATGTATCAAATACCAACACGGACCCTTGGTAGGTAAGTCGGCTTGCGTAAACCACATTCATCGAAGCCCGGCACATGCGGGACATCTCGAAGAATCAATGCTCTCCCGTACGTCAAATTCAATCGAACATGACCGCATCCAATGATATCGGAAGTAGTTGAATTTGACATTACTATTTTCTCACCTTTGAGATTTTGGTATCTAAAAAACGATGATCTCGTTCGCACACATATGTCGGGTAGCCCAGTTGTCTACAACCCAAGCATATTCCTCTTCCTCGAGGTCTCCGTCGTGCTCAATTTTGACCTGTTTTAAAACCACTTCACTTCCCGCAACCCGGGAGCTTTTTCCTCGAATTGGCGCACCAATAGGAGTCATCCGATTATAAAATTCCATTTTCGTTCACAAACGAAAAGATAAACAATTTTAAGGCTCGTTTTTAAACGACCATTTTCTCAAAAGGATAATTTAAATACCAAAAAATTGATATTTAACACATTTTATATCAACTCGACATCAAACCAAGTAAAGTTTGTTTTCAACTCGTCAAAAACAAACTCAAACTTGTTTCAGGTTCATACTTAAGATTTTTTTTTTTTTTTTTTTTAAATTCGTAAAACTTGAAGATTGTTTTGACTCGTCAAAACAAGCTCGAGTTTATTTCAACTCAATTCTCCAACCGTTTATCAAATCGTAACAATATCAACAAGTTTGAACTTGTTATTCCAAATATCAGCTCATTAAATTTGTTTATTTCAATTCAGTTCGTCCAACTTATAATAAAAAACACCAAAGTGGATGGTAGTTTTTACCAGAAAACCCCAAAAGGAGATGGACCGATTTTACCAGAAATCGATACCAAAAAGGAAGCGGACCGATTTTACCAGAAATCGATACCAAAAAGGAAGTGGACCGATTTTACCAGAAATCGATACCAAAAAGGAAGTGGTAGTTTTTTAAAACGAGCTGGACTAGAATCGAAATAAATTAGTTGTGCTTGCATTTTAAATTTTTTTTCTTCAAACGAGTTGAACTTGTTCAACATAAAATTCAACTCGAATCAACCTCGTCCAAATAAAATTGAAGAAATATTCGTCAAATATTTTGATTACTCACGGGTTCGAATCAGAACAACGGTTCTTAAAAATTGTCTTAAGCTGTTAGCCCCCGTGCGCAATCAAAATAAATAAACGAAAATTAAATCAACAATTTTATTGAATATATTTAAATGACTATATTACAATAGTAATTGAAATAAAACACGATGCAAAACAAAACCGAGACGAGTCGAAACTCTGTCCTTAAGACAATTTTGGCCCGGTATGTACCCCGGTTGTTACCAATTGTCTCCCAGGATAACTCGGTTATACCGTTCAAGTAGAGGTACTTCAGACTTGAACCACAAAGAACTCAGACAATGCCCAGAATCTTTTCACTTGATGCAAGAACAGTATGCAGAAGAATGTATGTATGTATGCAATTCTGGTGTTTTTTTTTTTTTTTTCTGTGTATATGTCCCATCTTGTGAGGATCTGTTTATATAGAGGCTCTGATTGTAATGGAAGAGTCCCTGCAATTAAATTCATTTATTGCATAACTCCCACTTTACTTCAAGTATTGATGATAACAGGTTCGAAGATGAAAAGTCTCAACTGACTGAGACAATTAAATTCATTTATTGCATAACTCCCACTTTACTTCAAGTATTGATGAAAAGTCTCAACTGACTGAGACATTCAGGCTGCTGAAGGCGTCAACTGACTTTTCCCCTGCTGATGCTGAATTTGCCTTAGCTGAGTTGCAACGCAAAACCGAACTCTAACTGTGAACCTTCAAACCGAGCTGTATTCGTGTACGCAGGACACGCGGGCATGCACAAGCCCAAGGGTAAATCCGGACTGGATTTGCACCCCCCCTGCGCCCGCGTAGAGAACGGTGTATAATGTTGGTTTCTTATTCCAACTACACTAAAACAATATCATATAAATATTGCTTCTTTTTCCTTCTTCCAACCAATGTGGGAGAAAAGTTTCTTCCCATTTTTCCTTTTAATAACACACACTTAAGCCCTCAATGGCCCAATATGACATATCATCAATTTTCCAACAAACCGACTTTAAGCGTTAATTTCTCATTCACTCGTTATCCGAATTGAGTGATTCCAAATCCCGAATTCATCTACGACTCACTTAGTTTTCGAATTAATAAAACATTACATATATTCTATACAAGAATATATCCGAAATACGCTTACAAAGTCATCGAATAAAATGATTATAAAATCATTTTTAATTCATTTTAAATTCAATTCCTCTATATCTCCAACATGTACGGAATAAACTTTGTGACCGGTATTGAATTTAGAAAACACACAACACTTACTCAAATTAAGTCATAATATTTAACCACATTTTATTCATGTTATGTCATAATAATGTGTGTGTGTATGAAGATTATTTTATCACATAAAAATAAGACTCTAGTTTTCCTTAAAATAAAAATTACGTTTTCTCTTGAATCCCGTAAGAACTAGTGTAGATCAACAACCTTTATGTTAATCAAGAGTGAAAGCGACCAAAAAAAAAAAAAATAAAAAATAAAAACAACGTTAGGTTTTACTAATAAAGTCATTATGCTTGACTCCACCTCTAATCATGAAAAGTTTAGTTGTAATGTCCCAAATAACACGCAAATTACGAATAAAATAGAATGAACTCCACACACGTACAAACATGTTTCGTCTCATACAAATGTCATAATAAAATACTATCTAAAATCTTTTTTTGGATATAACCGTCAACTAGTTTTATCAACCCATATACACTGTAATTATGAACTGATGATGTTTTTTTTGGATGATTTTCATGTTTACCATCCGTGGCTTTTATATGTGAAATATGCCTCATCTAGAATGATGTAAATCTTCGCAAAACGTCGACAATTAACAATTTTCTTCATAGCTAGTTGTCCTTGAGCTTCACCGAGTTATGTCTTTTCGCTTCTCAAAGCTAGTCCATTTTTTGGCCTTTCGATGTCGTTAGAACTACGTCTTTCGGTTTTGGTTCGGTGCACCGATTTCACATTGTGGATCCGGACATTAATTGATACACCGTTCCTTTTTTTTGAGTCTAAATCTAGGAAATTCTTACCTGCAGTCTCCTCGTGTACACTTGTTCCGTTGTTGGATGTATGACGACGAATTACTATTTGTCTTCTTACGCACATCCAACAAACACACGAAGAGTTTCCGGGTAAGAATTTTCCCTAAATCTAAGTGGATATCATTTATCAAGGTAAAAAATTGTTGGAACTGGAAGTTGTATCACAATGTGGTCTAGTTCTGCCGGAACATTCAGCCGGCATCTGAGCCTGAGAGCTTACACCGGCGGCGACTGGCGGAAACTCGGCGCACTTATGACACCGTGTAACAACGAGGATCTGGCGGCAGGACGGGCACGAAGAGCGTGAAGAGAGCCACAAGTCAATGCACTGGACGTGGAATCTATGTCCGCACTGCGGGAGCACTCGGATCTCGTCGCCGTCGACGTAGTCTGCCAGGCAAATAGCGCAATCCGCTGCTGCCGTAGTAGTTGCATTTGCACCATCACTACCAGGATTGTTTTCTACTTCCATGGATGAAGAATCGTATGTATATTTCGGAAACGACTGCAATACTTTCTTCTTTAATCCTCTATTAGCTACTGTTTGATGACCGCCGCCGGATCGGCCATTATTGTTGTTGTTACTTCCGCTGCGTGTGCAGGCGCATCGAGCGACGGAAATCAGTCCTACGACGCAGATTAGAGCACATAGGAGAGCTGCGAGAATCACGACGAAATCAGATTCAACCATCTGAGGTGGCTCCGCCGCGTCTGATGAAGATGAAGATAATGAATGTGGTGGCGGTGTCGCCGCCGTTGAGTTGGTGGAGTTTAAGAGAAGTCGAGTCATCACTTCTTTGTGTGAGTAATTTTTTATTTTTTTTTTCTTTTTTCGAAGGATTTTTGTGTGTGTGTTTTTTTCGTGGACGGAGATGGAAAATATAACTGGTGAATTGGTGATTTATATGAGGGAAATTTGAGATATGATGTTGTTGTTGTTGATGTTGTTGTTGTTGTTATCCTCTCCGTTTTTTTTTATTTTAAAGAAAATGATTAGTACACAGAATTGTATACCAGTCTTATCTTCGAAATAAAAATGTATCGTCCATAATTTTTGTGTTTTTTTTTTTTTTTTCCTTTAAAAATTAAAATGTATGGTTATAAAGTGTTGTGTGAATGATTTATGTGTATATTTTATGTGCCTAAATCACTATCCCTTTTTAACTATCTAAGAGTAAAAAATCATAAATTAAAAAAATAATTAATATATCTGAAAAAGAATGTAAAATAATAAAATACCTTTCATTCCTTGTGTATGAAAAATTGTATCAAAATTTGGGTTATTAAAATGAACTGTAAAGAAAGAAAAAATAATAAATTCTGCATCAGTAATGTAAAATGACAAATAAATAAAAACAAAACAAATTTTAAAAAGTGACAGTTAAAAAGAAACGGAGAGAGTATTTTCTTTTTCGAGATCGAAATATTTGCACGCACCCGAATCCGGATACTCTGGATTAAGGGCCACAGTATCTTGAACTATTTATTATGTGTTTGAATATTGATAGATGAAAATACTATCGTAACTGAGGTGTAAGATTGTTATATTTAATTTATTGTGGACATAGCATCTTCTATGTTATTATATGAGGGGAATTGGAGGCACGTTATTATGTTATTAAGGTAACACGATAGCTAGGCCTAGGGATATAGGAAATTTGTGGTCCGGAGGAGGAAACTTCTCTTCATGCCCTCCGGGATTGTGTGAGGCCCAGGTGGATATGAGAAAATTTTCTAGAACCTGTTTGTAAAAGAGACTTCTTTACCGCCGAATCACCGTAAGGTTGGATAACGTTCTTGTTACAGCGTGCTCGTGCCTTCACGGAGACTCCCGAATGCAAGTATGTTTGGAGGGAGATTGTGAACGGTATTTGGATTTGACGCAATAAGCGCATATTTGGGGAAGAGACTCCTTACCACTGTCTCACGTCTTCATTGGCCAAATGGTGGAAAAGACTCGAAATATTAGATTAGCGTAGAGACTAGAGGAACAATAATTAGTATTTGGTTTTGTTTTTCTGCCTCGGCTTGGACTTTTGTAAATGTTTGATACTTGAAATTATTGAATAAAGAAGATCGTTTTTTCAAAAATAAAATAAAATAATAAGCTTACAAATGATATTCAACGCCGGGTATTTAAGGGATCAACTGCGAGGAGAGCGGATCTATAAATTTGTTTTTGAGATGTGACGATCCAAAATCTCGTCTATACAAACTTTAGGGTTCTTCCTCTTTATGATAACTTAAGGGCGCTCATTGAATACAGAAAACAGAAAAAGATGGGGTGTTGTGGGGATGGTTTAGACTGCACTTGATAGTGATCAAGATGCCTATGTATCCAATGCTCATATTGGAATCAAGTCTCCGTAGTTCCTTAGGGATTTTTTATATAAAGGGGTTTGTGCTCTAGAGTTAAAGTGTGGCGTGTCCAGGGTGGACACTGATTGGCGTGTTCCCTAAGGATAAAGATTATGATTGACTGATCTCTTAAACTTTAAGAGATAATTATTCTATTCAAATATTCATATTAAATGATAAAGATTGGAGCCTTTATGACTCGGGATTCTTTCCATAGTTATCTGATTTATTACTCACATGGGAAATACGATTAGAGATTAACTCTGGCCGATTCAGACGGACCAAACTAAGCTGGCCGGCCCACGAAGGTCGGGGAGAATGGCCGAGCCGGTACTAGCTCGGACTCTTAGGTGTGTGTAATGGTGGGTCTGAAAGAGACTTAATCCGACTAGTAAGGCCGGACATGGGTAGGTTAGAGTACAAGTGTTAGCCGACTTGCGGAGGTCGACATTGAACTCATGTGTGCCGGCTATTCAAGGTCCAAAGTATTGGTTGATCTAGAGGAGATGGAATCAATAGTCGAGCTACTTTAGTCCGGCCACTGGGACACCCGGCACCGCTTCTCTTTATACTTGAGGTTGAGCCACTAAGGAGGTGCCACGTAGGTAAGTTCAATTCTTGGCATCGTCATAAGCCCCCCAGATCCAGCCGATCTATGGTTAGTCGGCTCGGATCTGCCAGCGTGGCGGCTCGACTCGGATTTTTAACTTATAGGGTTTGAATTTGAATTGCCAGGTGGAAAAGCTAGTTGTGATGTCATTACAGCTGTACCGAGAATCGAGTCGTTGCCCACTAACTGAGGCCGTTTCTCGAGGTAAGTGGGGGGTTATAACCCCGTCATATCAATTGTTTCATAACTACGAGGGCTTATTAAATCAGAAGATCTACCGCCAGTTGCTGATTGCCATTCTTCGTCTCCTAATCTTTACTTGTGCAAGTAAGTTTCATTTCTTCTCGTAATTTAGCTTTGTAGCTTGACTTTCTTTGTCTTTAGATATAAACCTTATCTTCGCCGGAACCTTAAGTTCGATTTTTCCGAGATGGCTATTGCGGATAGTAGAAACGTTGGGTCTATTCTAAATCAAGAAGACCTATATGAGATATGCGAGAGGTATGGGGTTGATAAAGAACGATTTGCTCCGAAGTTGCCTTCGGAACCGCATCTGTTTGCTCCAGGCCCTCCAGAGGGCTTTTGTACGGTTCACCGGGAATACTTCGAGGTAGGTTTGAGGTTACCTTTCTGCCTTGCTCTTCTCGCGGTACTCCGGCACTATGGACTCGGAATTTCCCAGATAGCCCCCATTGGCATCAAGGCCATCACTGAGTTTGCAATCTGGTGTCGGCTGCTAAACCTGAAGTTTACCGTGAAGAAGTTTAGACACTTTTACCACCGGGTAGGGGTGAAAGACCACCCCTACCGGTATTACTTTTCCCGAAGACAGGGCCGGTCGTCCGACATTCTCGTACTTCCTACGGGCAAGGATTCTTTCAAATGATGGAATGAGAGATTCTTCCATGTGCGCCACGAAGGTCATCCGGAGCTGAGTGTGTGGAATATGGCCGATTTGGATAAAGAAGATCGTCTGGAGCTGCAAGACTCCTTAGTGGAGAAGATTCGAGAGTCTGGGTACTCTGTCGAATGGCAGAACTTGTACAATGAGCTGATTACAGCGGCTCGGTTGGAGGATACGGGGCCCGACCCCTACGTGGAATTTACTAAGACTGAGTGGAAGACTTGTAGGATCTTTTCTCTTTGTGATTCCCTTCTGCTGTCGTAATTATGCTTTTACCCGACTAATGCTTTGCTCATACTTGTAGTGGCTGATTTCGCTGACCTACTAGCTGGAGCAGAGAGAGAAGTGGTGGTTCGTCAGCCCGTGCCGATGCCGGACATCCGGATCATGCCCGTGGAGGACCCTGTCGTGGAAGAGGCAGGTACTTTTTCATATGCTCTCCCTCAGGAGCATATCGGTAGAGACGCTCCTGAAAAAGCTACCGAGAAGGGGCTAGTTACTGGAAAGACGGTATGCCCGAGGCCGACCTCGCATGAGGGTCGTTCCTCAAAGAAAAGTAAGTCGAAAGCTCATGAGGGAGCTCGAAGAAACTGCCTCCGAACAGCAGCGGGTCGCCAATATGTCCGATGAAGAGTTGGCTACTATTGGCTGCAAGACTGTGGAATTGGTAAGCGTTGTCCTTACTCCTTTTTTGTTTTAGAACCTAGCTGCTTATGATCCTAACTTTCTCTCTCTGTTTATTCAGGGGGGCACGATTGGCCAGGAGGTTTTCAAGAGGCTAGGAAAGGCCTCCGCGGACTCAGCTCCTCAGAAGATTAAGATTGCCGAGCTGAGGCAGACTCGAGAGGAACTCAAGGCGGCTGCTCGCCTTAAGGACATAGATGAGGGCTCTGCAAGCTCAACTCCTAGCTCAAGAGGGTGAGCTAAAGTCCTTAGCGAGTGAATTTGCTGAGGAAAAGAAGGCAAAGGAGCAGGAGGTCGGAGACCTCCAGGCAAGGGTGGCCGATCTAGAGGCCACAATCCTGGCTCGGTGTGCCGAGGCCATTCAAGAGTACAAGGCTCCGACGGATTTGCCGAGGCCTTGAAGGTGTTGCTGGATCTTGTCCTCTACTATGGGTATACCCAAAGAGTGGATGAGGCGAGGATCCAATATCTTTCCCTTGTATTGGACGACCTTCCTAAGAAGGTTTATTATAAGCAGGGAATGAATGCAGTCTACACCGAGCGTGTCCAGGATTTTAAGGCCGGGGTGGACATCGTATCCAAGTATGTTGTCCAGTCGACCGCTACTTCTGGTTCGGCTCCTTTATCAGAGCCTCAAAAGAGTCCTACTCCAAACTCTTGAAGTTTTTAGGAGTTTGTTTATTTTTTTTTGATTTTGTACTACGATTTTATTAAAGATGTTATTTTGTTTTGTGTTTGTTTGTTTTGTTATATTGTTGGAGGAGTATCCCCCCAGTATGCCATTTATTAGTCTCAACTTTTGGATGACATACTTGTTTAGATTGCGTGGGTTTGTTACTGTTTGGAGAGGGGTATGTCCCCCAGTATGTCATGCATTACGCCGAGCTCAATGCTCGGGTTAAATTGTATCAGCGTTTAATAGAATTATTCAAGGGGCGCACTACCCAAGATGCAGTTCTGAGTTTTCAGATTGTACACTTAGGTTTGTATATAGGGCCGAGCTATATTCGTGAACTCGGGTAACTTTGAATTAAGTACTGAGTTTTCACTAGTCAGGTTAGTTTTGGTTCTATGTTAGCTTGCGTGAAGTAGGACTGAGCCAAACTAACTTTAGGGCCAATTGAGTAGGGTTATATGGGTTAAGCTTAACAGACGGCGAGCAGGGCCAGGTCAGACTGACTACTTGCGTGAAGTTTTAAGGACAAGCAAGGCCAGGCTAGTGCTGACTTGCGCGAAACTTTAAGGACGAGCAGGGCCAGGCTAGTGTTGAGTTCTCGCTTAAAAGCGCTGCGAGCAGGGCCAGGTCGGTCTGACTTCTCGCGTGAAGTTTTAAGGACGAGCAAGGCTAGCGCTGAATTCTTGTTTAAAAATGCGGCGAGCAGGGCCAGGTCGAACTGACTTTTCGTGTGAAATTTTAATACATGGTATACTGGTTAGACGACCCTTGTGGACTTGTAAAACCAGGCAAAAAAGCGAATAAACAACGTAAAGTAAAATTTATCCAATGAAGCGAAAACATCCAATAAGCAGAAATATCCCAGACAGATAATGAAAACGGAAAAACAGAACTAACATGCTGAAAAGAGAAACAGTCTAGAAAAATCAATAAACGATAAAAACTTGCCGAATAAATCAGGCCAAAATGATTCCTTTATCCTTTATAGTGGCCGCATAGCAACATCGAGTGACCTTCATATCTCCTTTGATCTCTACCGAGCCACGGGCGGTCGGGAACTTCAGGCTGATTGTCACGGATTTTATTAATACAAAATAAACAAGTAATAAAACCGGTTAACCTCAAGTGCAAGGATCGTAGTAATAGTGGTTAATGCCGGGTCGATCTTACGGGGAACTAGACTGTTGTGAACCCTAGCTTTTGTTTTACCTAAATTATGTCACGAAACTACTCTAAACAAAAAAAATAAAACCAAACAAAACGAGAAGATAAAACTAGACGAGAGGATATAATCCAAAGCTAGGAAAGATTGAAAGCGATAAACTAAACTAAACTAAAGTGCAGAAAAAGTAAACTAATCTAACAATTCAAGTTCAAAGGATTAAAATCAAATTATAACGAACGAACAAGCAATTGATCCACCTATCCTATCAACATTCAATTCTAATTCGGATTAATTCGTGATCTCCACTCAAGTCGTGATTCACCTAATCGAAGGCATAAACTCCTACTCTCGTAGACAAGTTCGTTTCCTAATCTTTTATCTTTCGATGTTAAAGATTACGTCTTTCTAACCTAGGCGTGCAATCTTTCAATTTCTAATCTAGACAATCAATCTAATAACTCTCGTTTTAATTAGATCAAATATCTATTCTTTTAGCATGGTGATCTAATGTTTATATGATTTTCATCAATACAACAATCATAAAGCAAACATCTTTCGATACGACTTGCAATAAAACAATGTAAAGCATGATAAAAGAAACAAACTTGAGATAGAAACTCACAAATCAATCACGAATCAAACCGAATTGTTGATGGACGGCTTCACAACGCTTGTTCAAGAGGGTTTAGCCTCTTAACATCCTTGTTGCAACTCGAATTGATGAAATAAAAGACATGAATCTATCTAATCTAATCTAGGAATTAAATTGCATAAACTGGGGGAAGTTTATGTGAAACCGCAGCCTGAGCCGCCCCTAAGATATTAGGGTTCGAATTATACGTATGAGATGGAAAATCCGCTGCTTTAAATAGAGAAATAAGGCGGCTGGGAGTATGGCGGTGATGGACGCCCGTCTGGGTCACGTCTATAGGCTCTGAATGTAAATCGCACCTCTGAACGCTCGTTTGCGGTGTTCGTACGCCCGTCCGGTCGACGCCATGTTAAACGCTCGTCTAGCTGGACCAACTTCGAATTTCTTGATCTTTATCTCATCTTCTTCTAGCTCATTATATCTTTATCTTCTTGATCATCAGCTATTTCGAACTTCATCAACTTTTGATCACCATTTGAGTCGAGAAAATGCATCCACACGACATCAAAAACATCGCAAAGTGTAACATAATTCCAATAAACATAAAATCACCAAGTCAACACATAATTTAATCACTTTCGCAATTAGACCCTTAAAAGCATCACTTGCTTAATATTTCCATATAAAGGCCAATTCTTATGCAAATAATATAAATATGGGGAAAATCATCGTAAAATATATCGTTATAAAACGTACAAAATCACCCTTAACAACTCCCCCACACTTATCTTTTGCTCGTCCCGAGCAAAGCAAAACAAAAGAAAGGCTCGGAAAGAATATAGACACCTCAACACATATACCACATAGTCAATAAATTAGAAGTTCACCATCGTGTGTGTGCATAGCCATAGAAAACTTCCACTAAACCCAAACTTGAGGAACTCAAAGTAAAACTAGCTAATACCCCCTCGTAGACTAGTAATAAGTGACACTCATAAGGTGCACCCTACAAACGTGACATATCCCGAGAAGAATGATCGAATGAATCTAGGGCCTTTCCGAAATACTCAGAGGATAATCCCTACAAAGATATCCGTCGCTTTCTACTGGGGATAAGATAGACGATAACTTAGTCTTATTCATTTCATAACATATCTTAAGTTGATTGAATTTATTCACTTCCAACACACATTAGGGTGGGCTTTTGCCCTCATAGCAGAATAGGACATTTCGAGATAATCCCCTACCTTACTCCAATCATAAGGCAACTTTTCCTAACTATCGTGAGCTCTTAGTCATCATAGTGGTATAGGACTTACGTGGTAAACCCTACCGCACCAAAATCATTGACTAGCTTTCGACACACCCTTTTTATTCATTTAATTCAACTTTTTCATTTGACAATAAGTCACGTGGTACTTATCACATTCAAACGTCTAGATATTCACAGTATCTCATACTTTGGATCTAAATACAACTATCATAAATCTCACGATATATACGTAGCACTAAGCACACGACTTATAAGACAATCAGAAATCACTCGTCCAAAAGGGGTATAACTTTATAAATAGCTCATCATTTACTATGGCTCGTGAAAAATAAATCTTGGTGAAACATCTAACCTATGGAACATATGGCATAAAGCATCGATGAATATAACAAACCGAACAACAACACGCATTGCTCACTCGAGACAAAACAAAAATTTTGAAAATTTGACTCCTTTAGCTTAGCATAGAAATAATATCATGTAAGCAAATGTGTAGATACATATAGCCTATTCCCCTCCCCCACACTTAAATGACAACATGTCCTCATGTTGTGCAGAATAAAAGAAAAAGAAAACTTAGCTGATTGTATGCCAAAAGGGAACAATTCTAGAACGGACGCGTTCCGATCCAAAAATGCTCGAAGATATCAGTAGACTGTGGATCATCCACCGGAAAACCGCTATCATCTAAAACTCACAAAGGCTAATGCTAATACCCCGTACTCACGAGAAACACGAAATACCTCGGGGAAACAAGGGATTATATCATATCGTACAAAAGTGATAAAGAAAGAGAAATCGAGATTGAAAAACATCCACAAGCGAGTTTCTCAAAGAAATGCCATTCAAAACATTAATTCAACCCCGATTAAAACAAAAAACTTCGATACAAAAAAAAACTAGAAAAGATTTTCAAACCGAGCCTACGAGAAACCGACAAGAGCTCAAAAAGGAAAACTAAGAAATACACAAAAGAAAACAAAAACGAAAGAAAATAGCGGGTTGCCTCCACCAAGCGCTTTATTTAACGTCGTCGCCCGACGCATTGAAAGCTCACTGGATCGTGCCATTTAACTTTTCTCGCCGCCACTACCTCGTGTAAGCTCTCATCGCAGTGTGGCTGCGAAACAACAGCCGAACACAAGGGGTTAATTCTTTAATAGCCCTCCAAACACGCTTGAACTTCCCCATGGTCGATTTCTTCTTTGCCGCCTTCCTCTTGAGTTGTTGCTCTTTGAAAAACTCTTCCATATCCCAACTACCTCGCTAGAACTTCTTCGATTTACCACAACCGTCATCCTCGAAAATAAGTCGGGCGAGAACTCGTCAAACTCATCGACTTTAGGGGTGCTACACCCGAGGATATCGAGAAATCGAACAAATAAAGGCTTTACCTTGGGTTCACCAATGTAATGCTTGCATCTCTGACCATTCACTCGGAACGGTTGATCGCCATAACCGCGCAGCTCTAGAACGCCTCCAGGAATGATTTGGAGAATCTCGAAAGGACCGGACCAACGTGTCCTCAACATGCCAGAAACAAATGCAACCCGGAATTGTAAAGTAACACTTGCTCTCCGACTTTAAATTCTCGCTTCTTAATTTTCGCGTCGTGGAGAAGTTTCATCTTTTCCTTACTAACCCGGCACTCTCGTAAGCCCGGAGTCTAAATTCATCAAGCTCATGCAACCGCCGGTGGTGTTTGCCACAGGATCGGGAGTCGAAGTTCAAAAACTTGGTAGCCCAATACGCCCCGTGCTCTAACTCAACCGGCAGTGGCACGATTTACCATAAACCATTTGGTAGGGTGATGTACCCATGGGGGTCTTATAGGCGGTTCGATATACCCATAGTACATCATCCAACTTTAGACTCCAGTCTTTTCTAAGACTGTTCACAGTTTTCTCCAGGATCTTCTTCAAGCTCTGGTTGCTTCGCTCAACCTGACCACTAGTCATAGGATGGTATGGTGTGCCAATTTTGTGACGAACACCATACTTCTCGAGGACTTTTTCCAAAGGTCGGTTGCAAAAGTGTGTCCCTTCATCACTAATCAAGACACGTGGACATCCAAACCTCACAAAGATATTCTTCTTTAGAAAATTCATGACCGTTTTATGATCATTGCGAGGAGTGGCTATTGCCTCTACCCATTTCGATACATAGTCTACGCAGACTAAGATGTATTTATTCCCACGGGAAGATGGGAATGGACCCATAAAGTCAATCCCCCATACATCAAAGACTTCGCATTCAAGAATGGGTTTCAAAGGCATGTCGAATCGCCTTGTCGAGTACCGGTTCTTTGGCACCTATCGCAAGCTTTGCGTAAAGCTTCCGTGTCCTTAAAGATCGTGGGCCGCAGAAACCGGATCGGAAGATCTTCGCAACCGTTTTCCAAGGACCAAAATGACCACCTTTGGGTCCACTATGGCATTGCTCGATTATATCGCGTTGCTCGATTCGTGAACACACCGCCTCGGCAAACCATCTTTGCGGATCTTGAAGAGGTAAGGTTCATCCCAAACGAAATATTTCATATCGAGAAGAACTTCTTCTTCTCTTGATAAGACATTTCGTGATCAAGGTATTGGGCATGAAGGTAGTTGACAATGGAGGAGTACCAAGGAACATCCGGAGCACAACCATCTATCAACATGATGTTTTCTAGAGGAAGTAAAGATCTATATCATCGGATCACCCTTTTCCTCACTTAACATCCTAGAAACATGATCCGCCACTACGTTCTCACCGCCCTTTTTATCTTTAATTTGAACGTCAAACTCTTGGAGGGTCGGTATCCAACGCAAGAAGCGCGGTTTAGCTTCCTTTTTGGTCATGAGATAACGCAAAGCGCATGATCGGTCCACACAATCACTTGAGCACCCAAAGAAGTAACTACGAAATTTATCCATAGCAAAGACTACGGCTAATAATTCCTTTTCGGGTCGTGTAGTTAACTTGAGAAGGATTTAGTGTGTGACGGCATAATAGATAGGCCGGAACTTTCCGTTAAGCTTTTGCCCTAAGACCGCACCAACCGCATAGTTGGATGCATCACACATAAGCTCAAAGTGGTAGGTTCCAAATACGGCGATATAAGAATTGGAGCAGAGATCGCCTACTCTTAAGCTCCTCAAACGCGCGCTTGCAATTCTCATCAAAATCAAAAGTAACGTCTTCTTTGAGTAAAGTAGACAGGGGCTTGGCAATCTTTGAAAAGTCCTGGATGAACCTCCTATGAAGCCGACATGCCCGAGAAAACCTCGGACCTCCCGAACATTCTTAGGATAACTCATCTTCTCAATAGCTTCAACCTTGGCCCTATCTACTTCTATACCTTTGGCTGACACTTTGTGGCCAAGGACTATGCCTTCATCTACCATGAAATGGCATTTTTCCCAATTAAGCACTAAGTCCTTTTCCACACATCTAGACAACACCTGATCAAGATTATCGAGGCAATCATCGAAGGATTGACCAAAGACCGAGAAATCATCCATAAAAATCTCCATGCACTTTTCAACTAGCCCGTCAAAGATTGCCATCATACACCTTTGAAAGGTGGCTGGGGCATTACAGAGACCAAATGGCATCCGCCTGTAGGCGAATGTCCCATAAGGGCAAGTGAAAGTGGTCTTCTCTTGGTCAACAGGATCGATGGGTATCTGGAAGTATCCTGAATATCCATCCAGAAACGAGAATGCGTGCCCCGCCGTACGCTCAAGCATCCGGTCAATGAAAGGAAGGGGGAAATGATCTTTCATTGTGACCTCATTGAGCTTTCGATAATCGATACATACTCGTATCCGAACGAGCCTCAATGCTATCTCTTCTCCCTTCTCATTCTTCTCAATAGTAATTCCACCTTTCTTGGGAACTACTTGAGTTGGGGATACCCACTCACTGTCTGCAATGGCGTAAATGATACCCATATCTAGAAGCTTTATAATTTCCTTCTTGACTACCTCTTGCATGTGAGGGTTGAGCCTTCTCTCGAGGCCGTCTAACTCGTTTTGCACCCTCCTCGCCTTGATCTTGTGCATACGATGTCGGGAGATATCCCTCGGATATCTCCCACCCGCCATCCAAAGGCTTTCTCATTTTTGCGCAAGACGTTTAACGCTTAAGCTCTTCTATTCGAGATAGCTTGGCGAGAGATGATCAAAGGAAGCTTGTCACCTTCTCTCGTAAATACATACTTAAGATGTTTAGGCAACGGCTTCGTAATCAAGTCTACAGTGGGGTTCCTCTAGACTTGATTTAAGATCTCCACTCCTCAACTCAACATCGTTGAGTTTACTTAGTGGCCCTACCGCCAAAGCTTCTTCTCTTAGCCCATCCTCAAAATCAGCGCTAATTTGATCTAGATTGACCACACCATGATTGTTCGATTATCGATCAATCGCTCATATTCTCGCTTCTACACCAAGACTTGCTTATCCATGAAGTCATTGAAGTCATCGACGTCTCCTCAATGGAACGGCCGGTTGGAGAACCGGAGGGTACTTGAATAGATTTAGAAACACTATAGCTCACCTCTTGGTCACCAACTCGGATAGTTAATTTCCCACCATCACAATCGATGAGGGCTCTAGTTGTAGATAGGAAAGGTCTTCCAAGAATCGAGGGACATTTTCATTTTTCTCCATATCTAAGACATACCGAGTCAACGGGAAAGGTAAACCTACCAACTTGAACCAATACGTCCTTTAGGATCCCCGAGGCTTTCTTTGAAGATCTATCACGAACCGCAAGTTCATGGTAGTGGGTTCTAGAAGACTTTGTAAACCCAAATTTCGCTTGCAAATAGATAATGGCATCAAGCTTATGGATGCACCCGTGTCACATAAAGAATTTGGAAAGACTAGGCCTCCCATCCGCAATGTGAGCACGAATTTTCCGGGGTCACCTCTTTTGATTGGTAAGTCTGGATAATTGATCATTGAACAATCCTAACCAATTGCCTGATCCATTTCTGCTAACTTCTTCTTCGAAGAAACAACATCCTTTATGAATTTGGTGTACTTAGGCATCTCTACCAAGACATCTGACAATGGAAGATTAACCTGAGTATTTTTCAACAAATTAACTACCTTTTCGTACTTCTTATCTTTGCTCAATGGGATGTTGCTCTTTCTGGGTGGAAAGGGAAGCTTTTTCAAATCATCCTCGGAAAATACTTTCTTTGAGGAAGCACTGACAGCTTTGTCTTCCATGTCTTTCCATCGAACCGTCTTTCCATCCTTTTTGTTAGTCAGGGGATCAGCCACCTGACCATCATTTAACTCATCAGTCCTCAGGGGATCAGCCACCCGAGGATCCTCAATTATTTCACTTCTCGGGGAACAAACCCACCCGAGGACATCCGATCGATTCTTTATTCCTCGGGGGATCGCCACCCGAGGAATCTCAACTCTTTCTTCTATCGGGAGATCGGCCACCCGATTTGCCTTCTCGCGCCAAGGGGACGATGGGTGCTCAACTTCCCCTCCCCGCCTCATCGCGTGGCGGGGAGGGGCTAGTGGTTTCCCCGGAAGCCGGGGGGACCACTCACCGAGTGCCACTTCTTAAATTCATCGCACCGGCCTCCTCTTTACCGTATTGCATTGTTGGCACGAGGTCGGTGCATTGGCGTTGCTTATATCGGCCCGAGCGACTTGACCGCCTCTTGGGTTTTTCTCAGTAAAACTGGGCGGATGCCCCGGGGTCTTGACGCTAGCTGCTCAGCCAAATGCCCTATTTGTCTCTCAAGACTTTTTATTGTCCTACTTTGCTCTTCCAACTTGGTTTCGAAATTGTTGGAGTGGGAGGGGCCTTGAGAGTTCTGATGATTTTGAGGGAGAGGCTGATTGGACTGATTTGGAAATGTAGAATTAGAATTGGCGGGCCAATTCGATTGAACCTCGGGTTGGAAAAATTTGAGCTTTGGTTCGAACATAACCAGGGTTTCTATTGAAATTTGAATTCGGATTAAATCCTGCATTGATTAAACCCTTGGTTTTGGAAATTGTTCTCGCCGCAGAATTGGTTGTTGAATCTCTCGATTTGTCCGGCCGAGAAAGCATTGACTTCCGCATTCGCCCAATCATGGGACGAAGCGAGCGAAGCATGTTTTATGCTATCACATACTTGGCATGTGATTGGATTATGCCGTCCATAGTCATGAACAAAGATTGACTTGTCGAGCGAGGGGGAAGAAAATTGACATTGGCCACCATATGGCCGGTCGACGCCAAGCTTCACGACATGTAACTTGAGAGTTCCGTGAAGGTGAAGGAGCCCGATAACTCGGATTTGAGAAGTTTTGAGAAGTCATCATTTGAGAGGTTGCCATTTGCTTCGCAACATGGCAACGAGATTTTGCATAGTCACCTCTTCGACCTTGGGAGGCGGAGGAGGTGCTTGAATGGCTTGATAAGAGGGGGCATAATTGTACTTGGCAATGTCCTCGAACGCCGCCCACCCCTCATCGTGTGTTTTCTTGAGAAATGCCCCACCAGAGGAACTATTGACCATGCCCTTGGTGAGCTCGGTCAATCCACCGAAGAAAGTATGGACTTGCCTTTGCTTTGGCAAGCCATGATGGGGACACTTGCGCGAGAGACTTAAACCTTTTCCACGCATCAAAGAATGACTCATTTTCCACCGACGGAATGTGAAGATTTCGTTCGGACAATGGGCTGTTTTTGAAGGAGGAAAGTATTGACTTAGAAATTCCTTCTCGAGCTCACCCACGTAGTGATGGATTCGAGGGGAGAGAGTGATACCACTCGAGTGCCTCCCCCGTAAGGAAAATGGAAATAGTTTAAGCTTGATGGCATCCTCACTTACACCTTGGATACGGGTAGTACCGCATATTTGCAAGAATGTGTGTAAGTGAGTGTGGGGGTTTTCGATTGGAAACCATGGAAAATTGATGCATGCTTCGCATCATCCGAATAAATCCGGGTTTAAGCTCGAAGTTTGGAGCGATGAATGGTAGGCATGACGATAGCCGGGTTTATGGTGACCGTACCGGGCATGGCATAGTCGGCCAACGTCCGTCTATCTTCCGCCGCCATTATTATTATGTCTTTGATTTCTCCCGCAAGATATTGCTCAAATTCTTGATCAGAAACCTAAACTACGAAAAATTTAAAACAGAAAAACAGAAAATACTAAAAAGGCAAGAAAAAAAACGTGTTGAAATCTTCTGAGCCCAAAATGGAAGGGAAAACAGTGGATTTTGACCTCGAAAACGGTGTCGGACGGCCTTCGGCGTCCGCCACATCGTCGGCGTCGGAACGAGCTTTCTGAATTGGGGTCCTGCGCGCCAATCCGACACTCGAGCCGAAAGTTATGGCCAAAATACTAAAGAGTGCTAAAACGATCCCTTTTTATCCAAAAGTTCAATTGTTAAAAACGTGGGGTCAGATAATTCAACCTTAGATGTCACCGAATCAACGTGGAAACTAGAAAGGATAGAAACAAAAAACCCTACCTACGAAAAGACACTGAAACAGGAGGACAGACGGGCGTTTGGAAATCCGAACGCTCGTCCGGAAGGCTGACGAACAGGACGGGCGTCCAAATTTGATGGACGTTCGTCTGACCAGTTTTCAGAATGGACGGGCGTTCAAAATATGAACGCTCGTCCGCAGGTCAGAATTTGATACAGGATTGAAGAATTTTCAGTGGACGGGCGTCCAGTAAACTAAACGCTCGTCCGACTAGAGCAAGAACTGGACGGGCGTCTGGTAAAACGGACGCTCGTCCAATCGGACGAAACGTTTAGAAAACAGAGAGTGACAAACAGAAAAACGAGTATAGATTAGAGCAAAAATTTTTATATTAACTACTCACAGAAACACAAATAAAACGACGACAAACGAACAAAAACGACTAAACTACTAACTACAAACAGAAACTGAAAAGATCTAACCTAAAAACCAGAATTGAAAACAAACTAAAAACAAAAACAAAAACTAGGCAACCGTCCGGTTCCCCGGCAACGGCGCCAAAAAACTTGTCACGGATTTTATTAATACAAAATAAACAAGTAATAAAACCGGTTAACCTCAAGTGCAAGGATCGTAGTAATAGTGGTTAATGCCGGGTCGATCTTACGGGGAACTAGACTGTTGTGAACCCTAGCTTTTGTTTTACCTAAATTATGTCACGAAACTACTCTAAACAGGGAATAAAACCAAACAAAACAGAAGATAAAACTAGACAGAGGATATAATCCAAAGCTAGGAAAGATTGAAAGCGATAAACTAAACTAAACTAAAGTGCAGAAAAAGTAAACTAATCTAACAATTCAATCAAAGGATTAAAATCAAATTATAACGAACGAACAAGCAATTGATCCACCTATCCTATCAACATTCAATTCTAATTCGGATTAATTCGTGATCTCCACTCAAGTCGTGATTCACCTAATCGAAGGCATAAACTCCTACTCTCGTAGACAAGTTCGTTTCCTAATCTTTTATCTTTCGATGTTAAAGATTACGTCTTTCTAACCTAGGCGTGAAATCTTTCAATTTCTAATCTAGACAATCAATCTAATAACTCTCGTTTTAATTAGATCAAATATCTATTCTTTTAGCATGGTGATCTAATGTTTATATGATTTTCATCAATACAACAATCATAAAGCAAACATCTTTCGATACGACTTGCAATAAAACAATGTAAAGCATGATAAAAGAAACAAACTTGAGATAGAAACTCACAAATCAATCACGAATCAAACTCGAATTGTTGATGGACGGCTTCACAACGCTTGTTCAAGAGGGTTTAGCCTCTTAACATCCTTGTTGCAACTCGAATTGATGAAATAAAAGACATGAATCTATCTAATCTAATCTAGGAATTAAATTGCATAAACTCGGGGGAAGTTTATGTGAAACCGCAACTTTGAGCCGCCCCTAAGATATTAGGGTTCGAATTATACGTATGAGATGGAAAATCCGCTTGCTTTAAATAGAGAAATAAGGCGGCCGGGAGTATGGCGGTGATGGACGCCCGTCCGGGTCACGTCTATAGGCTCGAATGTAAATCGCACCTCCGAACGCTCGTTTGCGGTGTTCGTACGCCCGTCCGGTCGTACGCCATGTTAAACGCTCGTCTAGCTGGACCAACTTCGAATTTCTTGATCTTTATCTCATCTTCTTCTAGCTCATTATATCTTTATCTCCTTGATCATCAGCTATTTCGAACTTCATCAACTTTTGATCACCATTTGAGTCGAGAAAATGCATCCACACGACATCAAAAACATCGCAAAGTGTAACATAATTCCAATAAACATAAAATCACCAAGTCAACACATAATTTAATCACTTTCGCAATTAGACCCTTAAAAGCATCACTTGCTTAATATTTCCATATAAAGGCCAATTCTTATGCAAATAATATAAATATGGGGAAAATCATCGTAAAATATATCGTTATAAAACGTACAAAATCACCCTTAACACTGATATGAGCTGGGGAGATCACGGCCCGTAGATCAATCAGAGCAGGCCTTCCTAAGATGATGTTGTATGCTGACAATGACTTGACCACAACGTAGTTGACCATGAGAGTCCTTCCTACTGATTCCTTCCCGAACGTTGTTGCGAGCCGAACCATTCCCATGGGATGAACAGGAGGACCAGCGAATCCGAACAAAGGCGCAGAAACAGGAGTCAGCTCAGACTCCTTAAGACCCATGGCCTGAAAGGCTGCAAAGTACAAGACGTTGACGGCGCTACCAGTGTCGACGCAAACCCTCTTTACCGGATTCTTGTTAACCACAACTCTATCACCAGACCTTCGTTGTTCGGGACCAGGGGGAGTGGGTCCCTTGGCCCATAGATTACTTCTTGAAAAGGGATCTGACTTCCTTTGCTTGCCTGGACGCCCCCTGATCGGGCGTTTAGGCTACCGACCTCGAATGCACTGGTCAGGGCCTCCCATAATAGTGTTGATGGTGTTAATCGGGCGGATATCCATCTGCTGATTCTTATCTGGAGACCGATCTCTTCTTCGCTGGGACTCTCCCTGCCGATTTCGATCTTGGTTGTAGTTCCTCTGTGGGTAATCCCGCTGTCCTCGGTGTTCGCCATATCGGGGTCGCTCCATGACCTCATCCAACTTTCCTTCTGCGATTGTTGCCTCCACATCCCTTTGTAAATCTCTACAGATGTCCATATTATGACCAGTATCCTGATGGTACGTACAAAACTTGCTCTGATCCCTTCTGTCTAGGGGGATTCGCAGCGGTGTAGGAGTTTTTGCTAACCCCTTTCTTTCTATGATGGCGAGCATTTGTTCACGAGGCTTGTTTAACGCTGTGAAGTCTCGTGGCTGCAAGGCACTCTTTCTCTCAGATCGTCTCCCGGATGATCCGATCGTTCGATCTCCAGATGACTTCCTTCTCTTATCGGAAGTGTCGTCGACCTTGTCTTTCTTGGATTCTGACTTTTCCAGTTCTCGCTTCAGCCGGTTGGCCTCTTCTCCTTGTGTTTGAACGCTATCTCCATGCACTCTTCCACAGTCGCAGGGAGATTGCTGCTCAACTTAGCATATAGCCTTCCTTCACGTAGTCCTGCCACAAAGGACACAATCCGAACGTGGTCATCGGCATCTCGCACTTGAAGTGACTCCTCACCGAACCACTTAAGGTACTGCAGCGCGGTTTCATCTTTCTTTTGTTTAAGAGAGAACAAGTGGGTAGCATTCTTCTGAAACGGTTTTGCCACGATGAAAGCGTTAAGGAACATCTTTCCTAAGGTATCAAAATTGTAGATGGTTATGGGCGGTATCTTCTTAAACCATTCACGAGCTCGGCCGGTAAGCAACGCTGGAAACGCCTTGCACTTCATCTCCTCAGGAGCACAGTCGAGATTCATGTGCGTAAGGTACTGGAACAAATAGTCCTGAGGGTCCTTGGTTCCGTCATAGGGTTCCAACTTTGGGATCTTGAACCTTGTCGGACGGGGGTAACTGTCAATCTGTTTAGAAAAGGGGATTCAAGAGGCAGGAGCGCAGATCTCCTCCCGACTACAACATCCAGCTCGGCGTGATCTGCTTCCATTGCCTGGGGTACAACCAGCTGTTTTCTCAGATTCGATGAAGTTGACGGATCATCCCTCTTGGCCCTTTTAAGCCTAGGAGGAGAAGGAGTTTGCTGCCAGGTCCCATCGTTAGGGTCATCTTCCTCCTCCAGCTCCTGATCCTGGGAAATTTCCCCAGGTGAACCTCCGTTCGGCTGTTGTGGCTAAAAATATTCCCTCCTTTTTTTCTAGGGTTGGCACACTATTTATTAGCTACAACTTTTGTGGGAAAAAATATGAAATAATATTAGCCACAACTGTCGTGGCAAATGATTTTTTAGCGTTCAATTTTTTTTTAAAGATTTTGACGGTATTTGTGAAACTTTTGGCGCTACTTCTTAAAAAAAAAATAATTGCCACAGCTCTCTTGTGGCTAATACCATCGAAATGCTAATACCATCGAAATGCTGATGTGGGCTGCCACGTGGTAATTATACACAAAAACCTCTCCACTCCTTTCAGAAAAACAAAATAGACTTTTCCACTCATCTCACTCCCTCTCTCCGTATACTCTTCCTCTCTCAAACACAACTAGCGTCGCTTAGCCCTATTCCGCCGGACCGAAAGATAAGCTAGATTTACTTTGGAAATTGATGGTGTTTTTCTTTGTTGTAGATGGATTCCTGAGTACGATATTGAGGATTTTGGACTGAATTTCTGCTTGACGTCCTTGATTTTTGAAGATTTGAGTTGGTTTCTTCACATGTCAGAGGCAGAAAAGCTTTTAGATGTATTACAGCTTTGAAGTTCAGCCGTTGTGTATATAGAGTTGATTTTTGTTCGATTTTCATCATCTCAGTGAATTTGACTTGTCTTTTTTGTTTTTGTTTCGGATTGTGCATTTGTGCTTAACAGGTGACAGATTTGAGGATTTTGAAGGTCCTTGTTGTTTTGCGCCTAAGAAGATCGGATTGAAGCTCTCACCTTAGCAATAATCTTCATTGAGGAGTAAAGGAACCAGTAATGGCATGATATCGGATCAGAAAGGCTATATTGGATGTTCGATTTCTGTTTAGACTCCGAAAATTCGAAAAATTTGCTGCGGATTTCAATAGTGTGTGTGGTTAATTTGAGCAATCAATTGAATTGCTAAAGCTTCTGTTTCAGGTACGAGAATGAATTTTCGTATACCTTTATCCAGGTTAAACATGAAGTCGAACACCTTTTTTTTGTTGGGAAAACCTACTGATTTCATTTTTGCTTTTTCAGAATCCTACAGTTGTATCCTCACTTAAATTTGATTACATGAATACTATTCACCTCTTGCCGTGCTGTCTCAACTCTCCATCATTTGATAAAAAACATTCTTTGAGATAGGAGATTTTATCAAATACATCATTAAAGCATGCATTTCTTGAAGCAGCTGAACAGAGCCTAGTGAGATCTACATTATAAACCTTCGATGAGATCTGCGTAACAGAGCCTAGTGTGGTTTTGTCTATAAAAGAGTGGTTCAGACTCTTATATAAGCTATTTATGTTTTTTATAAGATGAATGAATTTCTATGACTTTTTATGTTCAAACCATAAGACAAGGCAACCCTTCAAAGCTTTTGTCAAACTTGAGAGGTCATTGGAAGAGAAGATTTTTTGTTCTTTACAGTCGATCACTGTTATACTACAACGTAATCAACACAGAAATCCACATGTGAGTGGCTTTCTGGATTATATTGATTTTCAACTGGGGTAAATTACAATATTTGCTCAGATGTGTAAGTCCTGAACAAGGCTTGGAACTTCAATCATGTTCCTACTTCCTAGGGATCTGTTGTTAAAAGTTCTGGTCCAAGAAAGAGAGCTGAGCTTGGTTCTGGGATACTCAGTTGATGGCTTTAGTCACATTATCATGGTAGAGTTCACGACGAGCAGTCTATTGCTTATCACGCAGTGCAATCAGATCTGAGGTTTTGCTTCAGAATTATTTCACCGAGAAAGAGTATTATACTTCACAGGTAAACTGCTGCAATTTCCTTTGACAACTTAGAATACAGTACATTGTGATAACCTTGTTTTTCTGGAGGACTTCCTCTCAAGTGTAGAAGATACAGACATAGCTTCATTCGATGGAGACAAAAGTGATGTCTGTTTGACTTTGGGACGAGCTATGAAGCCAAGGGATTCTACGCCTTTGGCAAACGATGATTTCCAGAATCCAGCAGGATCTAATCGCCATGGTTGCAATGAAAGACCACTAATGATGCTTCTCTAATAGGCAAGACCGAAGGTCGCATGCCAGTTACTCCTAAAACCCTCTATTGGGATGCAGAACAGGTCTGTTGGAGCTTGAAGAAAATATTCATTTGACTTTCATTAGTTAATTTTTTACCCATATATGATCATCATCATAAAAAAATTATTCTTTCTCTGTTTATGATTTTTTTTAAAGGATATAACCTTGAGTCAAGATCACAGTGGTTACTCAGCCAGCAGTCAAGGAAGTTGGTGTCCAGGAATTGGCAATGGGCACTTGGACATTAGTAGCAATGAATACACAGCAGGAAAAGAATGCGTGGGTGCTGAATTTGATATGTTTGCTGTTTTTGCGTATTAGGTTTCTTTTGGGAATGATATTTGTGTTTGTCATTGTGTCACTGAGGGGTTTGTGTGGTTGTCCTTTGTGATTGCAGTTGACACTGGATTTCATTCATGAACGGCTAGCAGAAAATGCCAAGGATGCACTATTTGGGCAGAATTTGAGGATTAGTAACATTGCAACCTACCAGCCGTTCGATGGGATGACTGAGTTGAAAATGGTAAATTCTCTCGGATTAACTATGTTTATAGACAACTTATTCCATTATTATTGCTTTAAATTTATTGTGTGTTTTGCTTGCACTCGTCGCGTATTATTTTCCTATGGTATATGGATAAGACAGAGACCGCTGTATCTGTTTATACTTTTATACTATTTGTGTCTTAGATGTAATAATTTGATCTTTTTAGTAAAATTTAACATTTCTTTGTACCCCTTTAGCTGTTATGTTCAGGAAATTCAAATGTTTAGCTATGGTTGATGTTCAAGAACTGCTGAGTCTTTTGTAATATTAGGGAATACTACAGTGGGAGGCCACTTCTTGGAAGTTTTTGTTCTTCTTGTTCAAATTTTAGTAATTTCCATATACACGTTGCCTGATTTCTTCTGGTAAATGAGTTTATCTTGAGATTTATGTACCTCATAATCTGTCATATTTGATGTCCAAAAAATGAACCTCAGCGGATTGTTTCCATTTGCTTTCATATTGTTCTCTTTTTGATCACGCGTCTGGTGGAGTTTGCATATGTCTTTTCATATATGGCTCTCCTGTTTCAACTTTTTTGTCTGGAGAAGAACTTTTACAATACTTTATTTGAATTTTGTTTCTTCTTTGATCTATTATAAATGTAGTCGTTCTGTAGCCTGTAGTGGGCTTCATGTCTCGAGTTATGAACGGTTCTGTATCCTCTAGTCCTTCACAAATAGTTTCGACTATTGGTGTCTCCGCTGCCATTGAGATTGTCGGTTTCTTCTTAGCTGATCCCCGGAATGCATTTCTATTTCCTTCACCCTATTGTCCCGAGTAAGATCAGCGTACAATGTCAAACATGGTTTGTTCTGATGATTTTCTTCTTACTACTAAAATATGATCTTCATTCAGTCTTGACAGGGATCTAAAATTGTGACACACTGTATAGTATCCTGGACTTTGCAACAGAGAAAAATATACATATTAGCCTGTTCGAGTTATGGAAAGGAGGAGTTCGTTAGTATGGCTGAGCTTTTAATCAACCTGGAAGGTTCTGATCGAACATGAGTTGTTTCTTTGTTTTCAAAAAACACCAGCAAAGCAACTGAATTGGCATAGCTGACCTTCTGAGCCACTTCCTTGAGCATGCAGATAGAAATCTTTCTCACTTTATGGACAAGGTTTGAACTTATTATGGTGGTTAACTTTACCTCTGTTTTTAGAGCATTTTTACCTTGTTTTTAAAAAAGCATCATTTTCTTCCTCTCCTTGAACATGGCTATAATTCCTTAGATACATTGTATAAATACATATTGCATGCATCATTGTTAAGGTAGTTTGGACTTGCACTTGAGCTCCAGAATGATTTTCCATTAATCATATTTCTTCTCCATTTTATGATTGATGCCTATATTCTGTTCTTGAGGTCAATAATTTCATATAATGAAGACAAGTCCATCACTGAATGGAAATTTGGAACCCCGGATGCTGTGTGAAGTCCTTGTTCACGTTTTCCTTTATGCGTGAAGAGATGTAGTATGATTGAAACTGAGAAAATCTAACCTACTAATAAATGTTGCTTTTATCTTTAAAATAGCTTTCTTTTTATGGCTTGTTGCATTGTTGCAGTTTCATTTTTTTTTATTCCATGGACTTGTATATTAGGAATATATGTGCCAGAATCTGCAGGGTATAGCTTTGGTTGTATTTTGCTAGTCCTGCTAAGCAAATGGGAGATTGCACTGTCAGAGGTACGATACTACCTTTCTTTTATCAGTTGCTTATGTGTATGCTTTCTTATCTTTGCATCATTTTTCTCTTGGATATATATAACTTGCATTCTATATACTGGTTTCAATCTTTCTCATATGTGATGCTCTTGTAGAATAAGTCTTCTAGGCGTGCTCTTGTTAATGTCATTCATGTAAGTTCATAATAGAAAATTGATGGTTCTTAAATCACTCAACGTTTTTTTTTTTCAGGGTCAGTATCTACTCCTTCATCTACTTGTGCTTTTTCATCATCGATTATTCATGTGTATGATGGATCGAGATAATGTTGACTTAGGTGATTGTTGGTCTGCTACATTTGTAGTGTATTCTTTGTATTTCATGGACATCAAGTTGTTTTGGAACAGTTTCGTATTACTTAAGCTGTTTTCGTGTGTTTCTGTGTTAATTACTTGAGTATTAGTCAGTACTTTAGTATAATTTACGTTTCGTAACTTTCATTTATTTTTTGATGTGGGACAAGATGACCTATTATTATTGGTGTTCTATTGCACGAAAGGTGAACCTCTAAAAATAATATTTATAAATATGATTATATTAACAATTAGCCACAACATGTTGTGGCAAATAATTATTACCACGTCAGCAACTTTTGGCCGCAATTTGTTGTGGCAAATAAATCTTCCCACGTCAGCATTCCACGTCAGCAACTTTTAGCCACAATGTGTTGTGGCAAATAATTCTTGCCACGTCAGCATCATAGGTAATGTCTGCAACAACTCATTAGCAACAACCCCGCGTGGCTAAAGCTTAAAAAGTATTTGCCACAACGCAGCTCGTGGCTAATACATTATTAGAAACGGAGTATTACCCACGACTATATTGCCACGACCTGTCGTGGCAAAAGCCTTATTCGCAACAACTTTGTGATTTTAGCCACGACAATTTGTCATGGCAAAAAGCATTTTTCCTTGTAGTGAAACCTTTTCAGTCTTCGTCTTCCTCTTCCAAGACGGCATTGAGAACAGCTTTTTTTGTTGTGTCATCCAGAGCCGTGAGTTGATCTACCAACTCCTGGTGGGTTGTGTCGAGAGAGACCGGTTCATGCTGCTGGCTCTGGTTGTTGGCATCTGATTCAGTTGCATTGTTGGTATTGTTGCCGTTATCGGCTTGTTGTCGTGTGGTTACCATGTTGATCCTAGAGCTTTTCCTGAGATTATCAAATCAGAAGACCTTCATTCTAGCGCCAATTGACGATCCAAAATCTCGTCTATACAAACTTTAGGGTTCTTCCTCTTGATGATAACCTAAGGGCGCTCCTTAAATACAGTAAACAGAAAAAGAGGGGGTGTTGTGGGGATGGTTTAGACTGCACTTGATAGTTATCAAGCTGCCTACGTATCCAATGCTCAGATTGGAATCAAGTCCCCGTAGTTCCTTAGGATTGTTTATATAGAGGGGCTTGTGCCTTAGGGTTAACGGGTGGCGTGTCCAGGGTGGACACTGATTGGCGTGTTCCCTAAGGATAAAGATTATAATTGACTGATCTCCTAAACTTTAGGAGATAATTATGCTATTCAAATATTCATATTAAGTGATAAAGATTGGAGCCTTTATGACTCGGGATTCTTTCCATAGTTATCTGATTTATTACTCACATGGGATATACGATTAGAGAATAACTCTGGCCGATTTAAACGGCCCAAACTAAACTGGCCGGCCCACGAAGTTCGGGGAGAATGGCCGAGCTGGAACTAGCTCGGACTCTTAGGTGCGTGTAATGGTGGGTCTGAAAAGGCCGGAAATGGGTAGGTTAGAGTACAAGTGTTGGCCGACCTGCGGAGGTCGAGATTGAACTCAGGCGTGTCGGCTATTAGCAAACTAGCCATCTGAAGCTTCGGGCCTATCCTAAACTCGGGATGCGGTCGGTAGCATGTCCGAAGACACCCTTAAGACTAAATTAATAGTCTCGACCTTGCCCTACATCAAGTGCACATTTTGAACTAAGCTTTGTGGCCACAAGTGAGGCTCTGATCTGAAGCTAATTCTATGAAATATCATGGTACGCACATTCAATTTCAGTTCTATGACAAACTCAACATTGTATTCATTAAAAATCCTAGAATACAATAACTGAATATATAAATGTATAATAACGAAAAAATGACCGGTTGTTCAAATACACAATAAATTTGTCAATTTCAAAACTAAACTAGATAAACAATATACATATCAAATGGTGTGATGTAACAGGAATATGATCAAATTAAACATGGTATTTAAGTCACCTAGTGATAGACTTAGAGAAAGAAAACTCCCCACTATTATTCTCTGTAATTTCAAAAACATGGTTAGGTAATTGAGAAGGGCCTTGACCCTCCTCAGAGTATTGATCGCTTGGGCTTGGAGAGCTGAAAATGCTTTCAATGTCATCACTTTTATTGTTCTTGTATTTGTGAAGCAAATGCAATGGAGATGAACCTCCAGACGGGGTCGTTTCGCCGCTCACTAAGTCAGACAATGGTGATTTTTGGCCTGCATTTCTCAACTTACTTTTCTCTTTTGCTGCATTTCTCCATTTCATTAGTGCCTTTGTTGTTTGTTCTTCAAAGATTGCTTTCTTCATGTGAGATCCCATCTGTCACAACACACACATTTATATTGTGAAACTGATTACAATGAAATGGATATATTCATCATATTAAAAAGAGATTTTATGGTGGGTGATTCTTGCATGGTTACTCCATTTGAGCAGTTGTACTGAGTGGATGAATCTGAACCACACAGTTTGAATTCAAGTTGAAATTGTGTTGTCCTGATTCATCTACATGTTTTACTCCACTAATGGAGTGACTAGGAAAGAATTTCTCATTTAGGGTACAACCCCCGTTGCAGGAAACTTATACCAAGTGACATTCATCCTAGGGATTATGATATATAATTCATACTACTAGATAATGACGGAGGTAAACAAGCATCTTAGGGGGCAAGGACAGAACCAGGATTTCAATTTCGGGTGAGCTAATGGACAATGTTTAAATTATCGGGTGAGTTGTATTGAGATAATTTGATAGATTGAATCGAACTAGATAGATTTCTTAGTGTAATATTTTTTTTGTTCGGGTGGGTTTAGCCCCCGCTAGACTTATATATTGGCTACGTTCTTGTTAGGGAGGGCTTAGCTCAACTGGAACATTGTATGTTTGCATCAAAAAATCTGTATAATCTGATTCAATCCATTAAGTTATCATAATCCAGTCGATCTGGCTATTCAAATATAGTCCACTAGTTCACCTGAATTTAAATTTCTGGTTTCGTCATTGCTATTAGAAGTAATGTTTACAACCGTAAAATAGATAATGCGATTAAGTGACACTAATAATGTAAAAGTGACTTACTTGAGTGACCAAAGCATAGAGAGGAAAGGTTATATAGCTACACAATATTTGGCATGCCAAGCCAAGTGCTATTCTACACAAAATTGCTGTTAAATTTTCGTGGAAGCATGAGGTTAGCCCAAATTGGTACTGCATCACATAATACACTTTGTTAGGACGGCCAGAAAATAATCACGGGAAAAAATTACGTTGTGGGGCATTCGCATTTTGCTAATACCCTAAAACAAAACTACCCCTAGTCACGGGGTCCACAATTTTTCAAGAATAATCTGAATTTTTGTGGTGACGATATTGTAAAATAAAGCTTAATGCCTTACCCATGTGAATAGAAAGTATGCCATTTCGAATGCATTCTGCCAAATTGAGAAATTAAGATCAAAAGGTTATTAACTTATATGTGTAGTGTCACAACCGTTATTCGAATAGCATTTTTGTGATAAGATTAAGGAAGAGAATTATTTTACCTGAAATAAGGTGAAATGAATCAAACCGAGAATTAAATGGGGTCGGTTGAACCAGAAGTACTTGTTGTTTGGTTCAACCAGAGGACGGCCTTTTACAACTGTGCTTCGGTCTTGTATTTCTTGAGCCATTTCCGTTATGATCATTTCAAGCTTAGCTCCAATGGTGAATAATACCTGTTAATTTTCACCCCCAAAAAATAAAATTTGTCACACAATAATTTATTTATTTTATTTGTTTTTATCAGCAAATTGTATCCAGTAAAAGGAAAGAAAATTCTTACAACTGGGGGCAGAAATGATAGAGCAAAAAGCATGTACCAAGCTGTAACCAAAAAGGAGATTTTTGAGCTTTTTTTTTATTAATTGTTAAAAAATAAAAATAAAAAATTGAGACGAGAAGAAAGAAATAATTCTTACAGTAGACATTTAATAGCTGGAAAATGATTGCAAATGTCCACAATGGTATGCTGCCAAGAAAATTAGTTGTATTTTTATAAAATAATAATAAGTAAAAATAATGACATCCATATACATTTATTACAATACTTTTTGAGTGACATATATGTATGGACCTAATTAAATTAAAATGAAAAACATTAAAAGTATGTATATACAAAAAAAAGGTGATATCACATACCTAATGCCAACTACTACTTTGAAATCATCTTGCATCGACCTTTTTATGTATTTGTGGAAATCAAACTTGTCATTCGCAGCAAAGTGTGCCTGCAATTAATTTATATATATATATATATATATATATATATATATATATATATATACAATTATATTAACATTAACAATTTGTATTTGTATATAATTAGGTAATTGAATTGACATAGATGTTCACTTTGATGAACTGAAATTTAAATTAAATTAATTCTATTCGGTTATAGATAATTTGTTAAATTTTTAAAGAAAAAGAAGAATTACGAACATTGATAAACCCATGTCTCAAGGTCAAGTAATCCACTTTATTCACTGAAGCAAAGAATTGTCTGGAAAAGGCTGCCTGCAAATAATTAAGACATAATCTTTTATCATGTGAGTACTTAATTAAATGGATAAACCCATTTGCCCCATCCCAATGGAGAAAATTTTATGGTACAACAACAATTATAATATTATTATATCAAATAAAATATATTTTATAAATCCATTTTTATCATCCGTCACATAATATTTTCCGACTGAGCTTTTTCCCGTGGACGCGCGGCTAAAAAAATAATTATTACTAATATATATATAATAGGCATAAGTATAGTAAAGCTTACAATCCAACGTATGACAGGCATCTTAGAAAGTCCACTATGTTGCTTCACAAAGGTTGTTTGATGCACGAACCTGAATTCTGTAGCATCTATTTACAACGATCGTAGGATAATTATTAATTATTTTCTTGTTAATTAGGGAAAAACATTTAAATCTCATGTATCTTAAAGCATGCATAATTAAATTAATTAGAGGAAGAAAAATATATATATATATTGCCAAAAAATTAAGGTCAATAATTACCATTTGTAAATTGATATTGCAATGAAGTTGCCTCTTTTTCCCAAGCTTTCCATCTTTTCAGCTGTTGTAAAACAATGTTAGTTCTTTTCCCCCACAAATTCTCAAGGTGGATTCTATTGGTATTATTTTTTTTTTTTTTTTTTTTTTTGAACGTCACGTCCGTTGATTGATTGATTGTTTTATTATTTCGGGCATCACATGTAGATACGTCATTACAGTGACGTTTCTACTAACGATAGTGACACGTACAGAGGTGTCCGTTATGTACAATAAACGTTATTTTTCCACTGACGTTGTCCATCATCATCATTCATGTCATAACTTAATTAGTAAAATAAACATAAATTTAATTTCAAATGAATGAATGGTACTTACTTTTGCATTTGCCAAACCAATTGTGATACCACTATAGAGAACATGAAATATAGCCAGCACAAAGATGAAGATGTGTAGCTGATTAATTGCTGTTAGAGATATCAGTGCTACTTTATTCTGCATTAATATTATTCACAATTTCAAACCTTCAGATTATATCTAGCATTGGATTGTTATCATTAAATTATCACAATAAATTAACGTAATACAATTTTAAATTATTCATCATTGTAAGACATATATCAAACAAATACATCACACATCAATTCAATTATACAAGTTGTTATAACAAATACTCCTATTGACAAATGATACATAAACCTGAAGTCTCATTTCTGTTATATTTTTCTTATCGACTATTTAGATTATTACCAGTCATAAATCTTTTAAAAAATTTATTATAATGGCAATAAACCTGAAGTCTTTATTTCCGTTATATTTTTCTTATCGACTTTTACTTCTTTCACATTATTTTTATCGTGTGTGAGAAGTTTTTAAAAATGATTTAATTATAATGGCAATAAACCTATTCCGCATAAACCTCTAAAAGCTTTAGAGTACCTTTCAATAAAAAAAAAAAAAAAAAAAAAAACTTTAGAGTATGGACAAACTACATTATATTTTTTTCTATATAAATTTTGGTATGAACCGGTTCATAAACATAAACCTTTCCCAAATTTATTTCACAATAAGCACTTAATTATACATTGGGTATAAACATTTTCAAAGCACCATTGGATCGAGATACTCTAAGTGTATGTATTCTTTCAACCAAAAAAAAAAAGTTCTTGAGTACTCATTCACCATATATACACACAATCGCGGACGTACGTATAATCAAGTGGGCAACGGCTTTCCTTAATTCGAAAAAACACTACTACCTTTGTCCTAAAATAAGTCCGTTTAGCTTTTTTGTTTTGTCACATAATGTAAATCAATTTAGATAACCAATGAAACATTTATTACACTTTTCTCCTTTTACCCCTCATTTATTATTTGTTCACCAACTTTTCACTACTTTGCATTAATAACACTTAAAGGTAATTTTAGACATTTTCATCAAAATTTATTACACATAACCAATTTAATCAATTTTTTTAATCTGTGTGAAAAATCTCAAATGGACTTACATTTTGGAACGGATGTAGTACTATATGTTACGCATTTTATTTGCCCCTTGAGATTTTTATTTGCATCCCCCCTATTATATATATATATATATATATATACAAATCGGCCAAAAGGGTCATCATCTTTGAACCTGGCTAGTCAATATATGATCATTTTACTAAACTATTGTTATGGCAATCAACCCCTCGAAATCATATTTATATTTGTATGTTCCCAAATTTGATTTATTCAGACATAAAGCAACAAATTATTGCATCAATTAGTGAAGTCATCCTCATCTGACCTATATTTTTGTTAATATATTTTATATGTTCATTTTCAATTAGATTTTGTACGACAATATATAATTGACATATAGTAATATATTTCTTAATAATTAAACCTTATGTAAATGCACCCATCACCCAACAAATGCATCCTAATTTTCGTATATTATGTTTTTAACTTTTAGCCAATATCATTTTATCAATGTGTCTTTCTAGGTAAACATTAATAATATGCGTGTGCAATGCAAAAATCATTATAAAAAAATATAATGTAAGGAAAAATGTTATATCCATAACAGACACAACAAGATTGATACTATAGTAAATCATTGATTATAAGCAGTTTTACATCTATCAATGAGTCTTGCACCGTAATTAATGATGTAAGATGTGTATATTTGTTATGAAAATAACACTATCTCACATAAACGTCTGAACGATGCACAAAAAAAAAAAAAAAAAAAAAAGGTAAACGTAGACTATTATGGGACCCTAATCTTTCGAGTCATGCATCAAAATCTGTATGAAATCCTACTTTATCAATGAGTCATACATCATTATCATATGATTCAGTTCGCAGTTTATTTCCATCGATTAAACTGTATGATCTATCGGCTAATATGACTCGAAAAAAACAATGGTGTTAAAAGTGTCTTGGGAAGACGTAATCAATATCCGTAGTAGATGTAACATTACCGGCAGAAGTATGTGAAATAATATATACACTACAAATTTAGACACAATGTATATACGCTTTTATAAACATAGAATAAAGTTTAGAATATATTTATTGATATAAATTAATCCAACACAATCAATAATTTTTTAAATAAAATAGAAGTAATTGGGACCTACATTCTGGGAGCAAAAATCGGGCCCGGAACCACCTCCTCCGGCAAGAATCCGTCGTGTATCTTCATGAAACCATGCCAACTTTCTTGTTTGAAAATCCTCGCCGGCAGCTATTGGGATGGTCTTTTTACACGGAAGCATGATGTCACCAAACTTGGAAGAAATGCATATTTTTGAGATTGGTTGTGAAAACCCCGTTATCAATAGTGAAATGAACCCCAGCAGCATCAACTCTTAAAAAATATTTAAAAATTAAAATAATTACAATTAAGATCACATAATGCAGACATATATAATTTTGCCAAGAATATTAATGTAATTAATATTGTATTAATTATACCTGATTTAATCTTCTCGAGGGCCTCAGTCATTGCTTTTTTCTGACGTTTGTGAAACCACTAATGTAGTCCAAAACCAAAAACATCATATTATTACTTCAACAGATCGAATTCATACATTAATTGCTGTATTCTAAGATATATAGAAAATGATAAATTTTATTTCGAAATTCGATGTATATATAATGCCTATACAAACTTATACTACTAGTCTAATAGACAATAATAATGTTGATAATAATAATAACAACGACGTACCGTTCCAAGAGAGTGAATTCCACGTTCAATTAATACTGAGATGACGACGAAGACGGCGCAAACGATGGCCACAGCCCACGTCGGAGTGTCCTTCAATGAACGACTATCACCGGAGCCGGAGTCGGAGCCGCCTGCCATGGGTGGTTGCAGCGGTGGTGATCACTAAAAATTTACCCAAAAAAACTCAGAAGGAGAAGAAGGAGGAGGGGAGGATAAAAACAAGAAATATTGAATTTGTGGAACTTGGCAACAAGCCAACAATATATAATGAAAGCTATAATATTGCATGGCTTGCCGGCTACGTATATAATACTCCAATTAATGGAAAGAAAAAGAAAAAGAAATTAAAGGGAGTTTGAAAAAATCCAATGGAGCTACCAACATATATCAAAAGAAAAGACAAAAGTTAGGAGAGCCAAAACCTACGTCAATGTTCAGTCCTTTTAAGTCAGTTTGATTTGATTTTAACACAACTAATCCTAACAAGTCATCTTACCTTTATGCACACAGATTAAGAAATTTCAATAAATAATCTAATTTTGGTAGTTTTGGACTAAAATGTCTTTATGTTGATTAGACTAATATAAAGTTTTGGAACAAGGAATAAGGGTCATACAAAAAAAAGAGTATTAGTTATTGCATTGAAATGTGAGAATGACTTATATTTTGGAAGAGATGAAAATGCTAGGATGACTTATAATATGAGACGGAAGCAGTATGCTATTATTTTACTTTCACACGTATTACTTTGTCTCAAAATATAAGTTATTTTGAGTGTAGATTAAGAATTGAAGTTGCAGACCGTAAAATCTGTAATAAATTATAAGGCGAAATATCAAAATATTTTTTGAATATCAATAATATAAGAATTATAAATAAAAATAATAAAAAGAAGTTTGATCGATGACAAATTATGGTATGATAAAGAAAAGAGTAATAAATATTCAATTGATAATGTAAAATGACTTATATTACTAGAGAAACAAAAATATATAAAGTGATTTATATTCTAGGATGAATGTAGTATGCAAAATCTTAATAAATTTGTTGTGTTTTAGTATTACATTGAATACTTTGGCGACATCATGCTTCCGTCGGAGTATTACATTAAAGTATTCCATTTATTTAATACTCGCTACTACGTCCAAAATATAAGTCACTCCGTCTTTTTTTGTTTCTGTAAAACCCCTCACATCCTCGTAACTTGTAAGGGTATTTTTCACTTTTTGAAATATCTTTTCCGTTTTCCTTTTCTTTTTACCCTTTCTTGAAACCCAAGATGCTTAAACCGACCTAGGGCTTAGGAAAATCCCATAAAAATAACTCCAGTTATCCCTAGGTATGCATCATCAGTTCGCGTTTTCTTTAGTTTTTAGAAAAGGGCCGTATGTTTTCCTGGCCTCTCTCCTGGGACAGCGCCCCAAACATAGCTTTTGGACACTTTGATTGACTTTTCTAGGTTCGCTCTGTAGATCACAACAGTGATTTCAAAGTAGTTTTGATTCCAGAGGAGTTTTAGGTTTAGATTCGTCTTGTGAAAGTAATCATTATAGTCCCATGATGAGGGTCGAACTAGCTCTCGCCACGTGTCATCCTCTCATTGATTAAACACTAAATGAAGATAGAGAAATGTAACATTTAGGGCCAAGAGCCCCAATTCGTGCCTAAGGGCAGATCTAAACCTCAAGTGGGAGATCGGTCCCGCTCCCAGGCCACCGCAGGTCGGCTAGGTCGCAACGGAGCTGAGCCGGTGTAGTTCGAGCCGAGACGGGCTAGGGGTCTCGACGCAGGTCGGCTAGAGCCACCCTTACCCGATATTAGCCCACGTGCTTAAAATATAAGATAACTATGAGAAGATCCTAAGGATCCTTCACCCATTAAGACTATGATCCTGATATTTAAACCACCCGTGATTATCTCCTAAATAATCGGGATTGACATAATAATAATCCTTAGGGGTTACAAAAGAGAGTCATTGAAGGACACGGCGCATGATGCCATGGACGAGATGTCCTCTATATAAACCATCCAAATGAACTACGGGAGATTTGATTCCTTAACAATCACAGGATATGTAGGAAACTTGGGATGCACTTTCCAGGCTCAGTCTAAAAATATTCACAATCACCCCCGTTTTTAGGTTCAATTTTAGGGTTTTGATTTTCTTCGTGTCATTAGAGTTAATTTTGGCCCGTATTTATATCTAGATGATTCTAGCATCGTCATCCCGCATTGTTTTTCATAAGTTTTAATCTTGTTTAAGTTGGAGATCATAGAATTAATGTTAGGGTTTACCGTTTGTTCATAGATTTGCAAGGTTTCGAAGGGTAATCGTAGTTTCATCGTTGTTTGGCTTTGGGTTTCGGCTTGTTTACAATGTAAAGAGTTATTCTTATCAAATGGTTCCGTATTTATTTCATATTTATGTTTTAAGTCGTTTTCAGAACTTTTTTATGTTGAATTGCACGAAATGAACATGCCTATGTGTTTGAATAGTTGTTGGGTAATTGTTAGGTCAGGAATCGATTTTGCAGTATAAGTCTGGGCCGCTTTCCCGGCCAAAACTTCAGAATTGGTTTCTAGCTCATCTGTGACGTATACTTTGTTTTCAACAAGTTATTATGTTTTTTAGATACTTTTCTGTAAACTATTTATGCGAGTAGTGGAGATATGATGATAGTTCGGTGTTGCTATGGCCTTCATATGATCACGTTGGTTAGAATATGGTTTTAACATTATCTTACGTGCCTTATGTACTCCAATTTTCTTTACTTGTTTCCGGATATTCTTGGTGAGGTGCAGTTACTTACTCGCAATGTATTACAACAGGACTGCGACCAACTCACGGGTCGTATTTGCGTGTATGACTAGTTATTACCCACGTTGAAATACGACGTATTACAAGAATAAATATCGTGATCTAACGTGTCACGTGGGATGTGCTAGTCATATTACCCAAATTTGCACTTTGACGTGTGGGTTTTCATCGTGGTGCCGTACCTTGGAATATCTGGATTTTATGTGTTGGACAAGAACATGACAAAAAACCTGTAACATCCCGACTTTTCAGAAAGAGTAAAATAGTAATTGGACGTACCCAATACGATCCAATTATTATTTATGAATGAATGATAAAATAATTGCTAAAACAGATATGTATTGCTTTTGTCTTTAATCATAAGTCGGTCATTGACTGATTAACATAATATGGTATAGTGACAAATGCAAAGAGCAAAATGAATTAGTCATTTGAGAGATTTTATGCATGTTTGTTTTCACCTACATTGACCGGTTCTTCTTGGAAATGCTGATCCTGTGAATTTCCCCAAATCCGGCACACGCGTTTTTGAAGGTTTTTTTTATACTCCCTTTGTATTTTTTATCTGTCGCGTTAGTACAGATTAAAAATAATAATTAATATATCTAAAATATAATTTTGGAAATATAATTTTTTTTTATTGGAGATACAAATACTTTGTTGGTAAAATAATTTTTAGTATTGAAAATGTATATTTTTATTGGAGATGTAAATACTTTATTGGTAAAGGATGGAAAAAAAATAATAAATGATGAATCGTAAATATAAAATGACAGATAAATAAAAACACAGCAAATTCTGAAATGTGATAGATAAAAAAAACGAAGGAAGTATATATTAACGTGACTTAATAGCACGACAACGAAACTACTTTCACGTACCGGTATTTTTATGGTGGTTTTAGTATACCATTTACTATCTCCGTCCCATAAAAAATGTTTATTTTTACGGGTGCATACTGATTAATAAAACAATTAATGTGTTATATTTTAAATACTTATGGACATATATGTCACTATTTTAAAATAAATACTTGTCTTGGAATATGAAATAAGTATACAAACATTAAATGTATGATAGATGTATATTTGGAAAAAAAAAATGCATTAAACGATGCATTGATTTTTTAATTGGACACTTTTATGACAATTCATTTTTAAAAAATGAACATTTTTTATGAGACGGAGGTAGTAATATTTATTGAACCAATGATTTTCTTAAAAGAGGGAAAGTTTGTAAATACAAGTGATATACATTTTATAAAACTATTTATCTAATTTTCTATTGGTCTCGGTATACCATGTCATATTCCTATCAGAACCATCTTAAAATTTGCATTCATGGTAATATAGTGATATTTTTTTGGACGGATTATATAATGATATTCGACATCTGGAAAAATAAATGTAATCTCAATATTCGGTTTTGTAAAAGTTGAATGTCTATTTAACAATCTTGCATGAAGTTTGGTGTCACGTCAGATTAATTGTTATGCCAATAAAAACATCTTTCTTTATTTTGGATTTTTTTCAATAACATTATTGTGGAGTTTTTTAGATGGGTGATATTATGCATCACAAGTAAATTTACCATGACACTATACTTTGTGAAGGATGCAGGTTCTTAGATCTAAACGAGTTAGATCTACGCGCAGCGGATGGATCACGACTTATATGACACAATTCATAATTAAAGGACTTAAACAACTACAAGGGGGTTTAAGATCATGTTACCAACAACGGGAAGAGAAGCCTTGATCTTCCGATGTGTTCTCCAAACGGCGGTTGGTGGACACCCTTCTTGATACACGAACCTCTATGATATGCAACACCAAGAAAAACTCCAAGTTTTTCTTCAACCAGAAACCCAAGACAAGAAACAAATTTTTCTCTCTTTTTTAGTGTGTATTTCGAAATTTTGCATTCCCATATGTCTTGGAAGAACTCTCTTTATATAGGAGAGTAAATCATTGGCCTCCAAGTTTCTAATTAATTAAATAATTAATTAAAAAGAAATCACAATAAAGGATAATTCCATTTATAAAAGATTGTGATTAATAAATCAATCAATTACAAATCAATTATCTTTTATTAATTAATCACTTACCAAGTAAATAATTAATCACACAAGAAAATCAATTCTTGCATTTTAAGAGGTAGGAGGCGCCACACACACCTAGGGTTTAGGCCCACAGAAAATGTCTTTTATGTGTATTATATTATTTAGCCCAACTAAATAATATTTCACATATCAATTAATTAGCCCAGCCAATTAATTATTACTGAGGCCCAAATAACAAGATTATTAGTCCGAATTACGAAGCCACATCGGGGACCATGGACCTATAACCGGTAGCTCCAATAATTAATTATTCATCGAACAGAATAAGTACATTAATTATTAATTCCGGGATTACGCCACCATAAACCCGAAACTGAACTCTACCGATTATAGATGTATACTTATACTCAACCCATAGAGTGAATAAGTGTCCATTGATATAATCACTACATACGGATTAACCCTCCATAGACTGTCCATTCTGAGTGGGAAGTCTCCGTGAACCTGTTGAGAGAAAAACACGTCAACTAACTGTTGAGCGAAAAATCTACCCTTCAAAATTTAAATTTATAAAAGACTCGAAAACAACCGTGGGTAAACTAACTCTCTAACCAACAGAAAGAGTACCGGATCAATTGTTAGGATAGCTACGGGAGTACGAGGTCGAACCCAAGAGATAAGTGGTTTGTAAATACCAAAGTGAACAAAGACAAAAATAATAATTAAAACAACTAAGACGCACCATTGTTCCACCATCCCACCGAAATTAACAAGAAAGGCACATTCATTTGTAAGTCTTGGATTAATAATCAAGCAAAGAGGCGGTACTTTCTCTTTCGGATTTAGCGCCCGTTGATTAGTTTACCACGGGTACAACTAAAGATTTTACGAAACAAAGATTTGGATATAAAATCCTAATCTAACAACATTCTCCCTCAACTTTCGTATGTTCGGAAAATATCATCATTCTCCTTCACGGTAATCGACGAATTTATCAACTTTCGTGTTTCTAAATTCGAACAAAGACATGCAACACTACATTACACTTTAAACAAGTCTAAACATGAAGGAAGAACAAGAAATCTTACGAATAAATGCATAAATCCTTATTTAATCTGATGAGGGTGGCTTCCAGACCCGTCCCTTGGGCAAGGCCAACTGTGCCACGCCTGTAGAAACATCACCAAAAATATGCTATTTTAAGGGCCCACCAAAAAAATAACCTAGTAGTATTATGGAACTACAAACCCATGTTCTAATAGTTGACTTTATATGTTTTCTTCTTGAGATAGATGCTTCATTTTAATCTAAAAAAATATAGTCTATAAAAAAAATTGTCAAGGGCCCGATAAATTTATTTGGCTTAGGGCCTGGAAATTCACAGGGACGGCCCTGGTGGCTTCACAAGGGTGGTCCTAGCACCGAGCCTTAACCACTCATGACAACGAAAATAACAACGAAATATAAATACATATATAGATACATATATATATATATAAGTATATAAGTATATAGATAGATATATATATATAAGTGTATATATATAGATATATAAAAGACAATAAAGAAAAGAAACAAAACGAAAAACAGAAATGAAAACGATATTATAACAACATATATATATTATATATATAAATACATAAATAGATACATATATATATATGAAACGATAACTAGTCGTGTTATTACATCGACATTATAACGACATATATATATATATATATATATATATATATATATATATATATATATATATATATATATATATCTAGGCCCCGAAACATAATAAAGTAAGAAGAAGGATGGGAGGAAGGAGAGGGGCGGCCAAAGTTGGCCAAGAAAGGGGCAAGGAAGATCAATGGAGATGGAGGAGTTTATATAGGGAGAGATATATGAGGGAGGTGTATTTGGGGGAGAAGTGGTGAATCACCAAAAGCATGTGAAGGTGATGATGACTTTAGCATGTGAAGGTGATGATGACTTTAGCATGTGAAGGTGGTGAGTCATGTATTAGCATGTGGAGTTTGTTGGGGAGGAATCATTGCAAGTAACATGCAACAATTTGGGCCAAAATATCTCCGATTCGTCCCGAGATATCAGCTGTTCGGTAAAAAATTCATAACTTGAGTTGTAGACCTCCGATTGACGTGATTCAAAATGCGTCGGAAAGCACATTTAAATATCTACGACTTTCGTCAAGAACTCTTCCCCTGAAAATGCCTCTAATTCGGGTCAAATTTCCATCGAAAAACAGGTTACGGTAGAAGTGCGTTGGACAAAATTGATTCGTTTAACTCGTAAACTCGTGGCATCTTCTTCTTTCCCTCAAAATCCATATTTTAGTCCTCAAAATATATCGTTACTCGGAATCTTGGTCAACCTATAATTCTGCAATAAAGCACAAAATACCAAGCGTAAATCCGACACGACTCTCCGGTTACTAAACCGGTACAAAACTTATAAAAATACGATATTTTACATAATTATTACTACTAACATACTTAGATAAATCTAAGGAATTTATGACTCGAAATGATATAATAATGCTCAAAATGATATCAGAAGTGGGGTAAAAAGTTATAATAATAACTATGAATTTGTCCCTTAACAACAACCCCCACTTAGCTTTTGATCGTCCTCGAGCAAAACAAGCGATAAAATAAAAATGAATAAGGGATAAATTCATGAAGATAAGATGTAAAGGACAACCGAGATGATGCAACCTTTTAAATCATAACCACATGTTAACCTCAATATAAATGTATAACAGTGTGTGTGTGACAAGCCTTTTCAATTTCCACTATCCTCTCTTGAATAATTCAAGCAATACGCACAAATATCCATTCGAGACAGTCCTAATGACTTTCCTAGGTATAGGAATAGCTCCACACAACATCCTCCCATGTACTTATTAGGATAATCCCTAAAGCATATCATTCAGGTTTATACTAGGGATAGTCGAAGATAACTAAGTTTTCAACCATGCTTAACCAAATTTCCTTATTGTTATTTTTTTTTCTTTTTTTTTTTTTTCATGAACTATTTTTTTCTTCACATTTGTAGCATATGCCTTCATTCCCAAAGAATAGGACGTTTCGTGATAACACCCTATATGGACTACTATCATTAGGCAGTCGGGAGCTTTTAAACCTCATAGTGATATAGGACGTTTCGTGATAACACCCTACTGCACTCAAATCATTGGTAGCTACAACCGACATAAATATAATTCAACTTAGTTTGATATTCTTTTTATCACATTCAAACCTTCAGATATTCACAGTACACGTTCAGAAGTTAGGTACTAAATTACTGCAAATCTCTCGAATAACCACTAGGATACTGAATGGATACAGTTTAAAATTTTCGCTTCATTATCAAAGGCTTACGTGAAAGAAGTCATGTTACACAAATATATTTGGAATTACAATGCACTTACGGTTCACATTGGTTATACATATCCAAATTGATCATTACATCTTCAAATCCATGAAATATATGCCTTATACAATTTATTTTAATCAACGCATTAATGTTCGAAAAAAAATCGAAAACTAAGGGATTTTCTGATACAAAATGAAACACTTCATGCATTTCTAGACCAATCCCGACTCTACCCCCCACTTACGAACCTGCAGTGTCCCAAGTATGTGAATGAGATAGAGAGGAAGACTTAGCTTATAAACCCGGCGAAAGGTGCTACCGAATCCCGTAACAGCTATGAGAAAGCACGACCCGAATTCCTATATAAAAACAACCGAAACAAAGCAAACACGGGACATGGTCCTCGTGCCAAAACATCGAATAGGAATATGGGAATAATAAGAAAATGGCCCCGTCACGTCGAAAATTCGATAGGCAAATAGAAAGCATCAAACGTACATATATATCATGATCAAGGCATAAATTCATATTGGAAACGGACTCTAAAATGAAATGTACGAAAAAGTATTGAGTCTTTTATACCCGGATCCTCAAGGGTTTAACAACCTAAGTCCAAGAAATGAAGCATTTGAATTTTATCTTTGTTATACCTCGGGATTTTCGGATAACCACCTAATCGTTCCCTTTAAATGATATTCAAACATTCATCATGAGACTTAGTTGTGCTTAGTGTTAATCTTCCATACGATTCTACATTTCATTAAAACTAGTCTTATCCAAATTATTATTATTATTATTATTATTATTATTATTATTATTTCACACGATTTTATTAAGGCGGGGTTGCCTCCCCCCAAGCGCTTTTGTTTTACGTCGTTGGCTCGACTAATTACAAATCATCAACCAAAATCCGAACTCAAGAAGATCAATAGCTTAAGAAAAATTAACAATGCGAGAACCACAGAAATTAAATTGTCTAGAAACGTACCTCTTTTAGTCCTCGATGCCAACTCCTCCCGGCCATGTAGTCTTCTTTTATCAAGTTTGTCGAACCATCTTCTTTGACATTCCATAAAGTTCATTCATCGGGGAGTACACAAACAACTCTCCCGGTGGCTCTAGATTTCCAAGCTTATTATAAGGGCTCTGAAGCATCATGGCCTCCCAGCAGACAGGGGCCTCATCTCTCTTTGCAAATCTGGGCATATCACCATGCCTCTCCCTCATCTTCTTTCCTACCACCTTGTGGTAATCAGAACTTTCCTTGTCAATCTCTTCTAAAAATTCTATCCACTCCTCATTAGTCCAAGTTGCGTATAGTTTATTGAATTCTTCCTCATCCCAACTACCCATGAACACTTGTTTATCATACTCATCGCTGAAATCGTCCTCAATAGCTAAACAAGTGTCAATGGATGCGTGCTTCACTAACTCTGTCTTATAGGAAATTGAATCATCAACCTCATTCTCATCCTGAACTTCTTCAATGAGTACCTCCGCATCCTTAACCACCTCTATTGCACCTGCTCGTTTTTCCTGCTCGAACCCCATTATTTCAATCAACTGCACCACCCTCTCTTGAAGATTTTTTATGGCGGATACAGCACTTATATTGAACTCTTGCATGTTTTGCAAGATTTGTTCCAATCGATCTAGTTGTTCCATTTGACTGTTGGTAAAACTTTCTTGTGGCACGGGAACAACCTGATCATACTGACTTCGATTCATCAGAGGTGAGTAGTAGGCTTCTTGCCATTCCAGACATTGATCAAGTGGTCGAATATGGGTGAAGCTATCAACGCGTTGAGTATGAACACCGTAATCTTGATAAGTACCAGAGTTTGGACAACCATCATAATATTGTGGTTCATAACTTGAATAACCATAATTCTGGTCCTGGTATGCACTAAGGCAATTATAGGACCAAAAATCCTGGTTACTCTGCTGTTGATACTGAGGCTCAGGCATATACTGTTGTTGATAACATGGTTCAGGAGCCTGAGATTGGTAAGGGTATTGTTGTTCAGGTGAGTAATATTGATTGAAAAATCCATCCATTTAAGCTCAAACTGCAAGATCTCAGAAAACAACAAGAAAACAATAATTTTTTTTTTCTCTCGGTAATTACCGAGTGAGTTTTTTTTTTTATTATTTTCTTTTATTAAAAAAAAAACGAAAAAAAAGATAACTTAGTTGACAAAAAAACCGAAAACGAAAACTTTCCGTGCCAAGTCCCCGGCAACGGCGCCAAAATTCTGTTGAGAGAAAAACACGTCAACAAACTGTTCAGCGAAAAATCTACCCTTCAAAATTTAAATTTATAAAAGACTCGAAAACAACCGTGGGTAAATTAACTCTCTAACCAGCAGAGTACCGGATCAATTGTTAGGATAGCTACGGAGTACGAGGTCGAACCCAAGAGATAAGTGGTTTGTAAATACCAAAGTGAACAAAGACAAAAATAATAATTAAAACAACTAAGACGCACCATTGTTCCACCATCCCACCGAAATTAACAAGAAAGGCACATTCATTTGTAAGTCTTGGATTAATAATCTGCTAAAGAGGCGGTACTTTCTCTTTCGGATTTAGCGCCCGTTGATTAGTTTACCACGGGGTACAACTAAAGATTTTACGAAACAAAGATTTGGATATAAAATCCTAATCTAACAACATTCTCCCTCAACTTTCGTATGTTCGGAAAATATCATCATTCTCCTTCACGGTAATCGACGAATTTATCAACTTTCGTGTTTCTAAATTTGAACAAAGATGCAACACTACATTACACTTTAAACAAGTCTAAACATGAAGGAAGAACAAGAAATCTTACGAATAAATGCATAAATCCTTATTTAATCGATGAGGGTGGCTTCACAAGGGTGGTCCTAGCACCGAGCCTTAACCACTCATGACAACGAAAATAACAACGAAATATAAATACATATATAGATACATATATATATATAAGTATATAAGTATATAGATATATATATATAAGCATATATATATATAGATATATAAAAGACAATAAAGAAAAGAAACAAAACGAAAAACAGAAATGAAAACGATATTATAACAACATATATATATTATATATATAAATACATAAATAGATACATATATATATATGAAACGATAACTAGTCGTGTTATTACATCGACATTATAACGACATATATATATATATATATATATATATATATATATATATATCTAGGCCCCGAAACATAATACAATAAGAAGAAGGATGGGAGGAAGGAGAGGGGCGGCCAAAGTTGGCCAAGAAAGGGGCAAGGAAGATCAATGGAGATGGAGGAGTTTATATAGGGAGAGATATATGAGGGAGGTGTATTTGGGGGAGAAGTGGTGAATCACCAAAAGCATGTGAAGGTGATGATGACTTTAGCATGTGAAGGTGGTGAGTCATGTATTAGCATGTGGAGTTTGTTGGGGAGGAATCATTGCAAGTAACATGCAACAATTTGGGCCAAAATATCTCCGATTCGTCCCGAGATATCGCTTGTTCGGTAAAAAATTCATAACTTGAGTTGTAGACCTCCGATTGACGTGATTCAAAATGCGTCGGAAAGAACATTTAAATATCTACGACTTTCGTCAAGAACTCTTCCCCTGAAAATGCCTCTAAGTCGGGTCAAATTTCCATCGAAAAACAGGTTACGGTAGAAGTGCGTTGGACAAAATTGATTTGTTTAACTCGTAAACTCGTGGCATCTTCTTCTTTCCCTCAAAATCCATCTTTTAGTCCTCAAAATATATCGTTACTCGGAATCTTGGTCAACCTATAATTCTGCAATAAAGCACAAAATACCAAGCGTAAATCCGACACGACTCTCCGGTTACTAAACCGGTACAAAACTTATAAAAATACGATATTTTACATAATTATTACTACTAACATACTTAGATAAATCTAAGGAATTTATGACTCGAAATGATATAATAATGCTCAAAATGATATCAGAAGTGGGGTAAAAAGTTATAATAATAACTATGAATTTGTCCCTTAACAGAACCCGACTCAGAATATCTTATCCTTATTTACCATTAACCCCCTGATGATCAATTAGTATGTATATCTGACTAGTAGCTAATTAGTCAAATGCGAAACTCCCGGGATCAATCACTTTCTTAGGGCTAACAAATAAGGGATTTGTCTCTACTTCCCGCGGAAGGAATGGATTCCATGTCCGTGAAAATCGAACTACTCACTCATCGGGAGATAGTGCCAATGAGAAGTGGCTTGGAACACATATCTAAGTGAACCGTAACTAACACATCAAACACTACCCCGAGACAAGCAGCACCATGTGATCACCTCAGGATTAAGGTTGATCCATATATGATCATCTAATGATTTAATAAGATTCCTCGATTACGGAATTATATCAAGAAATTCGATTAAATCGGTCCAATCTATATGAATGCCATCATATATAAATGCCCCACGTAGGTACCCTCTACCGATAGTCCGGATAAGACTATCACACCTTAAGGTGTTACGGGCGCATTATTGGTGTTTTAATCAAGAGACCCTAAACTCTGATTAAGTTCACCACGGACTAACCGTTTAAGCATATCTCCACTAACTCAATCCTCACGTGCATGCCATGCACTGAGTTAAGCGGTTACATACTGATATACTTAGGGTTTGCAGCGGTGTATTACTTACAAGCACAAAGCAAGTAATAAGGTGAGATAAATTCGTCATCCATTATCAAAAACAATTACACAAATTGTCTTTCGGGCACTACACTTAACAATCTCCCACTTGCACGAAATGACAAGTAACGATTGTTTTTAGAGCACACCCTTTCTCATCTTATTCACAACACTCTCCCACTTGCTCTAAAAGCAGATGAGACATATCACTCAATGCCGTACCCTCCAACCACTAGACTTGGTGCACTAATCAGTTAGGTTATCGGCTGGAAACGATCTTTAGGATCGAAACGTTGCCGGTCCACCTAATCAGGCGGTACTCTCTCTCAATATGCTTTTGACCTCTAGTGACTGAGAAAATCCTTCTAAGCTATCTCTTCACTGTTTTCACAATGAAGTGATATCGGCTCACTAGACCTGGAATTACTCCCAGATCAGAAAGGAAATTCCTAAGCCATATCGCCTCTCTAGCTGCTCCGAAAGCTGCTACGTATCCGATTAACTAAAATCGAATTGGCGGTTCTGGATTTCTCCAGACTATAGCTTCATCACAATGAGTAAACACTGAGTCCGAGATCGTCCCAACGATCATCCTTAATCTGACTATAAGTCAGAATCAGTGTAGTCAACCATATTCAAGTTTGCACCCGAATATTCAAGCACATTATTCCTCGTTCTTCAATGATACTTGAGGACGTACTAAACCGCTATTTTATGCTCGAATCCGAGATTCGACTACTATTGACTTGTGACAACTTTGACTTGCCGTTATCCAAGAGAGACTCTATCCCATTTTCTCTTTTATCCGGAGATTTAGAGAATCATTCCTGAGAGGTAAGGTAGGACTACTCTCGTTGAATGTTGCATACGTATATGCATGATCATCTTAACCAATAAGACGGATGGGATAGCCAATGACTCATTCTTGTGAATTTGACCGAATCAAATTCTTAGAATATAGTCCAATTCTCTCATCCAGAGAATCTTGGCGTGTCGGTTCCGACTTCGGATAGCACACCCATGTTGTTTCCAACCGTTTTAGTGTTATCATTTATGAACACTAATGCTACTACTTTACCAATATTGATATCCAAATCTACGAAAAAACTTATCAATATTTTGGTCAAGTCCACATATTTTAAAACATGTGACTTTTAAATGACCGAGAGGTTCTCTTAAATCCACAAAGGATATAAGCCATGGCAGGCTTCCTACCAATGGTCCTTTCTGAATAAATTAAGATATTGTTAGTCTCGCAAAAAAGGTATTAGGGAATCACCCCTATCTTCTGCTTTGTAACGAATCCATTATTCATTCTTAGCTAAAACCCTTCTGTTCTGAATGAATTCAGATTCCGTTGTTCGGCAAGAAAGTCTCAGGGAATCACCCCTATTTTTTGCTTTCTAACGAAATCTAGCAAGACTGAGTGGTGAGAGAGTTCAAGGTCTGGTTAACTCTCTACTTGTCAGAGAATCACCCCTATACCACTCAACTTTGCGCTGAAAGTTTAAACTTTCCTATTCATTCGACTCTTTTCTATGTAGATCCAATTGCTCCCACCGGGCTCCGAGACACTCGGTGGTTCTACAATAGATCGAACAAAACTGGAGTACAAAAACTCCATTTACGGGGTTAAGGTTTGTCAAACCAACCTCTATGATCGAATCCTATACGACCCACTAAGAGCCATAGGTTATCAATCACCCCGCAGACCGTAAAGTCCACAAAACCACAATGGGTCAATGGTTAAACCATACTCCCATCGCGTGGTGGATTGACATCCCGATCTAGTAGTATTTATCGTTGTAATCACCAACAACCGATGTTGGACGTGGTCCGATTAAATCGATAGTAACTACCTTTGGGTAACCGTACTCCAAGGTTTAAGGTTGTTACTTATAGATTCTATCGAAGGCTTGTGACAGTTCAACCGTCACTTTCGATCTCAAGAATCTTATAATCAACCTTCACTCGTCTCATTAAGATATTTCACGGACAAATCACAATCCGAACGTATGCGCAAAATCTCCAAATCCTACCTTCAAGCATTAAATGCTAAATGCCTACATTTATGGAAGCGGTGTGAACCGAATTCACTCATTATCCATAAATTCACCGGCATCTTCTAGGTAGACTTCTCGGTTTACATAATAATGTTAACCGTTATTTTGCAACCAATTATCTTAATCGAGTTTAACGGTGTATTGTAGCACATTAATAACTATATCGGGCAAGTCTATGGTTTCTTCCTCGGTGAGAAACATTCCACTAGGAGGCGGGCCGAGCATCGGTCCCAAGACTATGCGATAGCCTATTTCGAGCATGGAATACTCTATTCTCTCGCTAAAATCGGACTCCTCCTTGTATTCTTTTGATAAACTAAATCACGTTTCGAGTAGTTATCGGACAAAATGTCACCACTCAAAAACTCCCACTAGCTTGTATCTCTCACTAGACCCCGAAGGTCATGGTGAACAAGCTATGTTACCCTTCAAATCTATTACCCTTTCCCGATTGAAAAGAAACTTAGTCATTGTTCCTTTGAGATAGTGTTCCTAGACTGGGAGATAGGAATCACCCTTAGCCAGTCATCAGGTCTTATCTCTAGGATATATGCACTAATTAATAGATATTGGAAGGTCGCTTATCTTAATACGGAAACCTTTTACCTTTAATAGTTTTAGATGTGTTATACTTATTCACTTTTCTTAGTGGTTCGACTTTATCAAACAAAAGTCCGAGTCTTGGATTCGTACTACAAATGTCATATTCACTTTCTATGAGGCAACAATATATCGAGTTGAAAGTGAATCCATTTGTTTCAACGAATCCGTAAACGTAAAAATAAATTTTTCTCGTGATATTCAAGGATAGAATCCGAAATTCATTTCCTTATATCACTCCCACTATTCTAGCCGAAATTACGCCCGTTGTTACTCTATTAATCGTTAATACACAACTTCCTTGTTCTTCCAAAGAACTAAGCTATCGAGTCAAGTTACTCGGTTATGAAAGTCGCTAAGGATTCATTGGTTAGTGATCTGAAATCACTTTCCTTATCCTATACTTTCTTTAATTAATATTTCGGTTTAGCCTTAAAACTTTAGTTAAGATGATTAACACTTATAGACATTCTTTCCCATTCTTAACTTTCCTTAAAAGGAAACAGTCTTGAACTAGCGCTTCTTTAGAGTAGACACTACTCGTGAACGTGGGATGTCTAATGAAAGTGTTACCCGGTGGGACTAATTTTCTAATAAATTAGAAAAACATAGGATAAAAGCTCCCACTAGTTTATCGGTTCCAAATACCGTCTAACTAGCGACACTTTAACTTATGATTCTCCAATTTTTTTATTAGAAAATTTCTCGTGTAGACACTTCACACAATTAAAATTCACTAGAAGAATTTTATCGTCCCAATCATCTTTCAAACTAATTACGATCGTCTCTCGATCAACACGATTGACAAGAGTGACATCCTTATTTACGTCACTTAAGTCTTGAAGGCTCAAGAGAAATATCTCTTCCAAAAATTAATTGCATTTAAGATTAATAAGCACAACGTTCTAGTTACTTACCACTTTTAACGAAGTCGTTACTAGTCAATATAAAATATACACTAGCAAATCAAGTACCACAGAGAGATATATATAACGGTTGTAAATAAAATTGACGAGAATAAATCCAAATCATACACTACTAATAAATTTTAGGAACATAAACTAAGTACTTATAGTCTATCCTACCGTTCCAAGGATTTAATCTAATGCCTCGGTGCCGCCTTAGGGTAGGTCAAAGAGGTTTCGATTAATATTGAAGATCGATTGAGAATCGAACATCTCATTTGTGATCGTCAATCACCTTTCCTTTTTCAGCCAAGGTACTACAAAAATACCCTTTATGAGTGTGACCTCGTCTCGGATTTTTAGGTAGACCCCGAGTGTGCCGCCTTAGGGTCGGTCGGTGACCCGGCGAGTACCCAAAATCCTATCCTTTCGGAGACCAAGCCTTGAATTTTGATAGCCGTGAAGGCCTTCCTTAGGGGCCGAAATCAAAGCCGGCACGAGGCGTCACCATTCTCTCACGTTGCTTGTGTCAACGGTAGAGGCCGTGGGGTCGGTGCGTCGCCTCTCCCGCTCCCACTCAATATTTTGAAAAAGTGATGGGTTTACGATCACGTTTTTGGACTTGATGTTACATTAAGGAACAATAAATCATAGGCCCGAATGTTGTCGGTTATGTGGGATAGCCCACCCGACCTATTCGTTAGAACATATGTGGCCGTCGGACGGGTCAAGGCTAGGAGAGCTCCGTTGAGCCGTAGTGGCTCTTCGGATGGCTCGCATTGCCGGACCCCCGTGCAAACGCCACACGTGGAGGGTGAAGTCGATTGAGCCGTAGGTACTGTTGACCACCCAACCGTGGTTAAACCACTTTCGAACCTGTTTGCCCGTGATTATCCAATCCTTAAACATCAAACATTCACGTAGACACTACGGAACAAAAACGTAATCTCGTCTTAGGTAAGGTGGAATTCACCGAGAATCCAACACCTTAACCACGAGGTTTCGGGATTTTACTCCTTATGCTTTTGCAGAGTGGGATTCACCGAGAATCCATCACCCAACCTCGACGATTGAAAAAAACCCGTGTTCCTCGGTTTTTACCCTAATTAGTTTCTAATTAATATCAAACAATTAATTAAAACTAATTGCGTGTTTTATACATGCCTAACTAATTCCTCGAATTAATTTCTACATGTATGCATATGGAGTGGAATTCATGATATGATGCATGTCATGGAAATTTTCCGGTTCTACTCATACAATCTACACATGTATACTAGTGCGGAAAATAAACACCGAGATGGACCGTTGGCACCCCCGTAACTAATCTATTCGAAAAAAAAATAAAACCCTAATCTGCAGCTGTTTAGAATCTTCGACGATCGGCATATCAAACGAACTCGTATCGGGACGAAACTTTCGAGATCTGATCTTCATTCTTCGGAATTCAAGATGGACGGTCGGATCGGAGCTTTGACTTGTCAATCTTCCTCAGTGAGCCGCCCAACTTGCTGCTGAAACAGACTCTTACAGCAGCGCATCATTGACTTCCCGAGGCCGATTGGGGATCTAGATGAATCCCGATCGTCCTGAAAATTTTATATTACGTCAAAAACTCCATGATATGCGATCTGACCGGTCGGATTTTAATTTGAACGGTCCAATTGTTCCCAGAAAATCGAAGAAGTCACAGTTAGGGTTTCTGTGAATCCTTCGTTTTTCTGTTACAGCAGCCACTTCGCAGCAACGAACGGATACCCAAACGGACTCTGATTGACACCAAAATTTGTGGGATTGTTCATCAGCTTCTAATCTTAATTCAGACCGGAGGGATCTTTGTTTTAACGGCTCAAACAACGGAAAAAATGAAAACACTATACAGCTGCTAAATTGATCTATTTTCTGGAAATTAAAAATTGCAATAAAAATAAATTACATAATTTCCTATACTCATATGAACGAATTTTCATCGTTTATATGAGTTTACAATAGATTTAACGGGTAAACAGTGCGAACCCCCAATCCATCTCTTCAACCACAACAATTTATCATTATCAATGCATAAAACAATAAATAAAATTTACCTACATGCAATTCCACTCCTTTAAATCGTTTAATTATGATTATGACTATATAAATCGTGGAACCTTGCTCTGATACCACATGAAGGATGCGAGTTCTTAGATCTAAACGAGTTAGATCTACGCGCAAATGGATGGATCACGACTTATATGACACAATTCATAATTAAAGGACTTAAACAACTACAAGGGGTTTAAGATCATGTTACCAACAACGGTCTTCCGATGTGTTCTCCAAACGGCGGTTGGTGGACACCCTTCTTGATACACGAACCTCCTTGATATGCAACACCAAGAAAAACTCCAAGCTTTTCTTCAACCAGAAACCCAAGACAAGAAACAAATTTTTCTCTCTTTTTTAGTGTGTATTTCGAAATTTTGCATTCCCATATGTCTTGGAAGAACTCTCTTTATATAGGAGAGTAAATCCTTGGCCTCCAAGTTTCTAATTAATTAAATAATTAATTAAAAAGAAATCACAATAAATGATAATTCCATTTATAAAAGATTGTGATTAATCAATCAATCAATTACAAATCAATTATCTTTTATTAATTAATCACTTACCAAGTAAATAATTAATCACACAAGAAAATCAATTCTTGCATTTTAAGAGGTAGGAGGCGCCACACACACTTAGGGTTTAGGCCCACAGAAAATGTCTTTTATGTGTATTATTACTGAGGCCCAAATAATTAGCCCAGCCAATTAATTATTACTGAGGCCCAAATAACAAGATTATTAGTCCGAATTACAGAAGCCACATCGGGGACCACGGACCTATAACCAGGTAGCTCCAATAATTAATTATTCATCGAACGAATAAGTACATTAATTATTAATTCCGGGATTACGCCACCATAAACCCGAAACCGAACTCTACCGATTATAGATGTATACTTATACTCAACCCATAGAGCGAATAAGTGTCCATTGATATAATCACTACATACGGATTAACCCTCCATAGACTGTCCATTCGAGTGGGAAGTCTCCGTGAACCCGACTCAGAATATCTTATCCTTATTTACCATTAACCCCCTGATGATCAATTAGTATGTATATCTGACTAGTAGCTAATTAGTCAAATGCGAAACTCCCGAGATCAATCACTTTCTTAGGGCTAACAAATAAGGGGATCGTCTCTCTACTTCCCGCAGGGAAGGAATGGATTCTATGTCCGTGAAAATCGAACTACTCACTCATCGGGAGATAGTGCCACCGAGAAGTGGCTTGGAACACATATCTAAGTGAACCGTAACTAACACATCAAACACTACCCCGAGACAAGCGACCACGTGATCACCTCGGATTAAGGTTGATCCATATATGATCATCTAATGATTTAATAAGATTCCTCGATTACGGAATTATATCAAGAAATTCGATTAAATCGGTCCAAATCTATATGAATGCCATCATATATAAATGCCCCACGTAGGTACCCTCTACCGATAGTCCGGATAAGACTATCACACCCTAAGGTGTTCTGGGCGCATTATTGGTGTTTTAATCAATAGACCCTAAACTCTGATTAAGTTCATCACGGACTAACCGTTTAAGCATATCTCCACTAACTCAATCCTCACGTGCATGCCATGCACCGAGTTAAGCGGTTACGTCTTGATATACTTAGGGTTTGCAGCAGTGTATTACTTACAAGCACAAAGCAAGTAATAAGGTGAGATAAATTCTGTCATCCATTATCAAAAACAATTACACAAATTGTCTTTCGGGCACTACACCTAACACTTTGGGCTATGTTCGACTTTATAAAAGTCGAAAATAGATATTCGATATCTTTGATTTCTGTAAAATCAAATATTGAGCTTGATAAGCATACTGGTTCAAAAGATTCCAACGTAGCAGTCGAAGATCAGGACAATTCTAATAAAATCTCACAGTCGCCAACCCAATTTGAAAATATCGGATAAGCTACATCAACTAAAAAGTCTAAGATATGAATCTCAACAAATCAAGATATGTAAAGTTAGGATAGAATTACTTGCTTTATGCATATCCGATCGAAGTCTATTCTGCATCTATATATATTACGTGTAATATGTCTTTGGTATTCAATAAGAAAAAAAATATTCTTTGCGCATCTCTAGTAATATTTCTTCATGGTATTAGAGACAAGTCTCTTAAGCCACTTTAAAAATTAGTGTTATTTATTTATAAGGACGTGTTTTGGGATTTAATTAGTCACTTAAGATACACTTAAAAGATCATTAGTTATATGGACGGATTTCTTTTATGTTTCCAATTATACCCTTCACATATAATATGTCTTTAATGCATATTCCATTTGCAATTAACGCTGATTCTCATTCTGATTCTTACGGCTTTGATGTTGCTTTCAATTATGATTTTTATGCAATTCATTCTCGTTTAATCCGATTCTTCTGTGCATTTTATTATGTATTGATCATCTGTGTGTATATTGTTCTGGATTCATCAATTTCCGGCCGATTTGTGCATCACAGCTTCGAAAATCATCCAGGTTTTGTGCTGCTTCGATTTGGAAATCGTTTTTCATCTTCTGCTTCAGCAATTCTGGTAATTTTTGAGTTTTTGTTATTACACTCATTTAGTTATTCATATTTTTCCACCTGATTGTTTTGTTTCTGCATTCTGTTCTTAATTATTCATATTTTTCTGGTACTTTTTGAGATTTGTTTATTACTCGTGTGTATTGGTGAATTTGTTTCTGCATTCTGACTGCATCTATTTTAAGCGGCATATGAGTTTGAATGATTTTGCTTCTTGTTTGAATTAGCGTTTCCTCTTTTCTGTGTTTATTTAGTGACTCTGTATTGTTGTTTTTCTGATTCGGATTGTATGACATTGCATAATGTTCTGATGCAGTGACTTCTTGTAGTAGTCAATATTATTTCAGTGTTGCATGTATTCTTATTTAATGATTTTTGTAACATATCAAGTGTACGTATTTTCAGTTAGAATTAGTATATGTGTTCCTTTTATGTGAATTTGATGTTTCTGTTTGTAATTTTGTGAATATTGTGTACATGAATTTTGATTGAAATCTAAACATAGTTATTTGAGCTTGACTGCTGTGATGTTTCTGTTATGTTTTTTGTGATTTATTCTGTATTCAGGTTAGAGAGTGATATATTTCAATGTTGTTGAATCAATGTTGTAGTCAGTGTAGTGGAATTTCAATTTTAATGACTATTTAGCTGATGTAGTGTATGCTGTGACATTGTCTGCTATGTATTGACATATATCTTTTTTTTTTAACTGTGTTATTTTTAGGTGATTTTATTCAATATTGCTCTAATGTATTCAGATATCAGAAAATTATTGGACTGAATGAAGTTTGATTTTATTTGCAATGTGTATTCATGTGTTGTCATTGCAGTGACATCCTTCTCTCTTGTAGTGACATACTGTTTTTTATGTAGGTTTATATTCTCTTCACAATGTTGATTCTTATGTGCACCTATAAGGAAGAGATGTGTTGTGTCACAGTGACAGCTGATACTACGTTAAAGTCTATTCATGATCGTGTTTCAAATCGGTGGACGGATTTGAAGGATACGTGTATCAGTATGTATTATGTGTTGCCTGATGATCCGAAGTGGCTGTTATGTTCCGATGATGATGTTAAAGCCATGATTTTTGTTGCTGAATCTTACAGTGCTAAGCGTGTTAAAGTGGAGGTTGTAGGGAATGGTGTTGTTGATTCTTCATCTTCTTACAATGGTGGTAGTTGTGTTGTATCCGAGGATGTTGTTGATGATGAGGTTTATATGATTTCTTCCTCGACTGATAGTAATATGTTGACTTTTGGTTGGGACAGAATAGTAATCAAAAAAGGCCAACTGTTTGTTGGTGGGGCAGATGATTTTAGGGAGTGCCTTCAAAAGCTGTATATACAAACTGGTTTAAGTATGTGTACAAGAAGAATGATAGTTTTAGGATTTATGCTGTTTGTGCTAAGATGAATGAAGCAAAATGTGGTTGGTATGTGCGTGCTTCGAAAGAGAAATCGAGTGGATTCTTTTATGTAACTAAATTGTGCAATGTTTATACGTGTGGTACGTCTTCGAGATCTTTTGGGCGAGATCGTCGTATGACTTCTGATCTTCTTTTGAAGGTTGTTCTTCGTAAGGTTCGTGAAGACTCAAGTTTCTATGCATCGATTTGCGACTTTGGCCGGTACTGATCATGGGCGTGCAGTTTCTTATGTTGTTTCTTGGTCTGCTGTTAACAAAGCTAAGGATTTGTTATATAGTGATGTTAAAACATCATTCAAAAGTTTACATGGTTATGTTAATAATGTGCGTGAAACGAATCCTGGTTCTGTTGCAATTTTAGAGGTGCATCCTGAAACTCGTCATTTTCAACGGATGTTTATTGCGTTTGATGCTTGTATTCGTGGTTTCAAGCATTGTCGACCAATGCTCTTTTTGGATGGGGCTCATTTGAAGTTTGATCAGACTGGCCATTTGTTGGGTGCAACTGGGAAGGACGATGAGAATGGTATGTCTTATTTTGAGTGGCGGTTTATCTTTTATGCAGTGACACTTGAGTTTATGCAGTGACAATTGATTTTATTGTTTGAGAGTTGTTTTTTTTTTGTCACATTCCATTGGCATTTCTTTGATACCTGATTTTTTGAGTTCCTGTAGCAACTGTCCTGCATTTATTTTTTGATTTTTTTGTTATGATTGTGTTTTTGCAATTTCTTGTTTTGGTAGTTATCATTTTTGTTGCAGTGACATTGCTTTTGTGTTATTTTGTTATGATTTTCTGATTTGATATTGTTCCAGGAATATATCCTTTGTGTTATGGTGTTGTTGATTCTGAGGATTTCGATAATTGGAGATGGTTCTTGTTGCATTTCAAGAATTTGCTTATATCGGTTCGTCAGATGACGTTCATGACCGATAGGAATCCTGGACTATTGGATGCTATATGGTAAGTGTTTCTTGATGCATTTCATTCTTATTGTATTTACCATTTGAAGTTGAATCTAAAGACTTGTTTCAGTGGGAGATTTGTAGGTAAATCTTTGCGTGAGAGAATGGTCCATTTGTTTTACCAATGTGCTTATGCTTCGACTGTTGAAGAGTATGACAAGTACATGGCTGATATGTTACTTGAAGGGGGATAGCGTGCAAAAACGTTCTTTGCGAATTTAGATCCGAAGAATTGGGCCAATGCTTATTTTGAAGGTTGTCGGTATGGTCATACTGCTTCTACTTTGGCTGAGTCATTTAATGTTTTGATATTTAAAGAGAGGCACCTTCCTGTGTTGAATATAGTTGATGGCATTCGTATCAAGATCATGACAAGATTCTCATATAAGCGTGCTGCTGCAGCATCATTCAAGTCTTTGATCTGTCCAAAAGTTGATTCTATTTTGTTCAAGCTCATGGATTCGGGGAGTCGCTTTGGTGTTGCTAGTTGTAGTTATTATAAGTATGAGGTTTTTTCATCTCCACTGGCAAGTGTAAATCTGGATATCCGTGCTTGCTCATGCAAGGAGTGCCAGCGGAATGGCTATCCGTGTATTCATGGATTGTCTGTGATTAGGAGTACATGTTTCCTTTGAATGAGTACGTCGATCCTTGTTTTTTGACACAGTCCTATGTTGATTCATATGATTTTGGAGTACAGCCAATTCCTGGTCCATTTTTGAAGAAAATTTCTGAAGATCTTATTGTGCTTCCACCCGTTTCGAAGAAACAGACTGGTAGGCCCCGGATGAAGCGTCTTTGATCTCGTGGTGAGATGTCAACTCGTGTTATCCAATGTAGTCGTTGCCATGCCTTTGGCCATCATAATAAGAAGGGTTGTTTTTCTCGTCTTAATCGATAGTTAAACTATGTTTCTAGTTTTTTAAGCATGACTTTTGGATTTAATATCGATGATTTGTGAGATTTCCCTGATGCAGTGACAATAATGTTATTACATCAGTATGCTCATTGAGTTTACTACTAATGCACTAATCTTATTATGTATTTTGTGCTTATTGCTTTTATATTTGTAATCATTTGATATATTCTTGTCATTGGTGTCTTTGTATTGCTACTGAATTGAAGATGTAATGAATGCAGTGACTTGAGTGTGCCTGCATTTTTATGTTTACATACTGCCAAGTGTTGTAATTCATTCATTTGCTATTGTTTTCATTGTAAAGATCTCATTATATACTTATTGTTATGTCATTTGTGTTTTGTTTTTATGCACAATGTGCTGGTGATTTTTCTATGTTTGTGTTTGTTTAGTGAGTTCCTTGAAATGATTGTTTTAAGTTTTAGTCAGTGCTGTGACATCAGTGTCACTGCATCTTTATGAAGATGCATTTTGCATAGAAATTGTAATGTGTTTAATTCCCTTTTTACATAAGATGTTAACAGCAATCCACAAACAATTAGAAATAAATGCACAAAAACATGAAGCATCAACGATTTCCAATTTCTAAATGAATTGAAATATTTTTGGAGTGCAGTGACATCGTTGTCACTGCATCTGAATTAACATGCATTTCAATGCTATTTCCTTGTCCTGCTACTATTTTCATGCAGTCACTCGAATGTTAACAATGAATGCACAACAATTAGAAACTTTACTAGCATTTTATGAAAAACAAGAAGTATCAAACATTTATGATCTTTCTACACAAAATGAACCATCAGTTATAAACCATCAACAAAAACTCTTACTGCCTTATGATAATCTACTTTTCAACTAGTTCATATAAATGATTGACCATCAACATAGCAAAGTAGAATAGTCAAAACAAGTAGAATCTACAGCTATCTTAGTTCCCTATGTGAAGTCTGTTAAGCACTAATGAATTTAGAATCATTCCCCTGAACTGCTGCACTTGTTCATTTTCCAGTTGTGGTGGAATTTTCAAATCTTGTGCTAGCTTGTAGATGTAATATGACAAGTAAAGGGCACAGTCCCTGCATTACATTTCAATGATTCTGTTATTATTGTGTATCTTGAGTTTTGGTCATTATGTTAAGAATTGCATTCAGACTTACGTTGCATTATCATGTAAAGGTTTGTTTTCAACCTTTTCCACTTTCGTTGCTATTCTCGGTTGCTGGCTGTTCGGTTCAATGTCTTGTGAAAGCATCTCAAGCTGCAAAATAAGAGTAGTACATGTTCAATGTTTTTGTTATTTTTTGTGAAGAAAATACAGTGAGAGTAAATTCAGGGACAGAAGATGCAGTTTTTATCATGATTTCTCTGATAACTTACTGTAATTTCGCATGTCGAAGGGCCATGCGGCAACGATGATGCTTTGCTCTACCGAAGACAGCCTTGGTATGTCGGCGAAGCATTGGCACTTGTCGCAGCTCTTGGCGTATCTTTCAGCATCTTCAGCTAATTTTGGCTAGTAATATCCTTCCAATAAAGCTTTCTGAGCCAGAGGGCAGCTGGAGGGATGGCCTCCGAACACCCCCTCGTGTAGTTCTGTCAATATACCTTGAACTTTTTCGGGTCGGACACAACGCTGTAGAGGCTTTGAAAAAGATCTTTGGTATATGATTCCATTTAGGACCGTGTAGCACGCCGCTCTTTTCTTTAAGGCTTGGGACTTTTTGGTATTCTCAGGTAGTGTTCCACTTTAGATGTACGCCTTGATCTCATCTATCCAGTACGGAACCGATGGTTGAATATCCATGATCTCGGCACGACAGACGGCTGGCTCTTCGAGGTACTCGAACATGACCGTGGGGTCGCTGAACTCATCTTTGGAGATTAGTTTGGACATATAGTCCGCCCATTCATTCCGCTCGTAGGGTATGTTTCGGAATTCACTGTACTTGAAGCAGCTTCTCAATTTATTGACGAGATTAAGATATCGTTTTAATACTTCGTCTCTTGCTTTGAATGTACCATTGATCTATCACACCACCACCTTCGAATCACAAAAAACTTCCAAGTTTTCAACATTCATAGCTTTAGCCAACTCTAGTCCGGCTATGACTGTTTCATACTCGGCTTGGTTGTTAGAAGCAATGAAGTTAAACCTTATGGCCTTTTCAATATCTTCGGATGAGCCCGGCTCCAACAGTATGATCCCGGCTCCACAGTCATTTTGGTTCACAGCCCCATCGACATACATCTGTCAACAGTGACTTGGCCTTTGCGGCGCGACCACTGTTGGGGTATTTAATTCATCGACGTTCGGCGAGCTAAGCTGTCCGGTGGATTCTTGCTCGTTGAAACTCATTTCGACTATGAAATCTGCCAGAGATTGTGCCTTGATTGCTTTTTTGGGCTCGTAGTTGATGTCGAATTCGGTCAACTCGATAGCCTATCATAACAAACGGCCTGGTAGGTCCGGCTTGTGCAGCAGCTGTCGTAGTGGACTATTTGTCATTACGACGATCGTATGTGAAGAAAAGTAGGCCCTTAGTTTTCGGGCTGCAATAACATTCGAGTAAGCCATTTTTTTTGCATTTAGATAACGGCTCTCAACAGGACTGAGGGCTTTAGAGACATAATAAACGGGTTTTTGGAGGGTCCCGTCCTCCTTGACAAGTATAGAGGCAACGGCCCGGTCCGAAGCTGCCATTTACATAAAAAGTTCATCTCTTATCGTCGGACTGACCAACAGGGGCGGGCTTTCCAGATAAGTTTTGATGGCTTTGAAGGCTTGGGAGCACTCTTCAGTCCACTTGAAGTTTTTGTTCCCTTTGAGAATCTTGAAGAACGGGAGACATTTTTTGTTAGATTTGGAGACGAATCTCCCTAGAGCAATAATCCTTCCGTTCAATCTCTGCACCTCTTTGACACAGGTTGGCTCTTTTATGATCGCCAAGGCCTGAATCTTCTCTGGGTTTGCTTCGATTCCCCTTTGAGTAACCATAATGCCAAAAAACTTCCAGGCTTAAACCCCAAAAGTGCACTTCACGGGATTCAACTTCATTGAGTGCATTTTGACGTTATTGAAGGTCTCTTGCAAGTCTGCCAGATGATCGATGCGGGTTGATTTAACGACCATATCATCGATGTAAGCTTCCATGTTCTTCCCAATCTGAGAACCGAAGACCTTGTTGACCATTCGTTGATAGGTGGACCTAGCGTTTTTCAAACCAAAGGGCATCATTTCATAATAAAACATCCCGCCTGCTACTCTGAAGGCGGTCATCTCATTTACCTCATTTTCGTTTTAACCTGATGGTATCCAGAATATGCATCCCGGAAGCCCAACGTTTCGAAACCAGCAATTCGATCAACCATTCTGTCGATCCTTGGCAGCTCATAAGGATCTTTTGGGCATGCTTTGTTTAGGTCGGTAAAATCGACGCACATGTGCCACTTTCCGTTGTGCTTCTTAACCATCACCACGTTGGCTAGCCAGGTGGGATATTGGTGCTCTTTGATTATCCCGGCTTCGACTAACTTGTTTACCTCGACCTTGATGGCCTCATCTTTCTCTTTGGAAAACTGGCGGGCTTTTTGTTGTACGGGCTTAAAGCGCGGATCCCCACTGAGGTGATGCAGTGCTATCTCGGGCTCCACGCCCCTCATATCTGTGACAACCCAAGCCAATGTGTCCAGATTTTCCTTGAGCAGCGATACCAACTTTTCTCTCTCTTCTTCTTCCATCTGGCCCCCAATCTTTATTTTCTGATCAGGATATTTCTCATTCATGACAACCTCCACCAGCTCGTCTTCGGACATAAAATCAGACTCATCTCTGACTGAGGGTTTCGCAAACAACTTTTTTCAGTCCGTCTACCCTAGACCCAATGATCTCCTCCTGGTCGACCTTCATTACCACCTTCGACAGATTCGGCTCGTTTCGAGCCTCCGTCTCTTCGACTGTATCTATGCGAGCTCGCCAGGAGGCTGACTCGGAGGATTCGACATGAGGCCTCTTGTATGTACCTCTTGTCAGATAATCGCTTCGATTCGTGGTCACATGATCCAACAGAGTTTTGAGTCGGCTGACGATCATTCTGATTCTTTCTTCAGTGTAAAATTTTGCCGTCTAATGAGGCGTTGAGACAACCATTTGTAATTTCCTCTGAGACAGGATCCCCAGGATCGCCGTGTAGTGAAAATGTAGGTCGACGACCAGAAAATCAAATTTCTCCTTTCGGTACGGAGGGTGGTCGCCGATCTCGACCTCCAGATCAATGACGCCCAAAACGTTTACTTTATCGTTGGAAAATCTTCTAGCATTCCCAGATAAGGCTTCAAATTAGACATTCTTATCTTCAACTGCTTGTGAGTTTCCAAGTAAATGATGTCCTTGGCGGCCCCCGTGTCTAGGAGGACACGGTTGACGCCGAAGTCATTGATCCCGACATGTACCACAATAGGCAATTCCATTGCTCCTGGAGGTCCTGCTAGCTCGCTTCGAGTGAAGGAGATAACTTGTTCATTTGGAGCCAGGATAACTGGCTTCTCTCTTCCTCTGATGTTAATTGCGTTGATTTGGCTCTTAATCTGATTGTTTCTTGGAAACTCCTCTATGATTACTTTGATCTCATTTTGGTATCAGCGGGGCCCCTTTCATTTATGTTCCCCCCTCTGTGCTTTTTGTATTTATCCAACTCTACATCCTTGATCATCTTGTCAACTATCCTTCTTAGGGTGATACACTCGTCTGTGATATGACCGTGATCTTCATGGAAATCACAGTATTTTGTCTCATCCCTTGTTTTTGGATCGGACCTCAAAGGTCTCGGTCTTTCGATCCGATCACTGATTTCATAAAGTATCTTGGATAAACTCGCATTGATGGGGATGAACTCAGATTCATCAAACTTCATCGGCTTTTTGACCTCTCTGTCTTGGTCCCTACCTTTTCTCCGATCGTCCTTCCTCTCCTCCTTGGGCTCCTCTCTTTTCTCGTCCTTTGAGGATCGGGATTCGCCTCGATTTTATCCCTTTCCGGAAGGCGAGGGAGCCGCCTCAATTAAGCTGAATATCCGGGCTTGATTGAAGAGGTCGCACAGATTCACAGAAGGGTTCATATCAAAGGGTGTTTTCATCATTCCTTTGGCGATACCGTTCAGGAAACCTCTCTTGACTTCGTTTTCAGGTAGGTTCTTCGTCTGCTCATAAAATCTCATAAATTTGTCGTAGTAACTCTTGCAAGATTCCTCTTCTCCTTGACGGATTTCGTACAAATGTTCAATGGATTTCTTTGGTCGATCTGCCGTCTCGAACTCTTTCAGAAATTTTGCTCTTAATTCGTCCCAGCTTTTGATCGAACCGCGAGGCAAGCTTCGGAGCCAAGCTGCGGCTCTCTCCTGCATGCTTCCCACGAATGCGACACACCAAGCATATTTGTTCTTGGTAGCCAGGAGTGTTCGGCTCTGAAATGCGGCCATCCACTCAAGAGGCCAGGTGGTTCCTTTGTAGTAAACATACTGTGAGTACTATACACCTTTCGAAGGCAGTGAATCTAGTATTTCATCCGAGAGAACAATGATCCCCTGAGTCGGCTCAGGTTTCTCCTCTAACTTGTCTTTTTTCAGCTATGAGATTTCTCTCTCCATTCATTCCAACCTGTCATCCTTCCTGGGTTCGGTATCCTTCACGGGAACCACCTTCCTCTGAATAACATCCTCTGAATCTTCATAGTAAATTGATTCTACGTCTTGCTCTACTTTCTTATCATTTATGATCTGTAGTGCGCCGCGGAGGTCTTTCACCTCGCGGCATGGGATGACGTTCCTTTCGTGGTGGGCAGGTCCCAAGCGTTGTAGCAAAGTTATTTTTTTGGGGTGATACAACCTTTCCAGAACCGAACTTCTTTCTATGCTTTTCTCAGGAACGTACTTCTTCCTTTGACCCGCTGATGAGTATTCACTCCCTTCTACCTCAATTCTCATTGGTTCGCGTGCAAGGCCTGGCGGATCCTTATGATGAGCTGCGGCCTCACGCCCGGACGTGGCGGGGAGCTGCTCATCAACTATTATGAGAGGAATATTATATGCGGCTAGACGCAGATTTGCCAAGTACACCTGTTTCACATACTCCGCGTAGGCCAGCGCTGGCTTTACCTCATGGGACTTGTCTTGTGGGGTCTCCTCTACCCCTGGTACTTTTTTCGGGATTTCCTTTCTGCTTTCATACTGTTTGGAGGTCCCTTTTATGTTCTTGTCGTGGTCGTGTCCAGAGCGCGCCGATGCTGAATTCGCATCACAACCCTTGGATCTGGATCTCTTTTGATTCAAAATATTCCTTGCATCCATTTAGGAGTTATCCCAACCTGCGGTGGGATTTTCAAGCGTGAGGTCCAAGTTATCTTGGTTGAGGGGATCCCGTGTGGTCCTCTTTCCTGGGGTAGGTGGCATGTGGACATTGTCCTTTGTCCCGGCCATGTGTCAGACTCTGATAGGCTGTCTACGCAAGATGCCAAAAAGTACTCTGATCCTCAACCGTTCTGACGCTCACCACCTTGTACTGTCTGATCGTGCAGACGGCGTGTCAGGGATATGGTCGAAAGTGACTTTCTAGGTGGATCCTTATGGCGGTGCCGATGTATGTATATCAGAATTCAATGAGCAACTGCGATTTATCAAGCGTGAGGCTCCAAAAATCCCGGTATCTTATTGATTCCGGTATGCCCTTTTTCCAGATTCAATGAAACAACACAGCATACAACAGCACAAGCTCTATTTCGACGTAGTACCAAGAAATCTTGAATATGCACATTGACTATGACCAAAATAACAGTATAGCATCGGCCAAAACAACGAGCGTGACCTTGGTTCTTTTCCTTAACGTGAAAATGCTAAGAGTGTTGATTTCTCAAGAGCAAACTCAATAGATTCACGTGTCTTTAGTCCTTTTCACAGGTGAATAGTTGCAAACAATAAATCAAAAGGCTCTGAAGTGAAGTTTTCGGCCAGGAAACGTACAATGCCAACTCCGACGAGTTTCTTTGTGCAAAAGTCACGAGAGAGGTGATGATTCAAACGCAAACTCATGATTTTGAACAGGAAATCGAGGAGTTTACCTTGTTTTGAGATAATTTCGGCACTGATCTGGAGATTCAAACGTGTTCGAGCGAGAGCTGAGAGCTTTCTGAAGAAGAAACCGCGGGGGTGGCCTGGGGAAGATGGATCTCTTCTTGGGGCTGCCGTAAATCCTGCAAACTATGGGTGAGCCGTACATCGGAAATAAGCTGAAAATTTGATCTTCCTGGTAACGGAGCCAACTGAGAACGTCGAATTATCACGGGTGTTCAGCGGTGGATTGGTGGTATATATCTGGCTATGAAAACAGTGTGAAGATGGCGGATCACGGCGGAGCTGTGTAACGATGTGGGGGTGAGTGAGTGGTGGTGATGCTTTAAGTAAAAGAGAACAGTAAATTGGGCAGAGTTTTGCCTTGCTTTGCATATATTTAGCTTAGTGTTTGATTTATACATGGAGCCCCATTTATAGGGTGAGAACCGACTAAGTTCGACATAATTATAACTAAGGACATAGTACAACTAAATCCACGGTGGCTGGTCGGGCCACAATAAAGCGATGGCGACTAGGATCCTTGAGTTGTCGTCGCATGTCCCTAGCGGTTGGTTGTGTCGTCGGTTCATACTCTCCAAGTGTCGGGGCAAAGAACCTTTGGCGGATCCCTCACCCTCCTACTCATCGTGGGCCTATTATCAAAACCCATTACTAGAGCAAGTACGTCTCGCATCAGGGGCCTAGCCGTGTACACTTTCTCCGGCCCCCATCTACCCGCACTCGGTGAGTCCACTCGGGTCCACGTTCGGGTCGGTGGGCCGGAGGGCGGAGCCAACCTATCACCGGTAATCTACATGAGCACCTCACCGGAATCCTTCCAAGGATTGCTACTAGAAATACTCGATTGCTAGGTCGACTTTTTCTCTCTCTATAATCTCTCTCTAAGAAGCTCTCTTATTTTTCACAAGAACAATTAGCTTTTGGAATTATGATGTACAAAAGAGCTAGCTAAGCCTCCCTTAAATAGGAGAGACATGTGCCCCATCTAGCTCCTAATTTGATTATGATTAGCTTCTAGTAGATTGATGTGAGAGAAAACTTTTTTCCTACTAAAATAATCATTTTGATTGATTTATCTCATTTAATATTCAATATCTTATATTAAATATATTTCCAAGATATATATTGACAATATTTCATATTGAATATATCTTATTATATTACCATAAATCTATTTTTCCAAAAATCAATTAATATCCAATATTAATATTATGGTAATCTTATTAATTAAATTGCACAATCCAAGTGTATATTGTACACAAGAAAGTGGCGCCCCATATGCCAACTAATTGGCTTCCGAAACATTCTTTAATTAATATAATACTATAATTAATTAATTTGCAAAATACATATACATCATATACATATATATAGTCGACAAATACATACAAATATGTATATTTAATTAATCAACATAATTAATATATTGTATTATATTTATTCATAATAAATAAATACCACCATATTAATTTACCACTATAACCTTTATAGTATGAGATAAAAATTTCCTTATTTGGTCATCAACTATAACCGCATTTTAATCCGATTCGATCTTCATATGTGTGTGACCCGATAGGCTTCCGAATATGTTGGCCGTAGACATAAGGTGCAATTACGAAAATACCCTTCACCTCTAACGATCATGGATAGCGCCTAGCAACACGTCCATGACCCCCAATCATCGGAAGAGTCAATACGCAATGATTACTACATTTCATGTGCTCGGTTAGCGTGTAAATAGAATCCTATCGCTGTAATAACATCCATACGGTCGTACGTTGAGTGTCAAGCATTAACGACCGTATCTTATAATCTGGATATCATGCTCTCTCGAAGTAACTCATTTACTTCCACTTTGCAAAGATTCACAAGAGTAAGACATTTCTTATAAGAAGACCCTTTCGGATATTCACCCCTGCTGATAGGGTATGTGATTCCCGGACGACCAAACATGTATACTCCGCATGCTTTAGCATCATACCCAATCGCATGATCACCCCATGGCTAAGGGAAACCTCAATAGTGTCAAAGCATGACAATCCACACCGTGATGTCATGTAGACTCCGGTCCTAAAGATAATTACACAACCGTCACATAGTGTGACACTTAACAAAGTAAGTGGATCAGTCTAACATACACATTCTCTAATACACGTCCACGTACAGTCCAAGTGTCTCTACACTTCGATAGACGAGATCTATCCATGCCCTTAAAGACAGAAGATATCTAATACGTGCTAGCCTGTTTGTACTATCAATGCCCTGTTTAATAGTACATAAGTCTAGAGACATTTAAGTATCAAACTTATTAAAGTGATTAGAGATCTCATCAACCATAATCACATATCATGGTTTCTCCATCACAGTTTAATACTAAGGACATTATCACATAACAATTCATAATTGGTTATTTAAAAGAACAAATATATGACAACATAAAAGCCATTTATTATATATGTATAATCATAAAGAAATAGTAGATATAATCCGACCCGGTCGGATCCGGTCCAACCCGATTGGGTTTAGGACACTATTTCAACAAGACTTGCTGCGTCTTCTGCCAGCAAGGTAAAGTTGAAGAACAAGATTGCCGACCTGGAGAAGACGGCCTCTGATCGTCGGCAAAAGCTCAAGGACGTGCCTAAGTCCAAGGACCAAGAAATTGGGCTCTCGGGAGCAGCTCCTGGCTCAGGTGACCAAATTGGCGGCTTTGGGAGCCAAGTATAATGCAAGTCTCAAGGAGACTGTGACAAACATTTGGAGGAGAAAACCGAGCTGGAGAATACCATTAAGAACTCCGAGCTAAGAAGACTGCACTGGAAGCTGTTGTTCCGGGCCAAATTGATCAGGCGATCCGGGATTACAAGGCTTTGGTGGAGCTTTCACGGGCCATGAGCACTCTGCTCGCGCCCCTAGTTAACCATAGCTACTCCTTAGGAGTTGATGGCGCCAAGGCACAATTTCCCGACCTTGCGGTTGACAATCTAGCCAACAATGCTTTGTACAAGGATGACATGAGAGCAATATATGAAGCTCATCTGAAGCAGTTCCAGGAAGGGGTAGAAATGGTGTCTAAGTATGCCCCCCGTCGTACTGCTGCTCCTCGCCTAGTGCCTTCTGTGGCTGCTCTAGTTTCTTTTGTCGAGCTGCCTCAGGTGAACACTACTGTGGAGAATCTTACTCCTGCCACAGAGCCCGGGCGGAACTCAACCCCTAATGCTTTTTAGGTTTTTAAACTTGTATTTCGTTTTTGCAATTTTGCTTTTGAAGAAACTCAAAATTGTAACTTGTACAATTATAAGAGCACTTTGATCCGTAGTGGAGGTATCTTGCCCCCGTATGCCATGCATTAACTTACAGTTTTTTGGATGGCGTACTTTGTGTATGTAATTTTTTGCTTTTGAGTCCAACCTGCAGAGCTCTGAAAGTTGATGTCTATCCTGCAGACTGAATGAGTTCGGCTTTTGCAAACTTGTTGAGTCCGACATGCGGAGCTTAACTTTTTGATGTTTGTCCTGCAGACTTGAAGAGTTTGTCTTGCAAACTTCTTAAGTCCGACCTACAAAACTCAACCCCTTGAGTCCGACATGCGGAGCTCAACTTTTTGAGTTCCGACCTGCGGACTTGATTCGATGAGTTTGACCCGAAAACTTTGTTGAGTTCGACTTGAGGAGCTCAAGCTTTCGAGTCTTTCGAGTTCGACCTGCGGAGCTCAAGCTTTGGAGTCCGACATGCGGAGCTCAAGTTTTCGAGTCTGTCCTGCAGACTTTAGCAAACTTTTCGAGTACATCTTCCGGAGCTCAAGTTTTCGAGTCTGTCCTGCGGACTTTAGCAAACTTTTCGAGTACATCTTCCGGAGCTCAAGTTTTAGAGTCTGTCCTGCAGACTTTGGAGAAAAGTTTCAAAATTGTAATATGTACATTGTTTTTATAATATATGCAATATTTTATTAAGTTATCTTGCCTTAAGTTTAATTTCAGTACTTACGTGAAATACTTTGATCCACAAGTGGAGTGTCTTGCCTCCGGTATGCCATGCATTTTCTAAAATATAAATATTTCATTTGTACTTCATAGAAACAAAAAAGTTATTATAGTATAAGAAATATAAAGATTATTAAAGTTTAGTGACGTTCAGTCCATCTTAACCTAAAATTAATTCATTAGATGCAATTTTTCTATTTGAAAAAAAGAATTGGGCCAGAGTAGAAAAATCCATAAAGCCGACCATAGGGTTTCCCCTTCCTCAAGTTAATTCTCAATTCTCTCTTCACTCCATTTTGAAGAAACCCTCTCTTGTGTCTGCGTCATCATCAGGTTATTCACCACCTATTTTTCTTCATTTTATCCATATATTTTGCTACCAATGCGTGTTTACAAGCTATTATCTTAAGCTGGTTCTTCTTTGATTATTTATTCTATTGTTCTGTAAATCTTTTCGCGAGAATTTATTGTGTGGGTAATTTGCCGTGCTGAAAATGAGTTTATTCTTCCTTGATTGTGGTTTTTCTGATGTATTTTTCGTTTCTTTTCATCTTTCCCCATTTTTTGTCTGTTTCTGAGTTTTATATTGAGTAATGAGCTTCAGGAATCAAATTATTTCCATTTTAGTGGTGATTTGTCGTCTAGTCTGTCTATCGAGCAATTTTCTAGGGTTTTATTGTGGGGGGAGTATTTATATTTAGCCATCATTATCGGCTAAAATCAACCAGAACCTTTGTTTGGTCTTTCTTAGATTATTTTTTTAATATGGAAATTAAAATCCTTTTCGGGTTCCTGGTTTAATGGAAATTCAGTGTCTGAAGTACATGTAATGCTCTGTTTTTGTATCTTTGTTACTAACTAGTAAGTTTCTGTTGCTTCCAGGAACATCAATATGAATTTCGAGAGCATGAAGGTCCCCAAGGTGCCTGGTGGAGGACCAGCTGGTTTGCTCGTCAAGCTTGGACTTGTAGCAGGGCTTGGTATCTATGGAGTTGCTAACAGTCTGTACAATGTTGATGGTGGACATCGCGCCATTGTTTTCAACCGGATTACGGGTGTTAAAGATAAGGTTGATCTTAATTAGATACATGCATTTTTTTACCTGATTGCGTCATTGATTAAAAATCTATTTAAACTGATAATCTTCATTATTGTGCTTATCTAGCAGTTTTTCTTTCCTACTTTTCATGTTCCAGTTTTTTCTTAGTATATATGTTCCAGCCTTTTGTTGTGGTCATGACAATGTAGGTTTTAGTTTTGAACTTATTCCTTTCCATTTTCATATGTTTATCTTAAGTCCCTGGTATGTCTATCCTGAGCCTCGGGTGTCCGGAACCAACTGGTGGCCCGACTACAAGAATAATTACATTTAAACCTTTCTTCGATTTGTTGAAACCATGCCTGTATGCATCTACTAAGGTGTGACGCAGTATCGTATGCTGATATAAGTTTGCAGCTGTGTCGTGCTTAATGTTCTTTAATGATTTGGGTTTAGACTAGTTTCTACAATATACGATGCAAGTTACCAACTTCTGGCCTTATCCTAAAGCACAGTCAAATGGTTATCTTCTCTAGCACATCAAGTGTATTTTGTTTTAGTTGATTTGTTTCATGGTCTCATTAATTGATGCAGCGTATGTGAAGATTGGCCTGTTTCTCCATGGTGTTTGAGCCTATATTTTCCGATTGTCAGTTGATCGTTTTAATATCTTATATCTGTCTGTAGGTTTATCCTGAGGGAACCCACTTGATCGTTCCCTGGTTTGAGAGACCAATTATCTACGATGTCCGTGCTCGACCTCATCTCGTGGAGAGTACTTCTGGAAGTCGTGATCTTCAAATGGTAAATTTTCTGATACATTTTTGAATGTTTCCATGTTAGTAATTTTGTATGGAAGATTAACCTGTTACTTGATAAGATGCTTCATCATTTTTGTTTAATAAGTTAAATGCTTAGATTTCCGTCTTTTATCAGTTTTTCATTATTTACTGACTTGTACATCTTGAATGGACACCAGAAGGTTAATCACTGTTTTAGACCAAGTATTATGATTAGTTTTTGTATGTTTATGCCCATGAAATTCAGTGCTCATTTAATTTTGAATTCAAGCATGATATTTAATCTTTGAGAACGAGGAGCTAAATTATATCATTTTCTTCTTTAATTCGTGCTTGATTTTGCTAGAGACGTAGATAATATCAGCACAGATTTCACTGATCTCCACTTGGAAATGTTGATTTTTCTATTTTCATATTTTCGTCTAAACATTGGTGACTGTTCCGTAGGGCTGCATCATGTTTTGCTCAATGCTCATGTCATGGTATCGGGTGTTTGCGTTTATTGAAATTCTTGATGTTTCTCAACTACTGTCTAAACATATTACTCAGTTTTTATAAATATGTTCTTTTGAGATATTGACTTTGTTTTGTTTGTCAGACACTATATAATGCCAGAAGAAAATACTTTAATGAAAATTATAAGTGTTGATTTTTCAGTACTCTGGTTGTGACTAGTTACGATATTAAGCGATCTTGCTACTTCTCTAAGTATGACTGCTTTGTCATTGTTCTGCAGGTGAAAATTGGTCTTCGAGTACTTACTCGACCAGTGGCAGACCAATTGCCTACAATTTATCGGGGCTTGGGAGAGAACTACAATGAAAGAGTCCTGCCTTCCATTATTCATGAAACCTTAAAGGCTGTGGTTGCTCAGTACAATGCTAGCCAGCTTATCACACAGAGAGAGGTATGCTAGCAGGTTATATCGGTTTGAAATTTAACAATTCGTGCAATAACGTCTACCTGTGTACTGTTTTTCATAACTGTCAGCTTCCTACCGCTAACCAGGTGTGTATAGTTGGTTCATATATTGTGTTTTAAGTAAGGCTGGAAAATAGATTGGAATATCTACCTTTCATTAATCGACCTTCAAATGGAGATCCCTTTAATCTTCAAGAGAAAAATTGGTTGCTTTAGATCATTAATTATGGTAAACTCAAGAAGCATTCCCTGCATGTCCTTTGCCTAGGATGATCAATCTGATGTTAGATTAATTTTTAAGAGCTTATTTGGAATTCGTTTGTTCTCCTCACTTTTTTCTGATCCCCAGATGCTTAAATTATCATGTGAGCGTAAGCACTTGCATCATGCATGTGTTGTCTTTTACTTGGAATTCATCTTTGAGTGCTTTCCGAGCTTGTTTTGCTTTTTCACATGTCATCATCCTTGTGAAGTAATATGTGGAACTGTTGACTAGATACGGTTCTTGTACTTGGTTTTCTTTTTCCTTGAATTATATAATTTCTAAATATCAGCTATTGTTATATCTTGGGACAGTAGTACAAAATGTTCTGTTTCTAGCACATCCTGAGTATCACAAGCATCCAATTGAACTTACTTTCTCAATTCCCATATTTGATAAGATTTACAAATTACAACTAAAGCCTCGAGTGGGGCAACCAAAAAGATTGGCTGTCGTATCTTAAGATGTATAGTCTCCAAGGCAACAAGGTTCCTGACACAATTCATTTGAACACAGACCTTTGAATTTTCTCGAAGATTTTGATACAAACTAATTTGAGAGTTAAATAACACTATATAGGTCATCAAAGGATAGCCTGAATTGATAACATAATAGAAACAATCTGATGCAATTTATGTATTGTTCGACTCAGCAAGTACAGCTGTATTGCTTGTATATATACGGTTGGAAACATGAGAGCATTTTTTGATATAACCTTCTGTTATGACGTCATCACTACAAAAGCATGAGTAGAGGAAAGATTGTTTTACAACTCCTAGTTGTATGTATTTTATGACAGGCTGTGAGTCGGGAGATCCGAAAGATTTTGACAGAAAGGGCTTCCTACTTTAACGTTGCATTGGATGATGTGTCCATTACAAGCCTGACTTTTGGTAAGGAATTCACAGCTGCAATTGAAGCTAAGCAGGTAGCTGCACAAGAAGCTGAGAGAGCCAAGTTTGTTGTTGAAAAAGCGGAGCAAGACAAGAAAAGTGCAATTATTAGGGCCCAGGTATGCTGAATTCCTCGTACTTGTGTCAACGTAGACTCGGGATGATTTAGTGGATATATATTAGGAGGGTGATGATGACTCTACGTGCAGAGCACAAGTTAAAACACGGTTTCCACTTGTAAATAACAAAACGCTCTGCAATCGGTGTGACCACATAAAAGTTCTCCTATGTTGTATGTATAGTGGATTCTAAAAGATGGCTTTATTATTGATTCCTACGTTTAAAATCGATCTATCTGCAGGGTGAAGCGAAGAGTGCACAACTGATTGGTGAAGCAATTGCTAACAATCCAGCATTCGTCTCCCTCCGGAGGATTGAAGCAGCCAGAGAAATTGCACAGGTTCTGAGCAGTTCTGCCAACAAGATCTATCTGAATTCCGATGATTTGTTGCTCAACCTCAACAGCATTGGACTTTCTGCTGGGAACAAGTAAAACCCACCTCTAAATTGTTGAAGTTTAAGCAGGGGGGCAGAATCTCATTTTTTATATAAAGATGCCGGGGAGATAATGCAATGCATACTTTTGAACCTTTTGCACCATGGAAATATCAAAAGTATAGCTTAATTGGTGGTTTAGCCAGAGATGATATATTAAGAATGGAGGTTCTTCTGTTAGTTGTCTATGTTTGAAATGTTCACTTTTCTATCCTAAATATTTGAATTTCTTCTACCAGCATATGGCCGGACGTCGTGATGTATATGCATTACGAACGAGTCAGGATGTGACACCACAGGAAACATCTGGCTCGTTAACAACTCAGACACAGGCGTATGATCTGACTTCATGCATGCGACACTCAGACGATTTATTTAGGTCTTTCTCCAAATAGGCCGATTTATTTAGGTCTTTCTCCAAATAGGCTGACAGAGGCTCGGTGTTATATTGGGACGAAGTCTTTCTCCAAATAGGCCGACTGAGTCTCGGTGTTATATTGGGCTTCGTCCAACAGATGACATCAACAAAGCTGACGTTCAAACAGCGCAGGTCGCCCTAATTTGATATATTCCTTCTTGGAAAGATTCTTATTCATGAAGAATAAAGAGAAAAATGCTAAATTCATATCAACTAAGCCTATAATAACTACCCGAGCTTTTGTTCCTCTCGATTGGGTGGACTATATTTTATAGGGACAATTATTCAAAATGACGCATATCGGACTTAATTAGGCAAAAAGGACGTCCAAAACAAACACTTAGTTATAAGGACAAAAAATAGGTAGATAGACCCAAATATCCTTAATGAAGAAAAAAATTTAAAAATAAAATAAAAAAAGGCGGAACGGAGCAGCATAATGTTTAGTTACCAATTTTATTTATAGAAAGACATGTTGCTGTTGTGTTTTGGTTTCTTTTTTTTTTTTTTTTCTTTTCAAATGCGCGCTGAGTTGGTTTTTTTTTTTTTTTTTTTTTTTTTTTGACACCGTGATGATGTGACCACCCCGATGCATTGACCATCGCGATTCCATAACCACCGCGATGTAATGACCACCCGCGATGTATTGACCACCTCAATTCATTGACAGCCGCGATGCAGTGACAATCCCGATGCATTCACCACCGCGTTGATGTGCCCACCCCGATGCATTGACCACCGTGATGCATTGACCACCGCAATACAGAGACCATCGTGATGAAGTGACACCGCAATGCAGAGACCATCGGGATGCAGTGACATTTGATGAAGCAACAACGTGATGACATTTGATATTTTTCCGACTTAATTTCATAAAATCGATTTCTTTTCTTCATAAATCGACTTCAAATGACTATATCTTTAGATATAAAACTACAATCAACATAAATCGTTCACCTTGTTTTTTTTTTCTTTTTCAAAACAGGCGCTGAACATTTTTTTACCCATGCATTGACCACCGTGATGCACTAACAACCGCGATGCATTGACCACCGCGATGCATTGACATCGGCAATCATATATGCAGTGACATCGGCAATCATATATGCGTGACATCAACAATTTATGCAGTGACATCGTCAATCAGATATGCAGTGACATCAACACTTTATGCAGTGACATCAGCAATCATATAGAATGACATCAATAATTTATGTAGTGACATCGGCAATCATATATGCAGAGACTTCGCGATGAAGTGATACCGCGATGCAGTGGCCACCCCCGATGCAGAGACACCGCGATGAAGTGACCACCCCCGATGTAGAGACACCACGATGCAGAGACCATCGGGATGCAGTGATCACCGTGTTGTTGTGCCCACCCCGATGCCGTGACCACCGCGATCCATTGCCCAACCCGATGCATTGACCACCCCCAATATATTGACCACCGTGATGCAGTCACCGCCCCGATTAATTAACCATATATGCAGTGACATCGACAATAATATATGCAGTGACATCGGCAATCATATATGCGTGACATCAACAATTTATGCAGCGACATCAACAATAGTATATGAATGACATCAATAATTTATGCAGTGACATCGGCAATCAGATATGCAATGACGTCAACATTTTATGCAGTGACATCGGCAATCATATATGCGTGACATCAACAATTTATGCAGTGATATCGGCAATCATACACGCAGAGACATCGCGATGAAGTGACACCGCGATGCAATGGGCACCCCCGATGAAGTGACACCGCGATGCAGTGGCCACCTCCGATGCAGAGACACCGCAATGAAGTGGCCACCCCCGATGCAGAGACATCGCGATGCATTGACCACCCCCGATCCATTGACCATCGCAATGCAGGGGCAACCCTGATGCAGTAGCCACCCTCGATGGAGAGACACCGTGATGCAGTGACCACCCCCGATGCAGAGACACCGCGATGCACTAACAACCGCGATGCATTGACCACCACGATGCATTGACATCGGTAATCATATATGCAGTGACATCGACAAATATATATGCAGTGACATCGGCAATCATATATGCGTGACATCAACAATTTATACAGTGACATCGGCAATCAGATATGCATTGACATCAACATTTTATGCAGTGACATCAGCAATCATATATGAATGACATCAACATTTATGTAGTGACATCGGCAATATATATGCAGAGACATCGCGATGAAGTGACACCGCGATGAAGTGGCCGCCCCCGATGCAGAGACACCGCGATGCACTAACAACCGCGATGCATTGACCACCACGATGCATTGACATCGGTAATCGTATATGCAGTGACATCGACAATTATATATGCAGTGACATCGTCAATCATATATGCGTGACATCAACAATTTATGCACTGACATCGGCAATTAGATATGCAGTGACATCAACATTTTATACAGTGACATCAATATTTTATGCAATGACATCAGCAATCATATATGAATGACATCAACAATTTATGTAGTGACATCGGTAATCATATATGCAGTGACATCATCAATCATATATGAATGACATCAACAATTTATGTAGTGACATCGGCAATCATATATGCATAGACATCGCGATGAAGTGACACCGCGATGCAGCGGCCATCCCGATGCAGAGACACCGCGATGAAGTGGCCACCCCCGATGCAGAGACACCGCGATGCACTAACAACCGCGATGCATTGACCACCACAATGCATTGACATCGACAATCGTATATGCAGTGACATCGACAATCATATATGCAGTGACATCGGCAATCATATATGCGTGACATCAACAATTTATGCGTAAAGTGATATCGAATCAAATATGCAAAGGTGACATCAACATTTTATGCGTGAAGACATCAACAATCGTATATGAATGACATCAACAATTTATATAGTGACATCGGCAATCATATATGCGAGAGAGATCGCGATGAAGTGACACCGCGATGCAAAGTGGCCACCCCCGATGCGAGACACCGCGATGAAGTGGGCCACCCGCGATGCAGAGACCATCGGAATGCAGTGATCACCGGGATGCAATGGCATTCGATGAAGCAACACCATGATGACATTTGATATTTTTCTGACTTAATTTCATAAAATCGATTTCTTTTCTTCATAAAATCGACTTCAAATGGCTATATCTTTTGATATAAAACTACGATCAATATAAATCTTTCACCTTAATTCATATTTTTATGCAAGAACATCGACAATCATATATGCAGTGATATCAACATTTTATGCATCGACATCGGCAATCATATAAGCGTGACATCAACAATTTATGCAACGACAACGGCAATCAGATATGCACTGACATCAACATTTTATGCAGTGGCATCAGCAATCTTAAATGAATGACATCAACAATTTAAGTAGTGACATCGGCAATCAAATATGCAGTGACATCAACATTTTTGTTGAACTTTTTGTCCCGAAATTAGGAAGATTTTTCAGGGGAAATCGAGCTTATGAGCCGCGTCGAGCTATATCGAGCACTTAGCCAGTCGAGTTTGATGTTGCCTTTTTATGGCTCAATCGAGCCCGAACGTTTTTAGTCGATTCGAGCTCGAGCCTAGAGAGTATCGAATTATATAACTCCGATCAACATAATTATTTCACCCTAATTCATATTTTTTCGTCCTTTTTATTTTGATATCTCATTTGACATTTTTCCGAATTAATTCAGAAAATCGATTTTTTTCTTTATAAATTCGACTTCAAACGGCTATATCTTTTGATATAAAACTCCGATAAACATAATTCGTTCACTATAATTCATATTTTTTCGTCCTCTTTATTCTGATATCTCATTTTATAAAATGACACATTATGCAGTAACACACAATAACACCAACATTTTATGAAGTGACATCAACATCCAAATTGCAAAAACAAAAACTTTGTAAATTGTATATGCCACATCATGATCAACGGTGTCGATACACGATGTGACACTCGTTGTATCACAACGGTTGTGTCCATATCCATACGAGTGACACAAATAACAAACCAATAAAACACACACGAAAAAAACACAAAACACAAATGGGAAAAAACCCACATCACTAAGCCAAGACACTAAAGGAAGTGCTACCCCCAAACCGAATGCATGTGTATAATGGTACATAGGATGCGAAGGCAAAAAAAAAAAAAAAAAAATGCAAAGTGCATGGCAAAAACAACTTTAAAGAAGCCTAACAAATTTTGGGTAAGGCAAGCAATGTATAAAAAACATATTAAATACATTTTTAATGGCACATTTGTGGGATTAAAATAGAAAGATAATATTGTGAAGCCACTGGACTATAAGGCTTTTGAATAACATATAAGCCAAGATGCCTTAACTCCAAATACTGAGCAAGGAAACCACACACAAAAAGATTTTTTTGAACAATATTTTACCTAAAATGCTAGCTTCAACCCCAAAGACTAACTAAGGCAACGGCTAAACACGTAATATTTTGGAATCTACCATCAATCGCATGGGTTGAAAGTTGCAAGATAATTATGTACAAGACATCAATGCTGCAGGTTGTACAGAATTTATGGAGGTCATCAAACAAGAACCACCTTACTAAGACCAACAGAGAACAGAGCAAGTCTTCATGAAGGGTCATAACAGCAAAAGCAGTTCACAATTATTCAAAATTAACCCCAAGAAACTCCATGAATCACCAAGCATCAGCAGGGACACTAAACTCAACGGCAGGAGCAACAGGGGTAACTACACAATCAGAATTAACCTCAACAATCCAGAAATCAGAGCAGCAAGTAATGCCAACTGTGAAGGAGATCCAATCTCAAAAACAGTAGCATTATAATTAGCAGAAATCAGATAATTGGCCAACTCAGATCACAATGCAGCAGCAAACTAAAACTTTGAGGGTTGAAATTCACAAGTATCCAACCCGACAGAATAAAGGGGAGTAGTAGAAACCAACCTCCAAAGCAGCAAAATCCAAGAGTCCGAATCCTCAAAACAAGAAAATGAGCAGACAAATCCGTCAAACAGAGAAAAAAAGCCCCAATTTCTACAAGAATTCAAAACCCTGGAAAATGAGTGAAGAAAGATCTCATTAGAAAAATGAAGCTGCGAAGAGCTTCAAGCAACCAGGTAATAAGGAGGGCGAACTACCCATGCCGAAGCTGGAAATAATCTTGTGGAACACCATCACAAATTTGATATGCTTATTATTACAACTCTACTTTATTTCCTTTCCCTTCATTTTCTCCACCCAATAATAACAATAATACCCACTCCTCCCCTCCCCTCCTCTCCTAATCTGCTCCGACCAGCTCACTCCTCGCCGGATGTTCAGCTCCTCTCCGCCGCTAGTTCTGCTTCATCGGGTCTTGTTTATCGGTTCTTGATTTTATTGCGTACTCGTATCTTGTATATCAATTCTTGATTTCATTTTTGAGTTCATCATAAAAATAAGAAAATAATCTTTTAGAACTTCTGCTGTAAGATGTCTGCAGCTTCTTCTTCATATTGGTGTTATAGATGCAGTCGATTTGTACATCGTCGGCCTTGAAGACGACAATGAAGGATCCAGCCGGCGGAGGAAGTCATGAGATTTGCGAGAATGAAGGATAGAGAATGAAAAGATGGACGGGAAGAAATCAAAGAAATTCAAGGATTTGAATCTGATGTAAAAGGGGTAATTTTGGAAAGTTGGATAAAATGCGTCTTTATAAACGATGATCTTTTTTGAGTGTCCTAAGTGCGTAATTAAGTCCCAAAACACGTCCTTATAAACAAATAACACTATTTTATAAATAATTGGGTAATGTTATACCAGTGGCGGATTCAGAATGTTTTTAATGGGTTTACCGGACCGTAAAACTATATTTTTGTCCAAAAAAAAATTGTTTCAGTGGGTCACTGGGGCCTAAAAATACAATTTTAATAATAAAATGACATTTTTTAACAATAAAACTACATCGATATAATATTAAAAAAAAATTCCCCAGATCTTAGTGGGTCACATGACCCCTTGGTGTACATGCATCCGCCAATGTGTTATACCCACGACTATTTCAACACAACAAAAATGACATATAATATATATTTTTAAAACATTGATTATTGTATCACTCGTCGTGACAAGCGGTTGTAGGTTTGTAGCTTTAGTATTACCCTATAGTTTGGAAAACCTTCTGGGAGCGACCTATGTGGTTTATTATGGATCACACAGTTTCATTACAAAATAAACTATATGGTTCAGAATGAGTCACATATGTTATTCCCGTATGGAGTCTCTAGATAATAACTTCCCCTATAGTTGACTCGATAACGTACTTGTATGTTTTTCAATTGCTTATGCCGTCTCTTCTTCATTCACGTTTATTTTAATATATCTACAAGCAATTCATGCAGTCGAGGAGTCTGTTCCATCCCTTTTTTAATAATTAAAAAAAAAAAAAAAAAAAACACAAATGGTTTACTGTCTATCGTTATCAGGAATTTTTTGAGCTGCCTTATTAGAACATAGACAAGTCAATAATTTTGAAGTCTGAAAATGTATATATGTATATATACACACACATATCATTCACCAAAGCTAAAACAGATCCATCTGAAGAAAAAACCAAGTCCAAAATCATTCATTTCAATCTACTTAATTTCTTGAATTCAAGCCTCCTCCACCCACCTCCCCCCCTCCTCAAAGTGAAGTAAACAAATAATGGGATTCTGGACATTACTTGAAGTAGCATCTGTGCCTATAATACAGGTGCTGCTTGTAACTTTGTTAGGAGCTTTCATGGCTACTGATTATCTCAATCTTCTTTCTGTTGATGCCAGAAAGTCACTGAACAAGGTAACTCATTATCTCAATCTTTTCTTTTTATATTTTAATTTTTTTTTTTAGGTGAAAGCATCAGAATCTGTATAATGCACACACTATATGAATTGAGATTTTGTATTGTACTAAGAAGAATAGAGATATAATCGAGCTGAGTCGAGTTGAGTTGATACTTTCTTGGGCTTATGTTTTGACTCGATTAAAAAGATTCGGGTTCGAAACTTGGTTCGAACTCGATCGACTTATGAAATGATAAGATCGAACTTCGACTCGTTAAATATGATTCGAAGAAAAACTGAATAATGTGAAACTCTTTTACGGGTCAAGTACGAGTAGATCACAAGTAGCCCCGTTCATTTACAAGTTACAACCCTATTTCTAGATATATAGATGGTTTTTTTTTATGGAATTCTAAATATTTATTTATTTGCATATTTATTTTAATTTAGAGATACTAATACTGAGTGCTATGAGACATTGCAGATTGTCTTTGTAGTGTTTACTCCCTGCCTTATTTTTGCAAGTTTGGCAAAGACTGTCACCCTCCAAGACATCATCTCATGGTCTGTACATTACATCTCTCTTCAATTTCTAGCTTTCATTAAAGTATATTAAGAATCTTTGAAGCAATAAACGAAGATATTGTAATGTCCCACATTATATTAGGGGTGAGGTCTGAGATGTTACATGTAGTATCAGAGTGGACTTTCAGACAAAATTAAGTGTTACATCGTGAGAGACGGTCGAGGCCACTAGAATACTTATGGGGCGTTACAGGACACACTGTGACCGTGAGAGGCGGTGGGGGCCACCTCTAGAATCGTTATAGGACGACTACTAGACCGAAGTAGCGAACTTCCAGACAGAACCAAGTGACTACACCGTGAGAGGCGGTGGGGGTCACCTCTAGGATCCTTCTGGGAGTTAAAGGTGGCCACCTCTAGAATCCTTTGGGGGTGTTATAGGTGGCCACCTCTAGAATCATTCTGGAGCGTTACAGGTGATATCAGAGCTGACTACTAGACAAAAGTATGTGCCACACCGTGATAGGCAGTGGGGGTCACCTTTAGAATCCTCTGGCAGGGTCCTGATAGAAGTATGTGCCACACCATTAAAGGCTGTGGGAACCACTTCTAGGATCATCTGGTAGGGTCCTGGTAAAAACGCCTCTTTCTTAAAAGGTGTTAGGCCCAAGTGGGCGTTAGATATATTATTTAGCTTCTAAATCTAATAGGGAAATTTTATTATGGTCGTTAGATCCGGGATATAACACAAGCGCCCACCGTAAAATATAAATCCCAGTTTTTACTTCTAAATTTAATAAATGATTCATAAAACCACTGAATCTAATAAATGATTCATGCTATATTATTTTACATTTACAGGTGGTTTATGCCCATTAATATAGGCATATCATTTTTCATTGGAGGAGTACTTGGATGGATTACTGTTAAATTACTGAAACCAAAGCCACATTTAGAAGGCATCATCATAGCAACATGTTCCTCTGGTATTCATCAAATCTTATTAAGTCTAATTATAGTAAATACTTTCTCCAAAAAAAAAAAAAAATAATAAAAAAACAGAACTTTAATTCTTGTTATTGGCAGGAAACTTGGGAAATCTTATGCTTATACTGATACCTGCTATCTGCAAAGAGGATGGGAATCCATTTGGGGATCATGATGTTTGCCATTCAAATGCAATCTCATATGCATCATTCTCCCTTGCCGTAATCGATCGGTTTTTTCGAATGCGTAATCTTGTTTTATTAATAGGTGATTCTAGCCTTAAAAATGGGCTTCTTTTTATTTGCAGCTTGGTGGTGTCTACGTTTTTACATATACTTACCAGTTAGTAAGAAGTTCTGCCATGAAATACAAAGCTCTAGAAACCGCGGTTGATGAGGATATAAGGGTGATGGAATATAGTAACAAAGACTTGGATTCAAATGAAAGAACACATCTTCTTGAAGCCAGAGAAAGTAGTGACAATATAGTAAGCATTCATGATGATGAAATTGGGCTGCACAATCATGTAAGTTATACTTTCCTTTGAATTCTTGAGAAGTGTTATACTTTCCTTTGAATTCTTGAGAAGTGCATTATCTAGATATAATGTTAATGCAAAAATAGCTTAGTAATTTGGAACTTCGCGGCTAGGCTTAAGTTCTGGGGCGTTCTCTATCAAAAGGTGTCATGCCCGTGGGAGATAGATAGTGGGGCCACCTCAAGAATCCTCCCGGTAACATCCTGACAAGGATGTTATATAGTTCCTTAATAGGGGGAGAATGCAGTATCTAGCAGTAGAAATGATAACGTCGCTAAACTCAAATTCTGAGGCATTGTGTCATTAAGTATAATTTTTTCTGTGACCTGTAGATTGTGTCTCTTGGATCATCATCCAGCAATTGTCTTGATATCCTCAAGAAAGCAATGCAGGAACTACTAGCACCTCCCACCCTTGGTGCTGTAAGTTCTTTCTTCTTAGCTCCCCCTACCCCTACCCCTACCCTACCCGGCTACCCCTACCCCCCCAAAAAAATCATCTTTTTGACGTAGCTATCGTATTTTCCCAGTTATTCGGATTCATATTTGGAACGATTCCCTGGCTGAAAAAACTTATAATTGGTGATGGGGCTCCTCTCCAGCTGATTCAAGACACTGTTAAACTACTAGGGTAAGAAAAAAGTTCAAGGAGTAATACTACTGACAGAACCATTCAGCCACAACCCGATTTTACATCAATGATCATAATATGGGACCTATCGATCATGTTGTAGGCTCGTGATAATCGATGGTCTGAAATCAACTTGTGTTACTCGTTGTTGTTGTGGCTGATCGAATGGTTGTGTCGGTAGCATTATCCAAACTTCAACCCTTGAATTGTAATAATGAATTATATGTTTTGCAGAGATGCAACTATACCTTGTATCATACTTATTCTTGGGGGTAACCTCACACAAGGTAAATGGATTTTTTTTTTCCTGCTATTCACAATAAATCAATATGATTTCTAACCATATATATATTATTTTGAATATAAAATTTGTTTTTTAGGAATACGCAAGACGAATGTGACACCACGGGTGATCATCGCGGTGATTTGTGTTCGTTTCATAGTTTTACCGGTGATTGGTATCGGTATTGTAAAAGCAGCTAATCATTTAGGGTTTCTACCACTTGATCCTCTGTACCAATTCGTGTTGATGATTCAATTTACTCTCCCACCTGCCATGAATATCGGTAATGAAACTAACTTTGTGGGCAATCCTGTCTTTTTACTCAAGTTTAAAACGACGTTGTTTTATGATTCTGGATGTGCAGGAACCATGGCACAACTGTTCAATGTAGGACAAGTAGAGTGCTCAGTGATACTGCTATGGACTTATCTTACTGCAGTATTTTCACTTACATTATGGTCAACTGTTTTCATGTGGATTCTCTCGTGATGGTAAATCTGTATTTTTACGGGGATTCCTAAAAATCTTGGGATCTGTCAAAAAAATCTCTATATGCATAGTACATACTCTTATCTTTACACAAAAATAAATGCCTTCACACGTGTACTCAGGGGTGGCTGCAGGAATTGTGTGACACGGATTAGAGATCGATAACTACACATCGTATTACAAGTTTCTAATGTATTATATAAAATATATATGTATAATTATGGGTCAAGAGTCTATATTTTAAAATTTTAGGGGGTCAGTCAGTAGATATTAGTATATAAAAATTTTAAATTGTGTAAAAAATACATTGAATTTTTTTTTTATTTTTAAATTGTGGGTCAAGTGACCCTTTTCTTCAAGGTGGCGCCGCCCCTGCGTGTACTTATGACTATATATCCTAATACTACTGCGAAAACAACCCCTATCACGACCAGACCAGACCAGACCGGACCAAACCATCCTCTTGCTCTCAAGTCCCCGGCATTAGCTATTAACCTCTTCGAATTATCTCATGATGATGATATTTCTCCACCATATGCTTCAAGATTTCGATAGACGGTTGATTTTTTGGACGATTTAGGAGCGAAGAAGTGCGATTTACTTCGATTGAAGATGTGCATTTGGTGTTCGGTTCGTTCTCATTATCGTGCATTTTGGTGTTCAATTTTCTTTGCTTCATAGATTTTTCTAATTACCGAGATTACTAGTGTTTTTCTTAGGATTTTTCTCTTAGACATCTATAGTTGAATATTTTCGACGAAAAAGTTCTTGGGTGGTGTTCTACACTTTGTGGTGGCGAAGTGACAACTAAACAAATCTTGACCACACAGTCTGATTCCAAACCACACAATTTTATTCCAGTTTAAAAACAGACGTTGCAGATCGCACCACACGGCTTCACTCCGCATATGACGGGTGCTTTTCTATGCCCAAATTACTCAAGTTCTAGTTCTTAGGAGTAGCCAAGGAAAGAAATCAAAGAACGATTAATTAATTGAAGTGCACAAGCCAAAAACACCAGTAGTTAATTGAAGGACATCCTTAAGTAGTCCAAACAAAGAATTGAAGTCAAGGAAAGCTAATTATAACAAACAAACAAACAGGGTGCATATCATCTCGACTCGACTCAAATTGTGATCTTAAAACTCTTAACTAATGCATGCAGGAATAGTGATCGAGTTAAACTTGAAACATTATCAATTATGAACACAATATGAACAAGGCATACACAACGGAAAATTGAAAATTTAGTCCTGTAACCGAACACGTTTTGCAATTTTGATCCTACTTTTTCTCCGGTCACAATTTTAATCCTTTAAGTGGTCTTTTTTTTACAAAAAAAGTCCTGAACGACAGAAAATGCTGACTAGACAACTTTTCCGGCCAAATATCATGCCATGTCATCTTATTTTATCCACATCAGCATTTTTTCTTCTTAAAATTAAATAAATCCCCTTTTCCATGTCACCTTCATTTTATTACATTAAAAAACTATTTCCCTAGATCAACCTTAATTTAATAATACACCAAATCCAAAATAAAATTCCCCGCTTCCGACATAACCCTCCTTCCCCTGACAGAGTTGCAATTGGGCGGCTCCATTACCCCTAATTTCTCTACAAAATCCCTAACCATATATTCTCTGCTTCTTGTTCGAAATTGAATCGATGAATTGGATGAAGAAATAGCCCTCATAACCTTCATAACCAATCGACCACATTCTCGATGAGGTTTAACTCCAGTTGTTTCAAGCCCAGTAATTGAAGTCAATGGAGGTGAAAAATAGCTAAAATGTCGATTGATTTCTTTTATTTTTGAGGATTAAGATAGCCTTGTTTTTCAATTGAAATATAAGACAAATCTTCAATAATTTCATCAATGTTGCTTCCAATTTCGCTGCCTAAGCTCTCAGTACAAATTTCCAAGCTTTTTGTGCTTAGATTTAAAGAAGATTGCTTTATTAAAGGATGAACATACACTTGCTCTGTTTCCACCGCCCCACCGTCATTTGTCGGTTGTGATGGGTGGCATTAGAATTTTTGATCGCTAATAGGAAGCTGATCCACCCCAAATCGCCATTATCATCGCCCTTTCCATCATCGGAGTCAGGATCGTCTTTTTCCAGTGGATCATGAACTGAAATGGGCTGGGAATTTCTTGAATCTTGGTGAGTCAAATTTTAAAAGGAGAGTTGTGGTTCAACACATAAGGGAAATTCTTGGCAGATAATTGAGGACATTTTGTTGTAGAAGAAGAAACAGAGGGGAGAAATTACAGGAGGGGGGTGCAATAGCAGGGTAAAAAAGGAAATATATTTTCAGGTGGGTAGAAAAGGGTTAGGGATTTGCATATCGAAGAAGCCATAATACCTGATTGCTTTGAAGATTTGTGCAAATTTTGTGCACATTTGGAGAAAGATCTAAGCAATTTGTTGCTTTTTTTTAGGGCGATTGAGGGAAAAGTACAAAAAAATATTTACAAAATAAATAAATAGGACACTCTTTTTTTTAGTTGAAAAAAGGATTAAAAAAAATTTCAGACGGACAAAAATACCCCTTTTAATAAAAATTAAAAGGACGCGCGCGCATAAATCTAATTCAAACACTCGTAACTTCAGGTTTGTGTGTTGTTATTGTTGTTTTTTTTTTTTTCAAACACTCGTAACTTTTGATTTATAACTCCGATTATCAAAATTTTTCCACCAAAATTCATATTTTTTTTTTTTCTTTAATTTGAGCCCAAATACGATACCCTTCCGACGTAAATTTTGAAAACCGAAAAAATATTTGCATTAACCGGAGCGTTTTTCTTATAAACGACCGTAACTTTTGATTTAGAACACTGATCATCATCATTGTTTCACTAAAGTTCATATTTTTTTTATCTTCATTTTGAGATCTCATTTGATACCTTTTCGACGTAGTATTTGAAAGCCGAATTTTATTGCAGAGTTTACGACACAAGAATACATTGACACGGTGACACGAATACGGTGACACGATAACTCGATGACACGATAATGATGACAGTAACACAGTTTATAAAAGGATGCACTTTTAGCTGTAGCATATTCTGATCAAGTAATATATTCATCACTTAAGAGAATAACTTGAAAGAAGAAAGAAAGAAAGAAAAAAAAAGAAAAAAGAGAATAAGCAAGTGATATAACAACTAAAATGTACCAAAATGTGTTGTTGTTTCCGTATACCTTGAAACCCAAAAGGCAATGAAATTTCTTATGGGTTTGAATGAATCATACAGTAACGTACAAAGCAATACATTGCTACTTGATCTGTTACCATCCGTGAATAAGGCATACCAATTGGTTCTGAGGCATGAGAAGCAGATGGCTGCTGTGGCTGGGAACACACAGAGCCAACCTGAAGCTGCCGCCTTTGTTGTGAAAGGAAATAACCAAAGACGAATTCACATGAAAAAACTTTTACCCAAAACATAGAGCGAATTCAACATTTCAAGAACACGAGCAAGAAACACATAAGCAAATTCAACGGAATCCAGCTATGTGATTTCTCATCTGTTGAAAATACAAATTTGCTTCATTCACTGACTGAATTTCAGATAATAAATCCAAGAAAAAGAAAACTCATAAGCCAAATCAAAATCCATTAATCCACACCGAAGAAAATGATCAGGTTCAACAGAAAGAACCACAAGAAGAAGCCAAGCAATGGTACATCAAGACTGATGATACTCAGCAGCTCAAGAACTCAAATAGTAGATTTGCCGCAGGTTGGTAAGTGCACAAAAACAACAGTTACAAGGATATAGAGGTGCAGCAGGCAGCAAGACGTATGCTTCACAGGATTAAGAAAAAGGTGCAACAAAATGCAGCACTTATGTCATAGATTCAGCCACAAGATTCAGCAGATTTATCAAAGATTAACACAAGAGATATGGAAAGTCCAGACAACATGTTTAAGCATAAAAACATATTATGTGAACAACAAATTCAGCAGATTAAGGTTCAGCACTTAAAGCACAAACTTATCCGGGATGAAGATACACTTCATCATACCACAAACCTGTATGATTCATCCAAAAAAAAAAATTAACATAGCACCAACAACAGAGTTGCCTTAGTTAAGGCAAATGAAGCAAATTTATGAATATATCATATCAAATTAGTCAAGGAATAAGCACAAATAATTAAACATAATAGAAGAAAAGGCAATAAACCTTACACCTAAATGTGATCTTCCTCAATTTTACTTTCATAAGTTTCAACATTTTAGAGGATCTAGAAAGGACTTGTTTTGCTTTAAGCTTTTGTGTGTGGCTTCTGTATAGTATTCCATAAACCAATTTATTCTTATCAGATTCGAATAAACATATTGACACAAAAGCAAACACAACAAGATAGCCAAACTTTGCTGCTTTGTAAATTACAATTCAATTTCAACAATATCAAGCTGGAAATGCTGCCATGGAAACTAATTTCTCCTACATTTGAAGTTTTCAATTGACAATTCCCAATTCTCAATTCCCGTCGGCGTCAACAATTCAACCGCTCCACTATGTGACTCGAACATTTCATATTAGCAATATCACACACAGAAAGTAAACGGAATCACAAAAAAAAAAACACAGCAATTACGGAAGAAAAAAGGAAGCAGAGAAATTGTTGGTTGATTAAGTGGAATTTGATTGTCTGCTCCACAAATTGTATGGAGATGATTGGAAGCAGCAAAAAAAAAACTAGCTGTTTGATCATCAATTCTCCAGAAGCGATTCAGCGGCTACACAATCGGGTGCGTTGATTTTCTGCTGGTGTTGTGTGTTGGTTACTAATTGGGAAAGATGGGTGCATTGATTTCAGATTTAGGTGGGTGAGTTATTTGAGGGGTAATTTAGTCCGAAGGAAAATGTTTTGTCCTTAAATCAACAAAGAAATGAATGTGTTGGATTAAAATTTATTTACAGGATGGAAATTGGACTAAAACATAATATTCCTTTTTTTATAAAGAACGTGAGGGACATGGGCGGCTGCAGGAATTGTATGACATGGGTCGTGGATCGATGACGATACATCGTATTACAAGTTTCTAATGTATTATATAAAATATATATGTATAATTATGGGTTTCAAAAGTCTATATTTTAAAATTTTAACGGGTTACACAGTAGATATTAATATATAAAAATTTCAAATTATGTAAAAAATACATTGAATTTTTTTTTAAAAAAATTGAGGGTCAGGTGACCCATTTTGGTGTGAGTGCCGGTGCTCCTGGTGAGGGATGAAGACACGAGGGGAAGAAGACGATTTGTGGGGGATGGGGTTTGTTTGTCGGAAGAGGGGGGTGGATTTATTTAATAAATGGTAGAGTTTTTTATTTAATAAACAACTGAAGGGTGACATGGCAATTTTATTTTTTTAATTTAAAAAAAAATGAAAATATGTAAATATTGGATGACATGGCATGATTTTTGGTCGGAAATTGTGTCCAGTCAGCATTTTCCGACCTGCAGGACTATTTTTACAAAAAAATACTAATTACTGGATAAAAATTGTCACTGGAGAAAAACCAGAACCAAAAATGCAAAACGTGTTTAGTTACAGAACTAAAACTGTAATTTAGCCCATACACAACACATATGGCCCCAAATATATTTGATGTAGGAAAAATTAGTCGTCTGATTTCCGTTTATAGTAATCTGTTTATTACTGATTATAGAAACTTTCCAAAATAAAATATGCAATATTCAACAACGGAGATGAAAAACAATTGTGCAGAATATTTTATTCATATTCATACAACACAACTTTTTGCACGGAAAATTGAATGACGAAAAGCACAAGTAAATACGAAAACTTATTGTTTGACTGAAGCACGTAGAACGCTGTCCTTAAGACTTTAATGCCCCGACTATGTGCTCACGGTGATGGAATAAGTCTTCAAACATACAAAAGTCAATCCTTTTCTTGGTTGTAGCACTTCAATGCGGAAAAGCAGGCGAACTGATTAGGCCCTGTTATCTCCAACTCTATGTATGCAAGAATTTTCGCAGAGTTTCAATATGTTATGCAAATGAATTTTTCTGTCTGTTTTCATTCAGAGATGTGTTTCCTTTTATAAGCAAAAGAAGATAGAGCAACATCCTTTCAGAATCGGATGTTGGGAGGTTATTTGTTGGTAGTTACAAACAAAACAGAATTCGACTCTGTTAACGCGAGCAAGTGCATGAATCTGTTGTACGTGAACTGATGCTTCTATTCATGTTCGAACTGAACTGAACATTTCTGTTTAATTCGAACTGAACTTTCACCTTTTCCTGGTTGTAGCCCTTCAATACGGAAAAGCGGGTGAACTGATTAGGCCCTGTTATCTCCAACTCTATGTATGCAAGAATTTTCACAGAGTTTCAATATTTTATGCAAATGAATTTTTCTGTCTGTTTTCATTCAGAGATGTGTTTCCTTTTATAAGCAAAAGAAGATAGAGCAACATCCTTTCAGAATCGGAAGTTGGGAGGTTATCTGTTGGTAGTTACAAACAAAACAGAATTCGACTCTGTTAATGCGAGCAGGTGCATCAATCTGTTGTATGTGAACTGATGCTTCTATTCATTTCGAACTGAACTGAACATTTCTATTTAATTCAAACTGAACTTTCACTTTGATTCAGAAATTACAATGTTGAGCTGGCCCAAAAATATTAATACTGCTGTCTCGGATTTTATCTAATGAAAAATAAACAAGTAATAAAAACTAATCCGGTTTACCCCAAGTGCAGGGATCGTAGTATAGAGGTTAATACCGGAGTCGAGTCCACAGGGAATCGGGGTTGTTTACCTAGTTTTTATCTAACTAACCTAAAGATGTCACAACTACTATTACTAAAATTATAAGAAAACAAAAACGATTAACACGTAACAAACTAAAAACGAAAATAACAAAAGTAACTGGACAGAAGATCGAAATCTAAAGCCAGGAAATATAATTGCGAACAAGATTATCAAAACTAATTCTATTCTATAACCTAAACATGCAATAAAAAGTATAACTTTGCTAAGCAATTCAAGTTCAAACGATTTATCAATAATTTAACGAACGAACAAGCAATTGATCCACCAATTCTATAACATTCAATTTCTCCTCTAGATTATCTAGTGATGATTTAACAAAAGTTGTGATTCACCTATTGTAGATATGAATTTCTAATCTCTTAGATAATTCGTTTATTAATCTCTTATCTTTCGATCCTAAAGATTAACGCTTTTAATATCAAAGGTGTAAGATTTCTCAATCTAGCAACCTAGAAATTAACCTAACAACTCTCGTTATTTTTAGGTTAACAATCTAATCTTGACTATGGTGATCTAGGTTTAACAATAAACTTTCATCAACTATTAAACATCAAACATGCAAAACATCCATCGATAAAATTGCATAATAACAATGAATTAAACATAGAAAAGATACAACTTTTAATAAAAACTCACAAGATAATCCAAAGAGAAATCAAAGTGTTGCTAGAACGGCTTCACAACGCTTGTTCCAATGAGCTCTAGCCTCTATTCATCGTTTGAATACTCGAAATAGCTACTAGAAAGTACATATAATTGGAGAAATTTATCTAGGAAATAAAAAGAATAAAAATTGTGTATGAAGGATGGAGAACACAGTAAAATCGCCCCTTAGGGTTCTTGTGGCCGCCAAGTGTAATTAGGGTATATTTTGTCTAGAAAAACGTGGCTATTTATAACAATTTAAGTCGGTTTTTGCTAGGTCGGCGGCTGGACGCCCGTCCAAGGGGTTGAACGCCCGTCCATCTTGCTAGAAATCTTCGAGTCGGGCCGAGCTTGATCAGACGCCCGTCCTATGCATTTTCGAACGCTCGTTCAGCAAAAATCTTAATATCCTGAATCCAATGTTCCTTCCCGGACGCTCGTCCATTCCTTCAAACGCCCGTCCATCCGGACGGAGCTTCGAACGTGCGTTCGCCACTTCAAATCCGGTTTTTCATCTCTATCTTTATCCGACTTCATCTTTATCCTTTTTCTTTGATGTAAATCCTCACTTGAACATATTTTAAACCTCTTTTAAGCCAAATTCGTGTATCTACAAGAAATCAAAACATTGCAAAGTGTAAAATCATTCAAATTGATAGAAAATCAACAATAAAATCTCATAATTCAACCAACTTTGCAATTAAACCATTCCAAACATCACTTGCTTAATAAATCAAATAAACGTCCACTTTCTATGCAAAACATTGGAGTATAGAGGAAAACTGTCACGAAATAGAACGATATAAATCATAGAAAATCACCCTAAACAACTCCCCCACACTTAGCTTTTGCTCGTCCCGAGCGAAACAAAACAAGATCAAGGCTCGGAGAAAAAGATAGACATTTCAGCAAGAATAAAGCATATTCAACAAATTAGAGGTTCACCCCTGTGTGTGTGCAAAGCCATAGCAAACTTCCACTAAGTCCAAACTTGAAACTTTCCAAGCAACTAGCAAATACCCCATTTAAACTAGAAATAAATGATACTTATAACATGCATCCTACAAAACGTAACATATCCCGAAAAGGATGATAGAATACATTTAGGACCTTTCTGACATACTCAGAGGATAATCCCTACAACATATCTGTCGGTTTATACTGGGGATAAGGTTGGCGATAACTAAGTCTTATACCAATTCATACCAATACCTTTCGTAAGTTGATTTAATCATCATTCACATTTATACGCACATCAGAATGAGCTATTGCCCGTCATAGCAGAATAGGACATTCGAGATATACCCTACCTTACTCAAATCATCAAGCAGCTTCTTCTGACTGTCGCGAGCTTTTGGTCATCATAGTGGTATAGGACATTCGAGATATGAGCTACCTCACTCAAATCATCGACCAGCTTCCGACACACCAAATTAATTCATTTTTTCCTTTTTGTACATACTTTTTAAAGCACAATAGTCACGTTTCGCTTATCACATTCAAACCTAAGATATTCACAGTATGTCATACTCCGGCTCTAAACACAAACTATTATAATTCTCACGATACGTACATTAGCACTAAGCACAAGATACTTATAAGATAATCAAAAATTACTAATCCAAATGGGTATAGCTTTATTTTTTAGCTCATCATTTAATATGGCTCGTGAAATGTGTGTCAGATGAAACATCTAACCTACTAAACATACAATATACAGCATAAATGTCTATAAAAACCGAACAAAAATATGCATTTGCTCAACCGGGACAAAACAAAAATTTGAAAATTTTAGCTCTTTTCAGCATAGAATAATAATATAAGCAAAAAGATACACATACACATAACCATTCCCCTCCCCCACACTTAAACGACAACATGTCCTCAGGTTGTACAGGATTAAAAAGAAACAAAGTACTTAGCTAATATGAATAGATACTCGAACCGTTGGTCAGGCATGAGCATGAAGAAACCAACGTTCGTAAACTCAAAGACGATCCGTGTCAGCAGGAATCGAATACTAGCTCGACAAAACAGCTAAAAATATGCCTGCACTACTCGATAAACACGGGAAAATCTCGGGGGAAAAACGGGGATTATATCACATCGCAACATAAAGATAAAAAGAAGGATAAGGTGAAATCGAACCAAACGACAATTCATACACAACACGGAATAATAGAAAACACAAGAATGTCAACGACACACCTTATGGCTTACAAGATTCATCAATAAAAAATGAGCAACGGAAATAGACAGTAGCTCCAAGGAAAATACATATGAATAAAGTAAAGAGTTAAACAAATATAGTATCAAAATACAAACAAATCCCAGGGTGAAAAATATAAAGTAGAATCAGCATCAGAAAGTCAAGTCTGCCTTTGTGCCGAAGAATCACCAGCGGGAGGTGCTCAATCCGTAGGAGTATCAGTAGAAGATCCGGTCTGTGGTGTAGTAGTCCTCCCTGCTGCATCAACTTGCTCCTCATCAGAAGACGGCTCCTCAATAAGAACATCCGCAATAGCCTGCTCGATGTCGTCAGAAAAAACGTAATCCATAGTGCTGGCATTGTAGCATCTCTGGTCCCTCGGAGGACGGCCCTCACTCATGCAACGTAAGATAGTCAGGATATTGTTCTGGGACGTTCTCATGTCCTCCATCCAGTTCCTTATACAATTCGCCATACTTAAACGCATCCGAACTGATGGAGATAAAGAAGGAAGGGAAGATACTGGAGGTGGGACTGAAGATGATCCAGGCTCATGTGCTGCCTCAGCCTCAGTCTCAGTCTAGCCCGAAGATTTCACTTTCTCCCGCTGCAAGAACCTCGGATTCTTAGGTTTGTGATCAGTCTTGTACTCGGGAACCGCAGCATCTCGACAGAGACTATGGATCAAATGGGGGCAAATCAGACATCGAGCATAAACTTTCTGATTCAACGCTATCTCATCAAAAATCGCCTGTCCTACATCAACATTTAACTTAAAGGTCAAGGCGTAGAGCATCCCGAGATCGCCAATGTGAAAATGTGTCAGGTTGTTCTTAGGCAACAACCTGTTCTGTATAAACCGACATTGGACTTTCCAATCCTCCGTCCAAGAGGTAGTAACCAACTCTTTCCGATCTCCTCTCGGTCTAAGTGTCCACGGCACCTCCGGGCACACTTTCAGTCTCAGCTCCTCCAAAGGTTCCTCACCCGCATTCTGCTTCGCTTTAATCGCTTCCTTATAATCCAACCCCTCAAAAGGTGCTAACTGGTATTTCTCGTTGATACCCTTCGGTGTAAACGGCACCTTAACTCCTCGAACCATAACTACCCCAGTTTCCAGATCCGTTTCAGAACAGTTCGCATAAAACTCACGAACTAGGGTAGCATTGACAGGGGTTCTAGGGGTTCTCATCAGGGCACCCCACTTTCTATCCGTCAACATCTTAACAAAAGACGGATCTACTTGAGACTCAAGAATGGCTCTCTCTATCAACATAGTTCTCGTCGATAATGCTTGTTGTACACGTCTGTGGCCTTAGGGTTAATGAACCTCCGAGCAAATGGAATAGGGACAGGGGGTCTAACATTCTGTCTAACAGGCTCCCTCCTCTCAGGTGCTTCCTCAGTTGTAGGCCTATGAGTCTCTTCAGTCCTCTCAACCCTAGGTAATCTCACTAGGGGTACCTCGTCATCGGTATCAGACTCAGATTCATCTCTCAACGGCACCCTAGATTGACCTTGAGCACCCTTAGGAAGACGTTCTCTAATCTCAACACCCCGTGTGGGAAGCACTAAGGTTGGATCCACAACCTTTTTCTTCTTACTGGGCTCCTTTGCTATCCCCTTACCATGTCGTTTCTGAACCATTGCTATACAAGCTAGACAAACAACCCCAAACCACAATGCAAAACAAAACCACCCGTTTATCGTCCAAACGGGATTTCTCAAAAATTCAACAACCAACACCAAACCACACCAAAACCATCATGCAACCATCCACCATCAACCATCACCACCCCAGATCACCAACAAAACAAGAAGAAGAAAAGAAACTAATAAGCTAGTATTCAAAAGAAAAACTACTCCGAAATCGAATTAAAAAAAACATGAATCAAACTAAGAAAAGGTGATAAAATATTACCAGGTGTAATGAGAGGGTGATGAAAATAATAATTGGAAGCCCTAACAATGCAAACTCGACCCCAAAGTTTGTATTTTTCTCCAAAAGAAACTGCAAAAGCTAGGTCAATGAATCGGATTAATGGCTGTTTGTTGTTGGATTTGGTTTGAATAATCGATGAGAGGGGTTTGAGAGGTGTTTGTAGAGCTTTAAATCGCCCAAAACGGTTTAGAAACAAGGATTTTAGAGTAAAGAGGGCGCAAGAGTCGGTATTTTGAACTTTGAAAATTGGGTTCGAATGAAATTTGGGAGGCAGGGGGTATATATAGACGCGGGGCGGACGGGCGTCCGGTGGGAAGCGGACGAGCGTCCACCCGGAAAATCGATGAACCGGACGGGCGTTCGATGAACGTACGCCCGTCCCACTTTTCAAACTAATACAAATTGGAGGGAACTTTCGGACGGGCGTCCAGAAAAGATGGACGCACGTTCAATGAAACACAAGCAGACGGGCGTCCAGTATGATGGACGGACGTCCGAGATCAAAATTAAGCAAAAACATAGAAATTTCCATACATTTTTATTCCAACTCTTATTGCTTCATATAAATCAAACAAAAAACTTCAAATACATAAAAAAAACGAGACGATAGTGGGTTGCCTCCCACTGAGCTCTTTTGTTTAACGTCGCTGGCTCGACGAAACACCTAACGAAGCTAGTCATCATAAATATCAGCCCAATCCACAATCCGGATCAGACGACGGAGCATGTCAATCGCGGGAGGAAAATCGTATTCATCCCGTAGGGCCCGGCCTCTCCCAAAGAACATCCACTCCTCGGAAATGTTCAGCACGAAGCACTAGCAACAAGTCGGTCAGCATCGGATCATTAAGGATTGTATACGGTCGTCCTAAAGCACTATGCAGGTCCTCGATATTAAACTCTCCACCCCCCAAAGCTTGGGGTACAATGATAATGTAGGTAACAGTCCTGAGGCGAGTGATAATATCATAATCTACGTCCAGAATGATTGTCCCTCCAGGTCCGTTATCTAAGGTAATAAGGTGGATCCTACTAATGAAAGGGAACTCATGCGGCAGAACTCCGTAATCAATTTTTTTCTTTAAAATACACAAAGCTGAACTGAAGCAGAGTCAATCAATTACCCTAATTAGACTTAAACTAAACAAAATAAATCAAAGAAAAGAGTAACACAAAAGTAACTAATACAAATAAGGATATCTAGGATGCCCCCTAGTGGCGCTTTTGGTTTGTGTCGTTAGCTCGACAATCTTTCAATTTAGCCTGGATCAGGCCATTTAACCTTCTTTCCAGCCAATACATCGTGTAAGCTCGATCGCAGTGTGGCCGCAAAAACAAAACATCTAACGCATGGGGTCAAGCTTTTGATAGCTTTCCAAACACTTTTAATCCTCCCCATTGTAGACTTCTTCTTCTTCGTACGTCTCTTAAGCCGTTGCTCCCCGTGAAACTCCTCCATATCCCAACTACCAGCCATGACTTCCTCTAACGGACCACTGCCGTCATCCTCAGAAAACAAGTCGGGTGAAAATTCGTCAAACTTATTGACTTCAGGTATACCACACCCGAGGATGTCGAGGAAATGAACAATCAAAGGTTTTTCCTTGGTTTGACCGATATAATGCTTGCACCTTTGACCATTCACTCTGAACGGCTGGTCACCATGACCTCTTAGTTCTAAAACGCCTCCAGGAATGATTTGCAGAATTTCAAAAGGGCCGGACCAACGTGTCCTCAACTTTCCAGGGAACAGATGTAACCTGGAATTGTACAATAGCACTTGCTCCCCAACTTGAAATTCTCGCTTCTTGATTTTGGCATCATGAAGGAGTTTCATCTTATCTTTACTTATCCCGGCACTCTCGTAGGCTTGGAGTCTAAACTCATCTAACTCATGCAACTCGCCGCAAGCCGGTGTTCACCACATGATTGGGTATCGAAGTTTAAGAACTTAGTGGCCCAATACGCTCTATGCTCTAACTCAATCGGCGGTGTGGCATGGGTTTCCATATACCATCCGATAGGGTGATGTACCCATGGGGGTTTTGTAGGCGCTTCGATATGCCCATAGTACATCATCCAACTTAAGACTTCGATTCTTTCGTGATCGTTTACTACTTTTTCCAGGATCTTCTTCAAGCTCTGATTGCTTCGTTCAACCTGACCACTAGTCATAGGGTGATATGGTGTTCCGATTTTATGCCGAACATAATAATTCTCAAGTACTTTCTCTAGTGGTCGGTTGCAGAAGTGTGTTCCTTCATCGCTTATCAAGGCACGTGGGCACCCAAATCTCACGAAGATGTTTTTCTTTAGAAAATTCATGACCGTTTTATGATCATTGCGAAGAGTGGCTTGGGCCTCCACCCATTTCGATAGATAATCGACACAGACTAAGATGTATTTATTTCCACAGGAAGATGGGAACGGGCCCATAAAATCAATCCCCCATACATCGAAGACTTCACATTCTAGAATGGGTTTCAATGGCATGTCAAAACGCCTTGTTAAAGCTCCGGTTCATTGGCACCTATCACAAGCTTTACAGAAAGCTTCTGAATCCTTGAAGATCGTGGGCCAATAGAAACCAGACTAAAAGATCTTCGCAACGGTTTTCCAAGGACCAAAGTGGCCACCAGTAGGCCCACTGTGGCATTGTTCAATGATATCACATTGCTCAGATTCAGGAACACATCTTCTCAACAATCCATCTTTACAAATTTTGAAGAGGTAAGGTTCATCCCATACAAAGGTTTTCAAGTCAGAGAAGAATTTCTTCTTCTCCTGATATGAAAATTCCGGATTTAGATATTGGGAATGAAGGTAGTTGACGATGGAAGAATACCATGGAACATCTGGGGCGTAATCGTCTATAAGCATAACATTTTCAAGTGGAAAGTAAAGGTCTATATCGTTAGGTTCTTGCTCCTCCTCATTCAACATCCTTGAAACATGATCAGCTACTACGTTTTCACTGCCCTTTTTGTCCTTAATCTGAACGTCAAACTCTTGCAGGATCAGTATCCAACGTAGTAAGCACGGTTTAGCATCTTTCTTTGTCATTAGATATCGCAAAGCAGCGTGATCAGTCCACACAGTAATTGCAACACCCAACAAGTAACTACGAAATTTGTCTATAGCGAAGACTACGGCCAATAATTCCTTTTTCAGTTGTGGTATAGTTTACTTGAGTAGGGTTTAGTGTGTGACTGGCGTAAGATATGGGCTGGAACTTTCCCTTTATTCGTTGTCCTAAGACTGCACCAACGGCGTAGTTGGATGCATCACACATAAGCTCGAAAGGTAGATTCCAGTCAGGAGAGATAAGAATCGGTGCAGAAATCAATTGACTTTTAAGCTCCTCAAATGCTTGCTTGCAACTATCATCAAAATTAAAAACAACATCTTCTTTGAGTAGGGTAGATAGGGGCTTGGCTATCTTGGAAAAGTCTTTAATGAATCTCCTATAAAAACCGACGTGTCCAAGAAAACCTCTCACTTCGCGCACATTTCTAGGCAAACTCATCTTCTCTATATCTTCCACTTTTGCCCTATCTACTTCCATACCTTTGGCTGAGATCTTGTGGCCAAGAACTATTCCTTCGTCTACCATAAAATGGCACTTTTCCCAGTTTAGGACTAAGTTCTTTTCCATACAGCGGGATAATACTTGATCAAGATTATCAAGACAGTGATCAAAGGATTGACCAAAAACTGAGAAATCGTCCATGAATATCTCCATACACTTTTCAACAAGCCCATCAAAGATGGCCGAATACATCTTTGGAATGTAGTTCAGGGCATTGCAGAGACCAAATGGCATTCGCCCGTAAGCGAATGTACCATAAAAAGCAGTGTGAAAGTTGTCTTTTCTTGGTCGACCGGATCTATGGGTATCTCGGAAATATCCTGAATATCCATCCAGGAAACAGTAGAATGCATGTCCTTCAAGACGCTCAAGCATCTGGTCAATGAAAGAAAGGGGGAAATGATCTTTCATCGTAACCTCATTGAGTTTTCTGTAGTCTATACAGACTCTATAACCCGTTACTAGCCTCAATGCTATTTCTTCGCCCTTCTCATTCTTCTCAATAGTAATCCTTCCTTTCTTAGGAACCACTTGAGTAGGGGATACCCATTCACTGTCAGGAATTGCGTAAATAATACCCATGTCTAAAAGCTTGATAATCTCCTTTTTGACCACTTCTTGCATATGAGGGTTGAGCCTCCTCTGGGGCTGTCTAACACACTTTGCACCCTCTTCAGTCTTAATCTTGGCATACAAATGTCCGGAGATATCCCTCTGATGTCTCCTACTTGCCAACCAAAGGCTTTCTCATTCTTTCTCAAAACGTTTAACAATTGCATTTCTTCCAATCGGGATAGCTTGGCAGAAATAATTAACGGAAGCTTGTCACCTTCTCTCAGGAAGACATATTTCAAGTGCTTAGGTAACGGCTTCGGTACATCGTATCCGCAGGTGGTTCTTCTAAACTCGATTTAAGCTCCCCACTTTTCAACTCAACATCACCGAGTTTACCGAGTGGTCCCACCGCCAAAGCTTCTCCTTTCATCGAATCTTCATCAAACTCACCGCTAGTTGTTCTAGATTCACCCAACCATGATTGTTCGATTTTCAACTAATCGCTCATATTCGCCTCAACAACCCATGACTTGCTTTTCCATGTAATCATTAAAGTCATCCGACATATCTTCTATGGAGAAGCCGGTTGGATAATCGAGAGGGTCTTTGAATAGCTTTGGAGACACCGTAGCTCACCTCCCGATCACCAACTCGTAGGGTCACTTGGCCACCATCACGATCAATGAGGGCTCGTCGTAGAAAGAAAAGGTCTTCCAAGTATCAAGGGGACATTCTCATCCTTTTCTATGTCTAGGACGTACCGACCAACCGGAAAAGTAAATCTATCAATTTGAACTAATACGTCCTTTAGTATCCCCGCATCTTTCTTGGAGGATCTATCGGCGAATTGTAGGTTCATGGTCGTGGGTTCTAAAAGATCATTCAATCCAAGTCGTTTACGTACGTACAATGGCATCGACTTACGGATGCACCCAGTCACATAAAGAGTTTGGGAAGACTAGGCCTCCCATCAGCAATGTGAGCACAAATTTCCCAGGGTCACCCCTCTTGATTGGTAGATCTTCATAACTTATCATAGAGCAATCCTCACCAATCAACCGATCCATGCCTTTTAACTTCTTCTTAGAAGAAACAACATCCTTGATGAACTTAGTGTACTTAGGCATCTCAACCAAAACATCAGATAATGGAAGATTAACCTGAGTATTTTTCAGAAGATTAAGCACTTTTTCATATTTCTTGTCCTCATGCAAGGAAATGTTGCTTTTTCTAGGTGGAAATGGTAGCTTCATTAAATCACTCTCAGAAAAGACTTTCTTCGAGGATGAACTGACAGCTTTATCTTCCAAATCTTTCCACCTCACCACTTTCTCACTTCTTTTACTAGTCAGGGGATCAGCCACCTGACTCTCACTTGATTCTTCATTTCTCAGGGGGTCAGCCACTTGAGTACTCTCTTGCAGAAAAGGGGAACATGGGTGCTCGATTTCCCCTCCTGCCTTATCACTGGCGGAGGGGTTAGTGGTTTCCCCTGGTTCGGGGGACCACTAAGTTGAGTACCAGATCTGAGATTCATTGCACTGGCCTCTTCTTTACCATAGGGAATTGAAGGAACTAGGTCAGTGCACTGGCCATGATTCAAATCGGTCTAAGCTACCTGACCACCCTTAGGATTTTTCTCCGTAAAGCTGGGCAACTGCCCTGAGGGTCTGGAAGCTAGTTGGCCAGCCATTTGCCTGATCTGCCTCCCAAGGCTCTTTATCGTGCTCTGGAGGGATTGGATATTATTATTTTGCTCCTCCAGTTTAGCTTCAAGATTATTAGAGTGAGAGGGGCCTTGAGAGTTCTGAAAGTTTTGGGGGATGGTTTGGCTGGAACGATTCTGAAACGCATGATTTGAATTGTTTGGCCAATTTTGATTGAACCTCTGATTTGTATTGGAAAAATTCGTGTTCAGGTTCTGATTGAAGCTTGGGTTCGATTGAAATTCTGATTTTGGTTAAAATTTGAATTTTGATTGAGATTTTGATTCTGATGGAAACCCTGGTTTTGAAGATTGCTTTGGCCAGAGAACTGATTGTTAAATCTCTGATTTTGCTGGCCAAGAAAAGCATTAACTTCAGCATTCTGTCCATTCATAGGACAGAAAGGAGAGGTGCGCCCCACATTATCACATGCCTGGCATGTGACTGAATTGTACTGTCCTTGATTCTAGACAGCATTGACTTGATAGGTCGAAGGGGAAATAAATTGACACTGGCCAACCATATGGCCAGTTTGACAACAATTTTCGCAAAACAGAACTTGAGAGTTCTGTGGGAATGATAAATTCTGATTCGTTGGATTTGGGGACGTTGAAAGAGCAGCCACCTGCTGTTGCAGCATGGCGATCTGATTTTGCATATTCACTTCCTCGATCCTAGGAGGAGGAGGAGGTGCTCGAATAGCTTGAGAGGAGGGGGCATAATTATATTTGGCAATATCCTCGAATAATGCCCACCCTTCGCAGTGTTTTCCTCGGAATGCCCCACTGTAAGAGCTATTGACCATACCCTTAGTGAGCTCGGTCAATCCACTGAAAAATGTGTTGACTTGCCTCTGCAAGTCCAAACCGTGGTGTGGGCATTTACGAAGAAGAGCTTTAAATCTCTTCCATGCATCAAAGAACGATTCGTTTTCCTTTTGATAAAAGGTGAAAATTTCATTTAAGCATTGGGCTGTCTTGGACGGTGGGAAATATTGACTTAGGAACTCCTTTTCGAGTCCAAATTTCAGTTGGTGATTGATTCGGCGCAGAGAGAGAGTTATACCACTCTTTTGCCTCCCCTTTCAAGGAAAACGGGAATAACTTCAACTTTATCGCATCCTCACTTACACCTTGAATGAGAGTCGTACCACATATCTCCAAAAATGTGTGTACGTGAGTATGAGGATTTTCAGATTGAAAACCATGGAAGATTGATGCATGTTGCATCATTTGGATGAGCCCAAGTTTGAGTTCGAATGTTGGTGCATTTATAGCGGGCAGAACGATGGCCGGGTTGACTTTGACTTCACCAGGCATGGCGTAGTCAGCCAACGTACGTCTATCTTCTGCAGCCATAATGACTATGTCTTCGATCTCCTCAGCTAAACGTTCCTCCAGGTCTTGATCGGCCTTATTAGCAAGAAACGCAGGACGGATTTTCTTCCTGTTTGGTCTGACTATGGTTCGCTCGAGGTCGGGGGTATAAAGTAGTGGCCCCTTTTGACTTCGAGTTTGCATAAACCGAACCAAAATCAGGTTGTCTAAACTAAAAACTAAAAACTAAAAGTTAAAACCTATGAAAAGAAAAATAAAATAAATAAATAAATAAATAAAAAACAGGAGGACAGACGGGCGTCCAATTAATTTGGACGGGCGTCTGCCTGAAGAACTAGACGGCCGTTTGGGGAAAGCAAGACGCTCGTCTGATTTCCTCCAAACGGTACAGAGTTGGATCTTTTTAGCTGGACGGGCGTCCACTTATTCCGGACGCCCGTTTGGAATCCAGCAGATAAAACAGAAACGAAAACTTAGTAAAAACTGGACAACCGTACCGATTCCCCGGCAACGGCGCCAAAAACTTGTCTCGGATTTTATCTAATGAAAAATAAACAAGTAATAAAAAATAATCCGGTTTACCCCAAGTGCAGGGATCGTAGTATAGAGGTTAATACCGGAGTCGAGTCCACAGGGAATCGGGGTTGTTTACCTAGTTTTTATCTAACTAACCTAAAGATGTCACAACTACTATTACTAAAATTATAAGAAAAGAAAAATGATTAACACGTAACAAACTAAAAACGAAAATAACAAAAGTAACTGGACAGAAGATCGGAAATCTAAAGCCAGGAAATATAATTGCGAACAAGATTATCTAAACTAATTCTATTCTATAACCTAAACATGCAATAAAAAGTATAACTTTGCTAAGCAATTCAAGTTCAAACGATTTATCAATAATTTAACGAACGAACAAGCAATTGATCCACCAATTCTATAACATTCAATTTCTCCTCTAGATTATCTAGTGATGATTTAACAAAAGTTGTGATTCACCTATCGTAGATATGAATTTCTAATCTCTTAGATAATTCGTTTATTAATCTCTTATCTTTCGATCCTAAAGATTAACGCTTTTAATATCAAAGGTGTAAGATTTCTCAATCTAGCAACCCAGAAATTAACCTAACAACTCTCGTTATTTTTAGGTTAACAATCTAATCTTGACTATGGTGATCTAGGTTTAACAATAAACTTTCATCAACTATTAAACATCAAACATGCAAAACATCCATCGATAAAATTGCATAATAACAACGAATTAAACATAAAAAAGATACAACTTTTAATAAAAACTCACAAGATAATCCAAAGAGAAATCAAAGTGTTGCTAGAACGGCTTCACAACGCTTGTTCCAATGAGCTCTAGCCTCTATTCATCGTTTGAATACTCGAAATAGCTACTAGAAAGTACATATAATTGGAGAAATTTATCTAGGAAATAAAAAGCATAAAAATTGTGTATGAAGGATGGAGAACACAGAAAAATCGCCCCTTAGGGTTCTTGTGGCCGCCAAGTGTAATTAGGGTATATTTTGTCAAGAAAAACGTGGCTATTTATAACAATTTAAGTCGACTTTTGCTTGGTCGGCGGCTGGACGCCCGTCCAAGGGGTTGAACGCCCGTCCATCTTGATTGAAATCTTCGAGTCAGGCCGAGCTTGATCAGACGCCCGTCCTAGGCATTTTCGAACGCTCGTTCAGCAAAAATCTTAATATCCTGAATCCAATGTTCCTTCCTGGACGCTCGTCCATTCCTTCAAACGCCCGTCCATCTGGACGGAGCTTCAGACGTGCGTTCAGTTCACTTCAAATCCGGTTTTTCATCTCTATCTTTATCCGACTTCATCTTTATCCTTTTTCTTTGATGTAAATCCTCACTTGAACATCTTTTAAACCTCTTTTAAGCCAAATTCGTGTCTCTACAAGAAATCAAAACATTGCAAAGTGTAAAATCATTCAAATTGATAGAAAATCAACAATAAAATCGCATAATTCAACCAACTTTGCAATTAAACCATTCCAAACATCACTTGCTTAATAAATCAAATAAACGTCCACTTTCTATGCAAAACATTGGAGTATAGAGGAAAATTGTCACGATATAGAACGATATAAATCATAGAAAATCACCCTAAACAACTGCCTCAAGCCTCAAGCCCGAACCGGGCCGTACGGAGGCGGCGGCGCGCGCATGTGGGGTTCTGAATTAACAAGCATCTACGTTATCTCTCCTCACAAAATTATCTTGCCCCTTAAGGCTTACCTCTAAGTGCCACACTACTCCTTAAGTAGTGATTTCACTTGAGTCTCTTTTCCAATGTGGGACCAATGAATACACATTATTCATTAACACTTCACACATTAGGCATAAATTTCTCATTCACCCGATATCGAATCGAGTGATTCAAAAGCCTAACATCAACTAATATCTTAGTAGTTTCCAAAACCAGTTTAGCTCCTAGAAATTCATTCCGTAACATCATCAAAATCGAGTCTAAAGTGGACTGTTCGCCAATTGTTCCAAAACTCAATTTTAGCTAAAAACTCCAACAATCCCTCATATGAATGAAATTAATGCATATTCTATGCAGACTCATAGAGATAACAAACAGAGCTCTATTGCATCGGGTGAGGTGGCTTGCTTCCTTGAACCTTCCCAAGTAAAATATCATCGGACATACCCGGCTAAGCAGTGAACTAGGTTTTGAACTGCTCAGGCTTTGGTGCATTCCAAGACAATGATATCAACACAATAGACACCATGTCCTTCTCTAAGTTCTCGTTGTTGTGTTTATTTTGGCCATGGAACACCTTGGTTTCAGAAAGTGTGTTAGAGAATTCACACAAATTCTCACAGAAGCGGCCCCACTTCCACTTACATAGGTGACCTCCTACTAAGAGTACTCGGCAATACCCCCACTTGGCTTAACCAAGATATACGAATCATTAAAAGCTTCATGCTTAACCTGAACCCTTTAGCAGACATCACTTTTGTTCTAACAGAATGGGAAGGTGCTAAACGTCCCTCATAACTTAGTTGTCTCTTTTGAACCATGATCTTGGGATCTCCAGTCACTATGGTTGGGATCTGATCTCTAGGTAAGGAACATTCCGTTTGTCAATTGGAGTTTGTCAGGGTAGGGAACTGTTAGGAACATTTTTATTGTGTTTTAATGATGGCCATACTAACTGTTATAGCAAGCCTGAAATAAGTTAGAATTCTCTGTATAAGTCTTTACTTAGAGTCTGACATGTTGTATAAGGTGATTCAGACAAGTATTGTACTAGTTGGTAGGACGGCAAAGTAAAAACAGACATTCGGCAGAGTGAAGCCAGCCAAGCACCAACAGAGATACAATGAAGACATTATGGTCGACTTATACCCAAGGAAGTCTGTGATGACCTTGGATAAGTCTAAGTTATGTTTCAAGTGATGAAACTTAATATTCAAATATGGTGTACACTGATCTCACCCCAATCAAGGATTAGTGAAGTACAAAGATTCTCCTTAAACTGAAGCAAAGAAGGAAACAATGAATCGGCTGAGTAAACTGACTTTTGGCTTAGTGAAGACAAAACGGTGAAGGAAGATCTAAAACGTCTAAGTCAGAAGGATCACTCAACCGTTCAGAAAACGGCGAAGTAACACTTACCAGATCAGATTTAATATATGTTGAAGATTCAGAAGATCATGCATTAAATGCACAATCAATAGAGGATCAAACAAGGACAAATTTTCTGCTATACGATTGAAGGAAAAATCCGATCACTGAAATCAAGGAGAATGCAATTAAGGGGGAATAAAAAATACAATCAAGGATTATTCCCTCATTAATATAGCCAACGGACGGAATTTCAAAATCAAAGTTATTCAAGGCTATAAATAGAAGGCATTGACAGACAAAGAGAAAACGATTGAAAAAGAAAGATCAAGCAGAAACTCAGTCAATTTGAAAAGCCTTCTCTCTGAACTTAAAAAGATACATCTAGTGATCAATTCGGACGACGAACTACAAAGTCATATTCAAAGACCGAGATTGATCAAGCAAGTTTGTGAATCTCATTCACATCAAACTCGAAGCAACCGAATCGAAGCAATCGAGAAGGAGTTGTGTTTGTGATAGGCTCGCCGAAGGATTTTGATCTCAAGGAGCGAGCAAAGAAAGAGACTAAATCACCGAAGTCATTGCGGTCAAGGAGTGATAATCTTGTAGATTGTGAAGCTTGGGAAGCCAAGGACAATCATACTATTGTATCTGTGAAAACAATAGTGAATTCCTCCAATCATCACAGGAGAAGAGTGGATTAAGGGATTACACCACCCTGAACCACTATAAGCCTTGTGTCAATTTATTTTCTGCAATTTACTTTACAACATTTATTTAAATTGCCTAGATCATAACTTATACCTGTGACTACCTAAACTGATTTGAAAAGAATATAGTAAGAAGGGACTTATATGCTGCCCAAAAGCTTTTAAACAGAAGAATTTTTTTTGAAACTACACTATAGTCATTCACCCCCCTCCCCTCTGACTATAGTTTCACCCTTCTCTGGGACCAACAATTGGTATCGGAGCAGTGTTCCTAATATCAGAACCTGTTCGGATCTAATTTCTGGTAACAAGGAGATCACGTATTTTCAAAATATTTTTCAAATCTGAGCTTTCCATTCATTCACATATAGATCTATTATTTTCAACTTATGGATTCCTCAAACTTTTTGTCAAAAGTACATGTCTTTAATGTTAATAATTTTGATGAATATAAAATAAGAATGCTGTCTCATTTTGCAGCAACTCATGAAGAGTTGCTGGATGTAATCAATGATGGACCAATCATAATCACTACTGTGGTAGGCACAGGAGCAGATCAAGGGAAGGAAATTGATAAACCTAAAAAGGATTGGACCAAGGATGACGGAGAAGAGCAAATCTGGACTTTGTTGCAAAAGACATGATTTTGAAGACCCTAGATAGCAACATGTTCATGAGAATCAAAGACTGCAAAACAGCAAAGGAGATGTGGGACAAGCTATCATTGATAAATGAAGGATCTGAAGCAATTAAAGAAAACAAATTATCTCATTGCAAAACGAAATTTGAAAATTTCAAAATGAAGACCGGTGAATCCATTGATCAAATGGACAACGATTCTCTAGCATCATCGATGAACTCGCAACAGACTTGGACATACATATCCCCAGAAAGAAGTATGCTTGAAGATCTTGAGAGGACTACCTGAAAGATGGAAGATAATAACATCGGTAATCAGAGGAACAACAAATCTTACAAGCACAGACACTCTGACCCTGATGTCATAATTAAAAGCTCATGAATTCGAACTAAACGGTGAAGATGGTGCTCCGGCAGAGACACAAAGAGCCACTGCACTGATTGCACCTCAGTAAAGTAACTTTGCCGATTGTATCAGCAAAGAGACACATGAACTTAAAGAACAGGTAGCTCTATTAGTTAAACGTTTTAACAGGTTTAGCGAAAAGAAGCCATTCAAAGGAAACTCATCATCAAACAAGAGATCAAGCTCAAATAAAGACATGAAGAAGAAAGATGAAGAATCCAGATGCTTCAACTGCAACAAGAAAGGCCACTTCAAGGCTGATTGCCCTGAAGAAAACGATAAAGATAAGAAGAAGTACAAGCCATTTGAAAAGAGAAAAAGCAAAAAGGCACTCAAGGCTGAATCCAACAGTGAAAAGAATGAAGAATCATCTGATAATGATTCAGATGGTAGTGATGAAGAAGACAAAATCGGACAATGAAAAGGCATGTCTATGTCTCATGACCAAAGAATTAGATGAGGATGAAGATGATAGCTCAGACACCGACTTATGTCTAATGACCAAAGAATCAAATGAAACTGAGGTAACATCTAGCTCTCACTCTTCATCTAATGCATCCACATCGTCGACATCGCACAATCTTCTGCTCTCCCATTAGATACAGCATACCTAGTCCAAAATCTCATGACTAAATTTGATGAAATTGAAATGAATCATGAAATTCTGGAAAAGGAATGCAAGGATCTAAGAAAAGAGAATAAGAGATTAAAGAAAGAACTGGATAAAGTAAAAACTGAATTAACCAGTAAGGAGACCCACTTAATTGATCAACAAAAAGAAGATGATCATACATCTGTCATTGACAGATCAGTTAAAAAAATCTCCCCACCAGTAAAGGTAACCACTGCACCACTAAATGCACCAGCTTACAAACCCTCAAAAAGGTTTGGATCCAGATCTGGTCTTGGCTACAACAGTCAGGATGAGAGTAGGAATAATGGTCAACACAATTCTAAATTCAGGACCAACAATGGACCAAAATATAGAAAGGGACAGACCATAGTTCCAACAAATCATCCCGCTCCAGTGAAGTCAAAACCTAGTGCAGTGAAACAACGAGACTAAATCCTCACTCCACTCAACCAAAAACAAAAGCCTACTGAAAGGTAAAAGAAGACTTTACCCTTCAGAAGATGATTGGAATGTTGCACCTCCAAAATACAAGAAGAAACCATTCCATAATATGCATCATGTGTTTAAGAAAAACCAATCTAGATATGTTCCTAGACACATGAAGCAAGAAAGGTTTCCCACTGCATATTGGAAAGTAAAGAAGGATGTAAATGCACCAAAAGGTAGAGAAAAGTATCAGAATACCTTCAACAAAAATATTAGAAGCTATTCTGCCATGCCTTATACATATGAAGTTGATGACTTCAATTATCCAAAAAGAAGAACTTTTGGATATACACTTGGTATGGGAGGCATGACTGCTAACAGGTATGGACCCAAACAGTGTTGGGTACCTAAACTTAATTAATTTGTTTTGTAGGATGTCTGGTACATAGACAGTGGATGTTCCAGACACATGATAGGAAATAAGAAATGGCTCACTGACTTCAAAGCTTTTGATGGACCCAAAGTCACATTTGGAGGCAAAGAAAACCCTGGCAAGATTAAGGGGAAGGCACAATACTCAAGAACAATTTGAAGATTCAAAATGTAGCATATGTTAGAGGACTTAACTTCAATCTGATGAGCATCAGTCAATTCTGTGACAAACGCTACAATGTATATTTCAATAAAGAAGGATGCAAAGTGATTCACAGCCAAACCAACACAGTAGTTCTTGCAGGAAGAAGACAAGACAAGTGGATTGGAAAACAGCCAAGGCGAGAAACATGTCTACTTGTCAAGAGCAAACAATCAACCAGCTGGATTTGGCACATAAGGTTAAATCACTTGAATTTCAAGACCATTAACAAACTTTCAAAGAACAAGCTAGTTGAAGGTCTGCCAGAGATCACATTCAAGAAAAAAAGTCTATGTGATGCATGTCAGAAAAAAAAACAAATCAAAAGTTCATTCAAGTCAAAGCCTTATCAATCTACAACAAAAGTTCTACATCTGTTACACATGGACTGTTTGGACCAAATCACACCAAGAAGTGTAAGTGGTAAGAAATACACCCTAGTAGTGGTGGATGACTTTTCAAAATACACCTGGACCATTTTCATGAACAAGAAGAAAGAGACACTCAAAAAGCCGCCGATTTGCCGAGAAGACTCCAAAATGAAAAAGAACTCGAAGATCATCAAGATCGTATCGTATAGAGGCACCGAATTTCTAAATGAAATCATCGAACCTATTGTGAAGAAAATGGAGTGTTACATCAACTATCTCAGCTGGAACTCCACAACAAAATGGTGTAGCGAAAAGAAGAAACAACTCTCAAAGAAGCAGTTAGAACAATGATTGTCGAAGCATGCCTACCAAAAGATTTTGGGTCAAGCAAAGAAACACAAGATGCCATACACAAAACAGATCAACCATCAACAAACATCATGGAAAGACTCCATATGAAATATGGAATGGTAGAAAACCTAATGTCTCATACTTTCATATGTTTGGATCGAAATGTTTTGTTTTGAACAGAACCAAATGCATACCTTTGATGAAAAGGCTGATGAAGCAATCTTTATGGGATATTCAGATACAAGCAAAGCTTTCAGAGAACTCAACAAAAGAACCTTGGTGATTGAAGAATCAATACATGTAGTTTTTGATGAACCAAATACAAATGGTGAAGATCTTCAAGATCAAGAAGAGGAAGCAGCACAAAGAGAAATCTATACAAATGCAACCATACCAAACTTTTCTATCCCGAATCATCATTTTGAAAATCAAGAAGAGCCATATATCAATACAACAGAAGAAGCACCAGAATTTGAAGTTCATGCTCAACATGAAGGTATGGAAGCACCAAGTGAAGAACAACTTCAACCTGATCTAAATTGGCTAAGAGATGATCCTGAAGAACAAGTCATTGGAGATATTCACACAGGAGTTAGAACCAGAAGACAACTGGAGCACATGCTAACATGTTTTCTATCACAAGTAGAACCCAGGACCATAGATGATGCAATCCAAGATGCAGATTGGATCATAGCCACGCAAGAAGAACTAAATGAATTTGAAAGAAATGAAGTCTGGGAACTGGTTGACAGACCATATATGGCTAACATCATTGGAGCAAAATGGGTATTCAGGAACAAGATGGATGAGCAAGGGACTGTTGTCAGAAACAAAGCAAGGCTAGTTGCAAAAGGCTACTCTCAAGTAGAAGGGATAGATTATGATGAAACATTTGCACCAGTAGCAAGATTGGAGGCAATCAGACTCTTTCTAGCATTTGCTGCATTCAAAGACTTCAAAGTCTATCAAATGGATGTCAAGAGTGCATTCCTAAATAGACTTTTGGAAGAAGAAGTATATTTAGAACAGCCTACTGGCTTTCAAATCAAAGGAAAAGAAGACAAAGTATACAAACTCAAGAAGGCCCTCTATGGACTCAAACAAGCACCCAGAGCCTGGTATGAAACACTATCACAATTTCTGATCAAGAATGGATTCAACAAGGGAACTATAGACAAGACTCTATTCAAACTAGAGGAAGGAACAAGTACATTGCTAGTACAAATCTATGTTGATGATATCATCTTTGGATCAGAGGATGAAAAGCTATGTGAGAAATTTGCAAACCTGATGAAGAGCAAATTTCAGATGAGCATGATGGGAGAATTAAATTATTTCCTTGGCCTTCAAGTAAAGCAAATGAAGGATGGTATTTTCATTAATCAGGCCAAGTACACAAGAGACTTAATACACAAGTATGGGATGGATACAAGTGGCACATCAGACACACCAATGTGTGCAAGAGTCATTCTTGGAAAAGATGAAGCAGAAAAGATGTTGACCAGAAAATGTATAGAGGAATTATTGGATCCTTACTATACTTAACTGCAAGTAGACCTGATATAGCATTTGCAGTAGGAGTATGTGCAAGATTTCAAGCTCAACCAAAAGAATCACATCTTCTAGCAGCCAAAAGGATAATCAAATACTTGAAAAACACTATAAATGTTGGAATTTGGTATCCAAAAGATGGAGGATTTAAATTGATATCATATTCAGACTCTGACTATGCTGGATGCAAAATAGATAGAAAAAGCACCTCTGGAACATGTCAAATACTAGGCACCAGACTAGTCTCTTGGTTCAGTAAAAGCAAAACTTCATATCTACATCAACAACTGAAGCAGAATATATAGCGAAGGTAGCGGTTGTTGTGCACAAGTACTTTGGATCAGACAACAGCTAAGGGATTATGGAGTGGAGGAGGAAACAATTCCAATCATGTGTGATAACACAAGTGCAATATCTATTACTGAAAATCCAGTGTTGCATTCAAGAACAAAGCACATTGATGTGAGACATCACATTATCAGAGATCATGTTGAAGAAGGAGATGTCATTCTGAAATACATACCCACTGAAGATCAATTGACTGACATCTTTACTAAACCACTCAGTTATGAAAGATTTAGCATGTTAAGAACAGAGTTAGGAATGATTGAAATTGACTAGGTAACAAAGAGCGAAACTAACCGGAGTAATCGGCTAAGTGACTTCATCAATCGGTTAAACCTTTGCCGTTACAAGGGGATGTAACGGGTAAGGCACTTTGGTATCCAAAGAAGTTAACTTGACTGATTGTTAGGAACGGTTAAATCAAGCAGCTAAGTGAAGAATTCACTACTTCGGCCAAGTGACCAGCCAAGGCACTTCACCGAATTAAAGACTTGGACAAATTAAAGTGTGAACAAAATCAATTTTTACTACACGTGGAGAATAAGGAAATTATGGAGGATTATTCTGTGGAAGATTATACACGTGGAGATCAACTTATAATTATGGAGGTAACCATTTTTTTAAATTACAATTGCCTCGATTCCCGGGCTCTATCATTACTTACCTCAAACCACTCCCCCATTACGCTCGAATATCGCGATTTACATATACAAAATCACGCCATTATGTCACAAAATCCTTCCACATTCAAACCACGTTCACACTACCCAAATCAACCTATATAAAGGCTACTTAGAGATTTTCAGAAATCTTTACACTCTCTTGCAAATTACAAACCCTATTTTTTATTTTCACTGAAAACTTGAAGAACTCTTTTAACTATCAATGGCTTCATCTTCCACAATCTCTCCCACTGAAAAATACTACGAAAAAACAATCATCACTGGTTCATTTTTCAAACCAGAACTCTATCTCTCTTTCTGTGATAACGATGCACAAGCGCAACGCTTGGTCGATTGCTGTACAAATTTGGGGTTGATGACCTTCTTAAACCCCCCAATAACTGGAATCTGCTATGAAAATCTGATAGCGTTTTGGAAAAATGCCAAGTTTATGCCCAGCACAAAGAAGACTGAAGTCGATCGCATAACAAGCTCAATCTTTGGAAGAGAAATAGTCTTCACACCTGGTGCACTCAACAGATACCTTCAACTCCCCTTGATTGGTCCTGCCAATGTCAAACTTGTTACAACAGACATCACAAAATTCTGGGCTGAGATAGCCAAAAGTCCCAAGAAAAATAGCAAAACGTACAATCTACCTAGATCAAAGCTCAAACTTCCGTTTGCTGAATTTGCACCGGTCATCACAAAGAATACCGAAGGCAGAAAGGGGTCAATGGAAAACCTAACTGAGGTACGAATCAGACTGATGGCCATAATCTACGAACGAATCAAATTCGACTGGGCAACTTTTGTGTTCAATAGATTGAAGGATCAGATTCAAAAGGAAATTGATTTATCAATAACAGCACCAAGCAAGGGTTTGTAGAAAAAGGGCGATTTCTGGGAGAGGAAATCATATGGATTCCCTCTTCAGCACCTGTTCAACGCATTGAAAGTACAACCCACCAATTTGCAGTCACCACACAAGTCTAAGACAATGTTCACTTACATCAAGGCATCCATGAAACCCAAACCCACTGCTGGGAGCAAAAGAAAACAACCTGAAACTAGTAGATCAGGAGTGGGACGAAGAACCAGATCCCAGAAGGCACAAGAGAATACCACTCTGACTAGCACCAGCAACTTGGATGAGCCTTTGACAATCAGTGATGACACATCAACAGCAGAAGAAAAGCAGCAAGAGGAAATCACCTACCTTGAGGAAGGTGAGGGAGGATATAGACTCACTTCATCTGAAGAAGAGGAGATAGATGAGGAAGAAGCTGAGTCAGAGAATGAACACTCAGGGAGTGATCATTTTGAAGCAAGTCAAGAAAATCTGGAGATTTCTGATGATGAACTAACTCTTCAAGAAGTGCTTTTCAAAAGCATTGGCAAAGTTGACAAACAGCTAAGTGAGCCAGCTGATAAAGCTCACTCAGCCGAACTTGTCAACTCCCCCACAAATGCACAAGAGGGAACATTAGCAGATGAAGCAGTCCACACTCAACAACAACCTCTAAATGACCCTGTGTCTAATGAGGAAGAACAAGAACAGATGGAAGAAAGAGAAGAAGAAGCACAAAATGCAAAGAAAGAGGAAGAAGAGGAAAAGGAAGAAAGAGAAATTGAAGTGGAGAATGAGAAAAAGCAAGGTGGAGATGCTGAGGATGAAACTGATGGAGATGAAGAGGATGTCCATGTGGCACCAGAAGAAATTGATCCAGAGAGAGTCTTCAATCTGGACATTCAACCCCTCATTGTGGACATGGAAAGACAATATTACAGCAGGCGAAACCTGAAGAATGCCTTAAGGAGTGAAGCAACCTCCTTCAACCACAAGATTGAGGCCCTCATCAATCATATCAAGATCCAAGATGAGGTCATGGAGAGACAAGGAAACCTGCTCTGCAATTTACAACTACTCATTCCTCACCATGTCCAAACCAATCTTGAGTTCCATGCTGAGACAATTGACAAGAATCTTAAGCCATTGGTGGACACCCTCAATGCTCACACTCTCAAATTCGGCATCTGGATGAGGTGATGGAACAATCAGGCAAGGAATTGGACCTTCTAATCAAAATTGGTGAGTCCAACAACAAGATACTGGAAAGGAGATATGGTCCTCTCCCTGCCTCTGACGCAGAACCAACAAATCTTGAAGCATTATTTAGTGCTGCCAAAAAGGGGGAAGGAAGTTCTAAGCCTGAAAGCTCCAGTGAAAAGAAGGCAAGACCAACAGAAAAGGGCAAGGGCAGCAAAGGCAAAGGTATCAGGTTTGAAGAAATGAAGAAGTAGACCTGATACTTAATGTGATTTGTGATTTCTCCAGTGAAAAGAAGGCAAGACCAACAGAAAAGGGCAAGGACAGCAAAGGCAAAGGTATCAGTTTTGAAGAAATGAAGAAGTAGACCTGATACTTAATGTGATTTGTGATTTCTTCATTTTTGCTATTTGCCTTTGTCTTTAAACAAAAAGATGCAATATCTTATTGCCCTATGATGGATGAATAAATTGTTGAGTTTTTGTTCTGTTGTTATGAAAAATTTTGGATTACTTATGTTCAGGCTTATGAGGTTTTTGGCATCATCAAAAAAGGGGAAATTGTTAGGAACATTTTTATTTGTTTTGATGATGGCCATACTAACTGTTAAAGCAATCCTGAAATAAGTTAGAATTCTCTCGTATAAGTCTTTACTTAGAGTCGACATGTTGTATAAGTTGAGTCGGACAAGTATTGTACTAGTTGGTAGGACGGCAAAGTAAAAACAGACATTCGGCAGAGTGAAGCCAGCCAAGCACCAGCAGAGATACAATGAAGGCATTATGGTCTGACTTATACCCAAGGAAGTCTGTGATGACCTTGGATAAGTCTAAGTTATGTTTCAAGTGATGGAACTTAATATTCAAATATGGTGTACACTGATCTCACCCCAATCAAGGATCATTGAAGTACAAAGATTCTCCTTAAACTGAAGCAAACAAGGAAACAGTGAATCGGCTGAGTAAACTGACTTTCGGCTTAGTGAAGACAAAACGGTGAAGGAAGATCTAAAACGGCTAAGTCAGAAGGATCACTCAACCGTTCAGAAAACGGCGTAGTAACTCTTACCAGATCAGATTTAATATATGTTGAAGATTCAGAAGATCATGCATTAAATGCACAATCAATAGAGGATCAAAGGACAGATTTTCTGCTATACGATTGAAGGAAAAATCCGATCACTGAAATCAAGGAGAATGCAATTAAGGGGGAATAAAAAATACAATCAAGGATTATTCCCTCATTAATATAGCAAACGGATGGAATTTCAAAATCAAGGTTATTCAAGGCTATAATAGAAGGCATTGACAGACAAAGAGAAAACGATTGAAAAAGAAAGATCAAGCAGAAACTCTGTCAATTTGAAAAGTCTTCTCTCTGAACTTAAAAAGATACATCTAGTGATCAATTCAGACGACATAACTACAAAGTCATATTCAGCACTGAGATTGATCAAGCAAGTTTGTGAATCTCATTCACATCAAACTGAAGCAACTGAATCAGAAGCAATCTGAGAAGGAGTTGTGTTTGTGATAGCTGCTGAAGGATTTTGATCTCAAGGAGCAGTGAAAGAGACTAAATCACTGAAGCTGTTACAGTCAAGGAGTGATAGTCTTGTAGATTGTGAAGCTTGGGAAGCCAAGGACAATCATGTAGGAATAGTGTCATAAACCCAATCGGGTTGGACCGGATCCGACCGGGTCGGATCATTTCTACTATTTCTTTATGTTTATACACATGTTAAATGGCTTTTATGTTGTCATATATCTGTTCTTCTAAAGAACCAATTATGAATTGTTATATGATAACGTCCTTAGTATTAAACCGTGATAGAGAAACCATGATAGGCGATTATGGTTGATGAGATCTCTAATCACTTTAATAAGTTTGATACTTAAATGTCTCTAGGATGTACTATTAAATAGGGCATTGATAGTATAAACGACTAGCACGTATTGGATGTCTTCTCTCTTTAGGGCGGGGATAGATCTCGTCTATCGAAGTGTAGAGACACTTGGACCGTACGTGGACGTGTATTAGAGAATGCGTACGTTAGGGATCGACCCACTTACACGGATAAGTGTCACACTATGTGACGGTTGTGTAATTATCCTTAGGACCGGAGTCTTCATGGCATCACGGTGTGGATTGTCATGCTTTGACACTATTGAGGTTTCCCCAGCCACGGGGCGATCATGCGGTAGTTATTGGGTATGATACGAAGCACGGAGTATACATGATTGGTCGTCCGGGAATCGTGTATCCTATGATTGGGATCGAATATCCGAAATGGCCTTCTTATAAGGAATGTCTTACTCTCGTGAATCTTTGCAAAGTGGGAGTAAATGTGTTACTTCGAGAGAGCATGATATCCAGATTATAAGATACGGTCGTTGATGTTTTGACACTCGACTAACGACCGTATGGATATTATTACAGCGATAGGATTGTAAGTTACACGGTAACTGTTTCACATGAAAGGTAGTAGTCATTGCATTTGATTCTTCCGATGATTGGGGGTCACGGTGTGTTGCTTCAGACGCTATCCCGTGATCGTTAGGCATGAAGGGCATTTTCGTAATTTGCACTTTGTGTCTACGGCCAACATATTCGGAAGCCTATCGGGTCACACACATAAGAACATCTAGCCGGATTAAAATGTGGTTATAGATGATAACAAAATAAGGAAAGTTTATCTCGAGGCTATAAAGGTTATAGTGGTAAATTAATATGGTGGTATTTATTTATTATGAATAAATTAAATACAAGATATTAATAATATTATATTAATTAAAGAATATTCCGGAAGCCAATTTGTTGGTCAAAGGGGCGCCACATTGAAGTGTATAAGATACACTTGGATTGTGCAATTTAATTAATGATATTACCTATTATTGATATTAGATATTAACAAAATACAATAATATTGATATATTATGCATATGTGCGTGTGTGCAATAGTGCAAGTTGGTGCTATGCATGCGCATGTGTGTATGTATATAATATATATATATAGATTTATTTGTGTAATATATATATGTGATATATATACACATGTGTAAATTGATTTATGGTAATATAATAAAAGGTAAATATTGTCAATATAAGATATTGACAATATCTTGGAATATTCAATATAAGATATTGACAATATCCTAGATTTATTTAATATGAGATATTGTAATAAATGAGATAAATCAATCAATTATATTTTCCTTATTTTATTGGAGAAATGTTTTCTTCCTTTCCACTCTATTATAGGCGCCCCACTCACTATAAATAAGATGTGGGTGTCAAGCTCTTTTGTACATCACAATTGCAAGAGCTCATAGTTCTTGTGTAAAATAGAGAGCATCTTTTGGAGAGTTGGAGAGGGGAAAAGGGCCGGTCTAGCAACCGGAGTTTTCCAATAGCAATCCATGATGGGATTCCGGCGGGGTGTTCGTGTGGACTAGCGGTAGAGGCCGAACACTTGGGCGGCTCCATGCAGAACTACTCTCCTTAGACGGTCAAAGCGTCGATCTTTTAGATCAACCAAGGTAACCACCGTCTACTAGCTTAATTGTTTATTTCTTAAACGAAGTCGATCTTGGGTAGATAGGAAATAAATTTTAAATTCCGCTGCGTTCCCGCGTAGATTTCCTAACAAATCATACTATTGTATCTGTGAAAACAATAGTGAATTCCTCCAATCATCACAGGAGAAGAGTGGATTAAGGGATTACACCACCCCGAACCACTATAAGCCTTGTGTCAATTTATTTTCTGCAATTTACTTTACAACATTTATTTAAATTGCCTAGATCATAACTTATACCTGTGACTGTCTAAACTGATTTGAAAACAATATAGTAAGAAGGGACTTATCCGCTGCCCAAAAGCTTTTAAACAGAAGAAAATTTTTTGAAACTCCACTATAGTCATTCACCCTCCCCCCCTCTGACTATAGTTTCACCCTTCTCTGGGACCAACAGGAACATTCCGTTTGTCAAGATTGACATCTGATCTCTAGGTAAACATTTTGTCAGCGGATCCGCAAGATTTTCCTTTGATTTTATGTAATCAATGGAAATCATGCCATCAGAGATCAATTGTTTGATGGTATTATGTCTATGACGTATATGTCGAAACTTACCATTATACATACAACTTTGTGCACGTCCTATAGCCGACATACTATCACAATGTATGCCAATAGGAATATCCTCCAAGAAATCCCTAAGCCACTCTGCCTCTTCTTCAGCTTTATCCAATGCAATAAACTCAGATTCCATAGTAGATCGAGCTATGCATGTTTGCTTTGATGATTTCAGGGACAGTGCACCACCACCAATAGTGAATACATATCCACTAGTGGATTTTGAATCATTACAGTCAGATATCCAGTTTGCATCACAGTATCCCTGCAATACTGCTGGATATCTTGTTTACTGTGTACCGAGGTTCATTATAAATATCAAATACCTTAACATCCGTTCAAGGGCTACCTAATGATCCTCACTTGGATTGCTTGTGAACCTACTTAATTTATTCACTGCACAAGCCAATTCTGGTCTAGTACAATTCGTAATGTACATCAGACTTCCAATCACTTGTGAGTATTCCAATTGCCGCACAAGTTCACCTCTATTCTTGACTAAGTGTTTACTTAAGTCAATTGGAGTTTTCACAAGACTTTTGTCAAAAGCATTAAATCTTTTAAGAACAGACTCCATATAATGAGTTTGTGACAACATCAGTCCTTCAGATGTTTTTGCGATTTTAATCCCAGGTATAACATCAGCAACTCCCATATCCTTCATCTCGAAGCTTTTAGTTAACATTCTCTTAGTTTTTATAATTATATCATGATCACTACCCATGATGAGCATGTCGTCCACATACAAACATACTATAACATAGGCTTTATGTGTTGTCTTTATGTAGACACACTTATCACATTCATTGATTGTAAGGCCATTTGCCATCATCGTTTGGTCAAATTTGAAGTGCCACTATTTTGATGCTTGCTTAAGCCCATACAACGATTTCACAAGTTCACACACTTTATTCTCTTGACCTGGAACAACAAACCTTTCGGTTGTTCCATATAAATTTCTTCCTCCAATTCACCATTTAAGAAAGCTGTTTTAATATCCATTTGATGGATTTCCAGGTTAAGCAGTGCGGCAATGGCAACCAGGATACGTATAGACGCGACCCTCGTAACCGGTGAGTATGTGTCAAATAAATCTTGGCCTTCCTTTTTTTTGTATCATTTGGCTACTAACCCGGCCTTGTATTTATCAATAGATCCACCAGCTTTCATTTTCTTTTTGAAAATCCATTTACATCGAAGTGGTTTATCTCCGGGTGGAAAATCAACCAACTCCCAAGTGTGATTTTGCATAATGGATTCTATTTCACTGTTAATAGCCTCCTTCCAAAATGGCGCTTCTGGAGTGGACATAGCCTCACCAAATATCCTTGAATCATCCACCATATAGGTATGAAAATTAGGACCAAAAGACGATGAAGTCCTTGCCCTTTTACTTCTGCGAAGTTCCTCCGTTTCTTGATGATCATTTGAATCATCATGTGTTATTTTATCAGAAGTTCTCTTAGAAAACCTTCTTTTTCCTTGTCCTTGCAAGGAAATATCTCCTCAATAAATACAATATTCATTGACTCAATAATTGTATTTTCATGAACGTCAAGAATGTCTGACTTATGAACCAGAAACCGATAGGCACTACTATTATTCGCGTATCCAATAAAGATGCAATCAATTGTTTTAGGCCCAATTTTCACTTGTTTAATTGTAGTTGGGTTTGTGACCCTTGTACAATTCATAAGGTCTCTCACCCCTTTTCTTGGATGGTATACGATTCAAGATGAAGTTCACCGAGAGGATTGCCTCCCCCCACATGTTCTGGGGTAAACCCGAACTAATCAAAACAACATTCATCATTTCCTTAAGTGTCTTGTTTTTACGTTCAGTAACACCATTGGATTGTGGTGAATATGGTTCAGTGGTTTGATGAATAATTCTGAATTCCTAACAAAATTCATCAAAAGGTGCATTATATTCTCCACCTCACTACGAATTATTTTGATCCGTTTGCTAAGTTGATTCTCAACTTCATTCTTGTAATTCTTAAAAGCATCAAGAGCCTCATATTTACTACGCAACAAGTATACATAACAATATCTTGTGCTATCATCGTTAAAAGTAACAAAATACTTTTTACTGCCTTTGGTTTGCACAAATTTTATATCACAAATATCCATGTGAATTAAATCCAAAGGTTCATTAAAACGTTCAACACTTGGAAGCGATAACTTTGTCATTTTTGCTTCAATACATGTATGGGATTTTTTATCATCAAATTGTAGTTTATGCAACAATTCTAAGTTCATTAATTTACAAAAGATTTATAATTCGCATGTCCTAATCTACAATGCCAAAAATACGAAGACTCAACCATATAAGCAGAAGTAGATGCATTTTTATTACCGCTAGTAATAATGTTTGCGCAGTTTTTGGCACAATGGCCTTAGGTATAACAACCATAAATTTTAATTTAAAACATGCCCTCAACCAAATAGCCTCTTCGCACAAATTGACCATTTTTACACAATGAAAAATTTTCAGATTCAAAAGAAAGTTTAAAACCATTACTAACAAGAAGTGTGCATTCAAAATAACAAGAAAGTTTAAAACCATTACAAAACCATTACTAACAAGACGTGACAATCAATCTCTATATGTTTGGTACGTTCATGGAAAATAGGGTTTTGTGCAATGTGTATTGCACTTTGACAGACACAAAACATAGAAATAGGCAATGGTACTTGAACTCCCAAATCCTATAAGATGTATAGCATCCATTGTATTTCACAAACTCTCAATGCCATAGCTCTATATTTAGCTTCTGCTGAACTTATAGAGATGGTGGCTTGATTCTTTGTCTTCCAAGAAACTAGTGCAGGTCCTAAGAACATACAATAGACTGTAATTGATTTTCTAGTCTCATGGCAACCCCCCCTCCCAATTTGAATCAGTGAAAGCAGTAAGGATCAGTTGATTTTTTGTAGGGAAAAACAAGCGTTGAGTTGGAGCTAACTTGATGTATATGAGAACCCTATGTGCAGCTTGTAAATTGTTGATTGTAGGAGCATCCAAGAACTGACTTAATTGGTGTACAACATAAGACAAATCTAGCCTGGAAAACAATGAGATATAATAGCTTGCCAATCAGACTTCTGTATTGTGTCTTGTCAGGTAGATGTTCAGAATCTCCATGTGTTAGATGTGTCTTGCATTGCATAGGTGTATTGATAGATTTGCATCCACTAAAACCAAATTCTTCAAGTAGGTTTAGGGCATATTTCCTTTGGAAAACTGAGATACCCTTGCCAGACCTGGCCACTTCCAACCCTAGGAAGTATTTGAGTTGGTCAAGATCTTTAATTTGGAATAAATCATGAAGATATGTCTTGATTTTTGAAATGAGAGACATGTCATTACTTGCTAGGACAATGTCATATACATACCCCAAGGCTGCAATGTAGGATTGGCCTATGATTTAGTTAAAAGGCTGTAATCATGTTTAGACTGTGTGTAGCCAAGTTGTGTCAGGGCTCGATGTCAATTTGGCATTCCACTGTCTACTAGCTTGTTTGAGGCCATATAAGGACTTGATGAGCCCTCAAACTTGCCATTTCTTAGTGTGAAATCCTGGTGGAGGTGTCATATAAACTTCTTCTGTTAAATCACCTTGTAGGAAATCATTGTCACATCAAGTTGATGTAAGAACAAGCCTTTGGCAGCAGCAACATGCGGTAACATCCTTATTGTGTTCATCTTTGCAACAGGAGAAAAAGTATCTTCATAATCAATGCCAAAAGTCCGTGTGTAGCCTTTTGCCTCTAACCTTGATTTATACCTCTCAATAGAGCCATCTGGATTGTGTTTGATCTTGTATACCCACTTATAGCCTATATGCTTCTTCCTTGTGGAAGATCTACTATTTTCCATGTCTTTGTCTTGATCAAGGCATCTGTTTCTTTTGCATAGCTTCCTGCCATTCTTTGTGAATGACTGCCTGATTGTATGTTGTTGGTTCCTTGAATGAATCTATATTCATGATATAAGATCTGTAGGAACAAATTCTATAAGATAGGGCGTGCCTTGAGACACTTGATTGTGTTGAGTATTTTGTGTTGATGTATTTCAAAATATATTTATTTTGGGATATCTTACAATTACTCTACAATTAACCTTGTCACTAAATGTTTTATATCTTAAGTGACACTATGTTTGAAAATTATCTAAGTCACATGAAAGCTTAATTTTTATATTCTAGATGTGACATAAGTATGTCTAGTATATTGTGGTATTATCTAAGTCTATGTGTATGTCACATTTAGTGCTTAATTTTAATAAGTGTGTCAAATGACTTTGATCATGACATCACTTTATCTTATAGTGTGACGTATGACATTATCCAAAATGCTATATTGATTTTATGTTAAAGATGATAATTGTTTTATTTCTATTATTACTATAATACATTTATTAATTTTCTACTGCATATAACATATATATGATATATGTATGCAAATGTTGGCCTGCATCTCCTTAAATCTATCCCCACTCATTTACTTCCCAAACCATAAAACCAAGCCCATCTCCTTTTTATTTTCTCCAGCCTTTTTCTAATTTTTTATCTTGGCCCTTTTGCACAACACCCCAAGCCTTTATTCACATAACATTTTTCTATCAAAACCCTCTTTTATATCACAAAAAAACTGAAACCCTATTGTATCAACAACTTTGCCTCCCCATTATCTACTTCCTAGAAGACTCTAGGACTTTTCCCTACTCCTTTTCCTCTTAAATGCTTCTAGCATTAGACTATCTCCAACGGTAGGAAGTAAAAGCTCTATAAACCTTTTAGTAAAGGTTTGTAGCTGTTGGAGAGATGCTGAGTAGGATAGATAAATTTCTAAAGGTTTATGGATATAAATCTTTTCCAAACCACTTTATGTTGTGATGACTTGGCATTTCTTTTTCTTTTTCTTTTTTTTTAAGCTCAGCCGACATAATACTCTTTTTTTTTTCTTTTTTTTTTTTTCAAATTTCAAACAAGTTTTTGTTTTTTTTTTTATATTTTTTTTTATCTACCTCTATATATACAACTTCACCAACACTTATTTATTTCTTTACAACTTCAACAACACTTATTTATCTTCTCTCCATATATCATGGCAAATAATTATTTTTCAAATTTACTCAATTCCTCAAATGTGGAAGATGATTCACAATCTCCCCAACCTACTTCGAATTTTACTCAGAATTTTCAGTATCCAAATTTTCAACCTCCTCCGAATTTTTCAAATTCTCAACCTGCTCCGAATTTTCCATATTTTCAACCTTCACCCAATTTTTCGTATCCAAATGTTCACAATTCAAATGTACCAAATTTCTCTTTTCCATATTCTCCATATCCGCCCTTTCACATGAATCCGCATCTGGCAATGGTGAGTCAATACGCATCCGGATATTGTAATCCAACTATGGGAACATCACGAATGAACAAAGAAAGGAAAGTGTCGGTGGAACAGAAATTCCTATTGAAGGATTTCAACAATACCTCCGGAGGCATGCAGAACTACGCGACCATGAAGTGCATCAACAACTTCGAGCCGACTTGGTCGAACATATTTGGGAGCGTTTCGGGAATACTAGCAATGAAGATTAATTTAATTAGTGTTGGTTGAATGTTTAGTAGTATTTAATTATTTCGTACTTTGTATGATTATGCAAATTCGGGTAAGCCAAGAGTTGGCTAATTTTTAAATTTTATGTTTACGATTTTATTAATAAATAAATAAATAATAATAATAATAATAATAATAATAATAATAATAATAATAATAATAATATGTTTAATAATATTAGAGTTTAAAAAGAAATATTTAAATTTATGTTAAAAGGTTTATGAGTGGAGAAGAAAATGTTTATAGAGTGATGACGTGGCAGGATAAAAGGTTTATGAATGGAGAAGAAAAGGTTTATAAACGAAAAGGTTTATAACCGATTACGTGGCATAGTCATAAACCTTTTAAAAGGTTTATGACTGGAGATAGTCTTAACCGGCCTTTTCAACTCTCCCCATTCTTCAATGTTCTCCTAATCTGAAAAGCCTATCCCTTCCCCCTTTCCTCTTCAATGTTTCTTCTTCCTCTATTGAAGAAATCAACTGATTTCTCCTATACTATATCACCATAAATAGCTCTCAGATTCTCTGTTTCTCTGCAATCTTCAGTTTCCTTCTTTTGAATAGAGAAGAAGAACCTTTTCGGTTCAACGCTTCTCTCTGTCCAAAAATAGCTTTTTGATTCTTGAAAAAGCTCTCTACAACATGGAATGCTCTCAGATCGAGGCTTGGCGGTCTGTAAAGGCATCTTTGAGGCCGATGATGACTTATCATCAACCGAAATCTTCAGGCTTTGAATCTGCAATCTATTTTCTTTACTCCTTCTCAGTAAAGTGTCCAGCTTTGTGATATATGTCCATGACGTGATCTGCTTGTGTTACAAACTGAGTTCTCTGCACTAAAGGTCCAATCTTTTATATGAATCTATGTCAAAAACTGTTAATCAGTCAATGCATGCTAATTTTGTGACTTATTGTTGTGCATGACATGTCTTAGATCTAAATCCGAACCTGTATGTTTAGATTTGATGTTTTTGAAGTGTATCAGTGCTTAGTCAAAATATGATTAATTCAAATTTTCGGTGTTGTCTTTGAAATTAGTGTGTCTAAAAGTCCAATCTTTATATTGCATGCTTTGTTTTTCGCCTCTGTAAATGATTTGTGTCCTATATGTCATCTTGTATAGTCAAAGTTTTTGAATTTGGTAGATCTCTGTAATTGGTAGCTGATATGATAATTGCATGTTTAATTTAATATAAAGAAATCTATATATATATATATATATATATATATATATATATATATATATATATATATGTTTTATCCATCTGTCGTGCTAAGGATATTTTATGGATAAGCATCAAGTTTTGCAAAACCTCTTACGTGGCTACACATATTCATATATATTCTGTATGTGTATGTGTATGTATTAGACATATTTAATTCAAATATGTGTTATACTCTTTGTGTTTTATACATGTTTTGGTTTGCCTACGGGTGATGTTATTATATTAGTGATATAATATATTTGTTTATGTAACCAAACATATTTAAGGACATTAAAGTTGAATATACTAATCCATGGGCCTGCCTTGGTATATATGTGCTTTTGTCTACAAGAAAAATCTCCTCACCGTTATGTATTCTGTTGTACAATTGTGCCACTTTTATTTACCTCCACATAATTAATGTTTCTTGTTAAGTATGCAGGAATCACTTTTCTCTTTCTTGACAACAACTCATTATAGCCGTTGAATATCCAGATGAGTCAGTCCTGATCAGCACAACTCATTAGACCGTTGGATGCAAAGCCAAAAGGTGGATTGCAAAAATGAGTGGGGTGCCTCTCTATATATACCCCAGCCACATCAAATTCTTTGAGCAGAACAACCCTCTTTCCTCAAGTCAACATTTTTCACTAACTTCTCTATCTCTTATTTTCTCAGCACTTGTATTGTAAACCCTTTTAGTTTATTGAGTGTTAAAGAAAATTGAGTTTGAGTGTGGTAGAGTGTAGCTCTACAAGGAAATTGTTAGTGAGTATTTGTTGTAGCATAGAGGTGTTCTCCACTTGTTATTGAGGAGCAATAACAAGGGCACAGCTAGACCAAGCTGTGGTTCGGCGGTTCGGGTTCGGTCCTGCTGAGATACGGATTCACGGAGCTAAATCCGGGTTACGAATTCACGGAGCTGAGTTCGTGTTCAAGAATCCGGGCAGTGATTCTTGGTAAGTACTCCTTTGGTGAGTGTTACTCCTTTGGTGAGTGTGTTGTAGAAATTTGTTGAATGTTGTTACTAAGGATTTAGGACATCTTAGTGTTAGTCGGAGTATGTGGTTCGCTTAAGACTAACACTAATTTGGTTATCCGGTTAGTAACACTTTAACAGTAAAAGTGTTGTATCTTTTATTTGTTTTTTGTTTTTGTAATAAAACTCAAGCGGCATCTAGTGAAATATTTGTTGTGTGTGGGTGTGATCTTATAGAAGATCACACATATGTGCTTCAGATAGTTTATATCCTTGACACACCTTAGAATTGCATGCTTAGGCTTAAAAAACTGAATTTGCAATTCTGTTTTGATATGGTTGTTATTTGGACACCTTAGAAGCTGCATATATTAGGATATAACTTAAAACATAAATCCTCTAGTTTTCTAGTCTATGTTGGTTAGGTATTCAGAACTTCTATCTAAGTGTTCAACTAATCTAAGTGCTTAAACCTGTTTCAATAAATTGATATAGTTTCAGTTTTGCAATCACAAGTCTTTTATTTTAACAAACTGAGCATATCTTAAAAACTCTTCAACTAAAGTTAACTTAAGTTCGTATGGTTAATCGAAAGTAGATCTTCCGCCTAGGTTCGTTAACTGATCTAAGTTAAGTGTGTACTCTGATTTTGACTGATATACCACTTGATTTATAAATCTGCATAAGTATTCTTGAAAGTGGTTAAAGAATTTTTAAAAGGTCATAAAACTCTATTCACCCCCTCTAGAGTATTGTTTGCGCGTTGTCGATCCAACAAATTGCAAACATAATCCTGCGATTTAGCGGGTTGTTTAATGTATCTGTTGCATCTCCTGGTTGTTTCTATTGATATAGACGGCTGAACGGAATCAAGAGGATTAGTATTACCAGGAGGAGTGAAAACATTATTAGTAATAGTGTGTTGTGTGGCAGTAGAATTGGTATCAGTGTTAGCAAAATCCTCTGTGAGACTTGTAATGCGGGGAATAGGCAAAGAAACATTGTTAAATTGTTGATGTGCCTGAGCATATAGAAATAAGAGCTCATGAACACAACATCTCTAGAAACAAAAATTTATTGTGTCTATGTATCAAGGTGAGTATATCCTTTTGTGTGTGGTGGTTGTCCTAATTATACACACTTCCTAGCCCTGGCATCCAATTTAGATCTACCATGAGGCAAAGTTGATGCAAAAGTTAGGCAACCAAAGACTTTTACAATAGAATAATCATGTTCTTTCTGACATAGAATCTGGTAAGAGGACTTTTTTTCAAGACATGTGTAGCAAGCATGTTAATAAGATAAACAGAATGGAGAACACAATAACCCCAAAAAGCAAGTGGTAAATGTGCATGAAACCTTAAAGCCCTTTCCCATTCAATATGTGTTGATGTTTTCTTTCTACAATGCCATTTTTCTATGGAGTATCCACACATATTTTTTGATGTATAATACATTTTTCATTATAAAAATCAGTGCACTCAAACTCTTGAACATTGTCAGATCTAATGATCTTAATGGACCTAGCAAATTGATTAAGCACAAAGTTATAAAAAGAAACAATAATCTGTCTGACCTCAGCTTTGGATTTAAGTAAAAATAACGAAGTGTACATGCTATGGTCATCTCACAAAAGAAAAGGATGCTTTCTTTGCTGAGAAAATAAGTTCGGCTATGGATGCAACATACCGTTGTCTAAAAGGACCCCTATAATGAACAAATCTATATCCATGTGTATTAGATCAAAAACAGAATGAGTAGTAGAATCACTTAAAAGAAAATGAATCTTTCTTTGCTTTGCTAAAGGGCAAACAAAGCAAACTGAATAACCTATGATCAAATATGATATGGTCTGTGGCTCCTGAATCTACTATCCAATGAGTGGTGTTACCAGAAAACATACCTTGCACCTCATTGTGATCTAGATGGAAATTTGCAGACAAAGTTGTGACTTGATTTACTGCATGATTTTCAGAATTCATCCCTTTATTGTTTTCAAATAACTTTCTCAACTGTGAAACCTGACTCTGTAATTGTGCTATCTGACTGTTACTAGCATCTTGAACCATTATGTTAGAATCTTCTTGAGAATTCCAATCAGAGACACCATCTGAATCCCACTGAACCATATTGACCCTGGATTTAGGTCTGAAACTTGGTGGATAACCATGCTTTTTATAGAATGTCCACTGTGTGTCCATTGAAACCACAATAAGAACACTGGACTTTCTTGACATTACCCTGCTGATTATAACCAGGTTTCTTATTCGGTTATTAGTCTGCACATAAGCCTGCCCATGATTCTGAACCCTAGACTGATATTGGCCTTGATTTTGATTTTGAGACTTGCCAAACAAAGCCAATGCCTCTGATCCTTGAGGGTGACCTAGAGCATAATCTGCATGTCTTTCAAATTTGATTGCCACGGCAAAAGCTTGTTTCAAGTTAGGCAAGGGTGTTAACAAATAAACTTGAGATCTAACAAGGGCAAAGTTATCATTCGAGCCTTTCATGTATCACATGATCTGCCTCAACAAAGTCAAGCATCTTGGAACTGATGTTACAAACATAGGGTTTTCCACATTCACAATAGGGAATTAGCTTCAAGATTTCAATCTCATCCCACTTAGCTTTCAGTTTTGTAAAATAAGATGTAACTGACATAGAACCCTGCTTGATCAGATTCACTTCTTCAACCAAATCTGATACCCTAAAATAGTCTACATTCGAAAATCTATCTTCCAAATCCAACTACATATCTCTAGCAGTTTTCAATCCACATAACACTTTGTGCTATATCAGGAATCACATATTTCAAGATCCAAGTAAGAACATTTGTATTACATTGGCTCCAAACTATGTACAGATCGTCATTAACATATGGTTTGACTATAATACCATCAATAAAACCTAACTTGTTTGATAGTTATTACCTTCAAGAGGTGGGGAAACTAAAGCAATAGAAGGATTTTCACTGAGGTGCAAATAAAATTGACTAGAAGTACTAACCACAATTCCAGTTCCTTCAATTTCTGAAGCATTTGACCTCTGGTTCGCAACTGAACGAGTAGCCGTGGCAGAACAACAAGAACCCACAAAAAAAACAGCAGAATGCTCTCAAGGCTCTGGAAAAGGAATGATTCTCTCAAGAATCAACTACAAAACACACGCACCAATGAGCTATAGCTCTGATACCACGAAGAAGAACTGAAACTCAGCTTGTTCCAAGTTCAAGAACTAATAAACCGAGTAGAAAAGTAAAGAAAGTACAGAAAATGGAAGAAGAAAACTGAATGTTTTATTGATACTAAAAGTGAAGTTTTACAATTGTTTATTGCACTTATATACGAGTATCAATCTCTAAAATAAACTAACTGATTCCTAATGCATTTGTAACTGCACAACTAACTTAATAACTAAACCAACAACTTCTAACTTGTATATTTTGTTGAGCTGGAGCATTTCACCAAAAGACAAGGTGATTTTGAGGGTTAAAAGCGTGTGTTGAAATTGAAGAGTTCAAACGGATCGAATATCTTCGGTGTTTTGACTATGACTTGACATCATTTAAAATTTGTCACACCTTAAAGGCATTTTCTAGACTTGCAATATATATTTATAAATGTTGTAGATATTTGAATGATATTTTCAACACAAATTGAGTCACTTAAATCAGAGTTATACACACAAAAGATATCATTCAATTATTGAAGAGGTGTCGGTGTTGTTTTATGGCCACCGGACCGTGTGTTTTCGACCTCCTAAGCACACACTTCATTTCTCAAGTGCGCGTCTCGGGGTGTAAATTGTTGTTGGTTTTACATTCCATAACAACTCTCTTACGGTTTTTTTTTTATTTTAATTTTTTTTATTATAGTATTTTAACCCTAGATTAGCCTAGATACATCAATTTCTTCCGATTTTTATTAGATTAAATCATATAAATTTTCTAGGCAAAATTAGTTATAAGGCCGTCGCTAGAGACTTAATGATCATTTAGGACACTCCGAAATCTTATTTACTTATAAGGACATTCTAATTTTAAGAAGGAA